>JAQFVV010000279.1:755928-1263106 GCA_028023455.1 Epiperipatus broadwayi
TTCATTCAGTTATGTTGTATAGGTATGAGTAACAATGCATGTCAGTGTTAGGAGAGATGAGCATGCTAATGCAGTTAAACAACACTCATCATCATCAACCTCTCCTCCATACTAAAGATTCAAGTCATAAAATAGATTTTTCTAGTACCAGGATCATATCCAGATGTGATAAGGAATCTCTACCAATGCAAGTCAAGAGAAGCCATTGAGATACTTAAAAGCCAGATTGTATCAATAAAGCGCGAGATGATAAAATTTACAAACTTCCTCCCCTATTTGGAAAGATTTCTTTAAAAAACATTCTTAAATTTAACATTTTTGCTATTGGTGGGATTTTTAATGTTTTATTCAAACCAGTGATTGTAGCGCCCCTCTACAAAAAACATCTTTTCTACCTTTTTATAACTCTGGCAGACTGGCTTGTGTGACCAGGTTGAGGGGAAATAGAAGTCAATTGATATTAAAATTTTATAACACAGATGAACCATCAAAATATGTATTTTATATATTTAACATACTGTGCAAATCTTCTGGTTTAACTTTACTAACCTCTACGGGGAGGAGATTTTTAAACAGCTTCGTATATTTGAAAGAACGTGGAGTAAGAAATGCCAGTTACTTTGCTAATTTATCTGCCTTTTTGTTAAGCGTGCAAAAATCTACAGCATTATACCACTTGCTGTAAAATTGTGTTTCACAAGAACAATTATAATGTTAGTATTAAAATTCTAAAAAAATCAACAATATTATTTTAAACTCTTTTATTAAAGAAACAAGGAAAAATTTATTCAAAATTGGTAAAGTATTGCTACATTCTTACGTTTATTCCTCAGTAACAAAATACATCTTCTACTGGCATTTAGTTCATTTTGATCTGTATTGTCAGAGTTTTGGATCATTTGTAAGTTTAGGAATTGGTATCTAGCGATTTAGCTAAAGAAAAAATTTCAGAACATGATAATTAGATCGCAATCTCCAAACATTGTGTATCCAAATACAAAAGCGTAGTTACAATTTATCTAAGAAGTCCTCTCTACAGATGAAATTTAGGTTTTAGAAAAAGAATTTTAAATTTTGCTATTAACACCTTCAAGATACATTTTGAAAAAATTAAGATAAAGAAAGCGTGTTGGGATCAGCTCTTGATGAAATTGATTATACTTATCGGCTTTATCAAATTAGCTGGAACTGAGATTTGTAATCTTTTAAAAAAATCTAAGCTTCCTAAAAAATAATTCTTTCAAAAGAAAAGAATTACAAACATCAATAATATAAAATCAAATTATAAATCAGTTGTTGTACTTCCAGCTGATAAAGGTAATGCCACAGTTGTAATGGATCGTGACATTTACCATAATGGAAATTTTAGATCTGCTAGTGATAAAACTTATAAACTATCAAAAAGAGATCATACTACATATTTGGAAAAAACAGCAAAGCTATTAATAATAAATCACCTATTGAAACAGAGATATGAATAAATAAACCACCATCGTGAAAAATCTTGTGTCTGCCAAAATTAAATTATGGACTTTCAAAAATTCACAAACCAGATACCCTCTTAAATCAATAGTAAGTGCAATAGGTTCTCACACTCATATTTTAGCTAGATACTTATCGGTTTCATTAAACCTACAGTCCCATCTATTAAATCATATATTAAAAACTCTCTTCATTTTATTTCTTTTTAAAAAGTTTAAAAATTAATGCTAGTGACATACTAGTCAGTTTTGATGTCGTGTCTTTGTTTACAAACATTCCAATTGATGAAGCTTTAAATATAATCTCACAACATTGCAATTTACCAGACCATATTATTGCTTTGATTAAACATTGTCTCTTAAATACATATTTTGTATACAATGGACAGCATTACAAACAAGTTTTTGGTACTACCTATGGGCTCACCTATCTCAGGAGTAATAGCTGATTTATTCATGGAATATACTAGAAACTGATGCTTTAGAATCATCATCTTTAAAACCTCTCATTTGGCTCAGATACATAGAATGACACTTTTGTCCCATAAACAAACATGGAAAAAAATACATTAGATGATTTTTTCTTACATTTTAAATATTAAACATCCTCATATTAAATTTACAATGGAGACAGAGTCTGATGGAAAACTCCCTTTTCTTGATGTTCTAGTCACCAGAACACCAAATAGTTTATCTTTTTCTATTTACAAGAAAGGATACACACACAGACAAATATTTACATTTCCATTCTCATCATCACCCAACTCAGATAGTTTCTGTAGCCAAAACTCTTTTAAATAGAGCAATTAACCTTTCAGATGACATATTTTTGAAAGAAGAAAAAAAATCCCATATTAATAGTCTTTTATTAGCAAATGGTTATAATTACAAATTTATAAAAAAGGCCTTATTTCAGGCCCAAAATAGACAAAATAGGAAACAGGAAGATGATGAGATCAGCTATTAGGATTTGTGTTCCATATGTAAAAGGAACTACAGACAGTATCGGACGTATATTAAAACGCTATAATCTACGATACAGCATTTTCTGCTCAGCCAAAAGATCAGCAATATAATAACCAAGCCTAAGGATTCAATCCCTCTAGAGTCTCATGGTATCTATCAAATCTCATGTAAAAATTGTAAAGCTTCTTACATAGGTATGAGTAATACGTCGCATCAGTGTTAGGAGAGATGAGCATGCTAATGCAGTTAAACAACACTCATCATCATCAGCACTCTCACTCCATACTATAGATTCAGGTCATAAAATAGATGCTAGTACCAGGATCATATCCAGATGTGGTAATCTCTACCAATGCAAAATCAGAGAAGCCATTGAGATGCCTAAGAGGCCAGATTGTATCAATAAGCGAGATGATATGTGCAAACTTCTCCTATTTTGAAGGATTTCTTTAAAAAACATTTTTAAATTTAACTTTTTTGCTATTGGTGGGTTTTTAATGTTTTATTCAAACCAGTGATTGCAACGCCTCTACTAACCCCGTCTTTCTACCTTTTTATAACTCTGTGGATAGACTTAATGACCAAGTGAGACATCAGTCAAATTGATATTAAAAGTTTTTAACTACGGATGAACCCGCAAAATATATATATATATATATATATATATATATATATATATATATATATATATATATATATATATATATATATAATGGGGCAATCCTTTTCAGGACTCAAGGAAGTCGCATCTAACTATATTTGGACTTTGAGTCTTCTTATAGAATGCCATTGATGATGTGATTTAAAATATAATCCAATCCACTCCTCTATTAATAACCTCATTACTCTTGGAATTCAAGCTCAGAGTAGAAATCACAATTGCAATCTCTTCAGGCATTTCCACAAATATACCATAGTAATGATAAATTTAGTATAAGCTATATATATATATATAACTTTTTTATAAATATTAAATCACTAAGTTGATTCAACATATATATGCTTGAATATGTATATTTATAATTATTGGTTTTATAAAATGAGTAAATAAAATAAACAAATGAGGCCTGTTTAATTTTTAAATCAAATTTAACACATTTTAATCTGTAATAGAAACAAAAAAATATTATCACATAAATAATAAAAATATTAAAATTTAGAATTATGATCTGT
Organism: Epiperipatus broadwayi; assembly: GCA_028023455.1. Taxonomy (NCBI): domain Eukaryota; kingdom Metazoa; phylum Onychophora; class Udeonychophora; order Euonychophora; family Peripatidae; genus Epiperipatus; species Epiperipatus broadwayi. The sequence goes on from JAQFVV010000279.1 coordinate 759,549, forward strand.
GCTTATATATATATATATATATATATATATATATATATATATATATATATATATATATATATATATATATATATATCAATAATAAACTATTTAACATTCAGAAAAACATAATGTAATTATTTACATATATATAATTTAAAATCATGTGTACAATAAATAATACCACCATACATTATAAATCTATGTATTGTCATTAAAATGATTTAGTGTGTGTTATATGTCTATATAAGATAACATCCATTCACACTAGATTAATAATAGAAAGTATTCTGATATTAATTATGTTACTGTTTAAAAAGAAATTATGATAATTGTCAGGTAAGGTTTAATTTGGAATATAATAAAACTTACTTCCAAATTGAAATAATTTAAAAACTTTTACTTTAGTCAGCCATCACTTTCATCAGAGCATATATCAAAATATCAATATTTAAATTTTATTACATAAGTAAAAATAAAATGTTCGTCATATCAGTTCTCCACTTATTCTGTTAAAATCAATTTAATATATGAAATAATTTATCCACGTAAATATAATTATCCACAAAGGAAATAAAGTTTATAGTTATTAAAATACACAACAAAGTATTCTAAGATGTGAAAGAATAATGGTTTCATATTCCTCCTTAGACAAAATAAAATGGTGATGAATGTTGAAAGGTAAAGTTCCTTGATCATCCTTCGAAGAGGTAATCCAAAAATTCATTCTTTTAAATATTTGCATAGTAAAAAATTTAAAATCTTCTTCAATATAATACTCCATTTTTAAGGCAACCTTTTTTAGTGGAAATTACGATGATTATAATTTAGGTCTTAAGTAGAAATAAATTTACATGTTCAAGTTTAAAACATCAGCAGAAATCCTTGGCATAAATTGTCTACCCAAAGAACACCTTTATAAATTTTTGTCTTCTTAAACATATATTTTGAAAACTCATTTTGAATATGTTGATAACTCTTATAACCATGTCAATTTCAATGATTATTTTTTATAGTTTTTTATAATATTAAAAGTAAGAAAATTAATTACTTGAAGGAAGTTTTAAAATAGTGATTCTTTTTTATTTCTTAAATGTGTTCTAAATTCAAACACATTTAAATTTACAGACAAAGTTATTGCCTTGATAACTAAATAGAAGATTATTATTATAACAATATTAGTTCATTTTTATACTGGATTAATTTCTGCAAGCATATCACATAATCATGCTCATGCTCTCTATTGTTTAAAATATACAATTGGTAATGAACTGCAAAAGTTTATTTCCTTTGTTTCAACTAATAAAAATGCAAGGTTGACTTAAGACTGTGTCAAATGTCAAGTTTTAGTTAATAAAAAAAATACTATTCGTTGGAAACATTTATTTAAGTGTGTGTATAAATAAATTAGAATTATTCATTATTAGAATTATTCTTTTAATATTAACTAGTTTATGTATATAGCAGATATATGAAAAGCTTAAGATAGGTGTATGTTATTTATATCTGTTGATTCGATATAGGCACAGTTAAATTCACAAAGAAAGACAAATAGTTTTAGGTGAGGCTCATATGGTACTCTCACATTACCCATCCTTTAAAAAGTTCAAATTTTATATTTACCATTAAAATTTGTACACTTAACATGTGTCAATGTTTGCATCAAATCTAAAGTTGTGGAGCTTGTTTTTTCTTTCCTGCTCTTATCAACCTTTATTATTTGCATCTTTCAATTTAAATAAAAGGACAAGGAGGTTTATATATATATATATATATATATATATATATATATATATATATATATATATATATATATATATATATATATATATATATATATATATATATATATATATATATGGGTTCTTTCTTTTTTCTTCCCTTTTTTATATATTTTCCTTTGATGGATTTATAGTCATGTACCTCTTTTACAGATGATACATATGTTTGTTTGGTAGACTCTATCTTGCTTTTCTTTAAGACTTATGGACTCTTTTGAGAACTATCCAAAACATTAGAACATCCATCATTCAGCATGGATTAACTCTTAAAACGGTTTTAGTTTTCAGGTATCTTAAGAATTAATTTTAATTGCTTAACATACACTCATCAAAAAAAAATAATGTTTTTTTTTTTTTTTCTTATTTACATCCTTATATATATATATATACCTAAAAACTTTTAAATGGAAACTTTTTCTCTCTTCACCTATTTCAAGTTTTTTTTTTTCAACATTTTACTCATATACATAAGTAAAATGTAGTAAAACATTATTTATTTGTTTCACCAAAATAGGATTTTAAAGCTCTAGCATTGTAAGTGCCCTTAATGTTTCCCTTTATATTTGTCCAGAATGCAATGGGACATGTTTGTTTATAATAGGATAAGGTCCTTCATATTGATGGTAAAACTTTTGGTATCTGTTCTGTTGGGGTTTACTCACATGGGGTGTTTTTATAAAAACTTGACCCCTAACTTTGAACTCTTGTGAAATTATCTTCACATTATTATTTCTTTGACTGGTCTTTTTCTTTTTTTAACAAGATGTTTATAAGTTTTTACACCATCTTTATATATATATATATATATATATATATATATATATATATTATATATATATATATATATATATATATATATATATATATATATATATATATTGTAACCCCTCACACCTATCACCAACACTAACAATTACCTGGGAGCGTCAATTCTATGGATCATAGAACAAAATATTTATTTAACTTTACCTAAATATATTCATGAGGCTCTTAATTAAAGCTTTCACCTTAAACTAACTCAGTTGAGGGATACAGAGGTGTATGAGGTGTACAATGTACTTTAGATGTGGGAGAAAATATTATTAATAATAGGAATAAACATCATTTAAGTTCTATACTAGACAAAATTAAATTGGTAAAATTCTACCAGCTAAAAGTAACTAATAATACGCTCTTCTTCATGTCCTCCCATCATCCATATGCATTGAACAACCTCTACCATATTATACAATTAAACTAAAAAATAAAATAAAAAATAAAATTTTAGAAATTGTAATGTATAATTCACTAGGTCTAAACTCAAACTAAACCTATCTCTACTAAATTTTAACAACTCACTAATCTAATCTGGTTAAATGAATTTATCTAATCTAAATTAAAATTGAAGATCTCAGGGAATTAACTTATGGTATGGCTTGATCTAACATTTCTATACCTCAAATTACTATTTAATATTATGAAAATAATATTATAAACAAAACAATACCCTAAGTAGACACTTGCAGTTAGATAATGAAAGAATCCAGGCACATTTTGATTTCAATTCATCATCTAAACAAAAAAATTAAACGACAAAACCCTTTTAAAATGATCAATAGGTAATTGGCATCTCATATAGTGTTTGAATCAAGGAAATCAAAATCAACATCATCATATATTGAGATTTATTATAATTAAATAGAATACAATTATGTTACATTAAATAAAGTAAATGTATAAGCTTGTGTGGAAGTGTGAAACACGAATGAATGTTATAGAAGAAACTCCAAATACAAATTTAGATAACAAAATATTTATTAACCAAAAATAGAAAATGGTTAAATCAACATTTACTCTTCTTTTATTATTATAAACAAAAATTCCAAAGGGATTTAATATTATTGAGTAAAGTTTATACAGGAAGATATAATACAATATGATTCATTAACTTTTACATCTACTATATATTTTCTTCAGAACATTTTGATAAATTGGTAAACATTTTATTTGAAACATGCAATGAACTAAATAAGTCCCTATTATTTACTATAAAGAAATGTCTCTTTAGCTATCAGTGATTTCTGATAGACTTATACAAAAATAAAACAAAATAAATATGACCTTACACTTTTAGTAACTGATTACTAAAGTATCTTTTATTCAGTCTTTTGCTGAATATCAATCATTTATTACTAAAAGTTTATAACAACAACATAGATTAATATTCTAATTACTGAACAAATTAAGATTTTTGTATTGTTATTTTTTAAATATTTTAAATAAAATTAAAATAAGGGGATTTAAACTAAGAATAATATTAGACCATCTTACCAAAGAAAATAAATGCTTCTATTAATTAAATTTATTTTTCTTTGTAGTTTTGAAGTAAAGTATTCTATAGGATAATTAGGTTCTGCTTTGCCAAAATAAAGTAAATCCTTGTATGCATTAAGCATATCCTATCTTTGCTTAATTATTTATGTAAATTATGATTAAATGATAAAATCAATGAGATGAAGATTAAATGATTACTACAAATTTTTTTAAAATGATAAGTAAAATTTTACATTAATAATCATTTTTTTATATCAAAATTAACAATTTGTGCATGAATCTGTATTATGCTGTGTGTCAAAGAAAATAAATAAATAATGTTATTCAATCTAATCGTTTTGCTTATGACATTTCAATTTAATCATAATACGGTTGGAAGTGAAGATCAATCAATCTTTATTTATCAACTATAATGCAGATGTTTTACAAGACACTATACTTTCCTTTTATTCTTCCTTTTTATCATAAACCATCAAACACTAGGCTATGACATAAGCTGGAAAACATCCAATACACACATGGGATAACAGATTTAAATAATTCAAAACAGGTCATATAACCATAACTTCCAAGTCTATCTTTAAGACTAAACAATTGGTGGAATAACTCATCATCACATGAAAATCAGGGAGAAACATTTGTAGCTCCATACACATTTAATTCAATATATCAAATATAAAAAAAAGAAGGACTCAATCCACTCCTATTAAAAAACTCCAATACATGGAAAATAAAGGATTACTCAATCCTATATTCTACAATACACTGGGCAACTACCCATATTAAATATTCAACTAAAAAACATACTAACTCAATCCCATAAAATATTATAAACATTGTAAACTTTATAGCATATAGCCACAAAATACTTTTCATTCAGTCATAACAAAGAAATAATAATTCTCTCTTAAACAACTTTCTAATTCTTCAAATGATTGATCCTATTTTCCTTCCGTATCCGATTGATTTAAAATCATTTCCATTGGCAATTACATATAATTTTAAATAAGTTTAATAATAGGCTCACCCACATATAAACATGTGATATACAGACCATTTAAAATTGCAGTAAGCAAAGAATTATTGTTAAAATATTAATTATTACTGCTAGAATTAATAAAGAATAAATATATCATATCTGACAGTATTTAAGACCTGGTAATGTTCAAAGAACAATTGAAGAATAAAATACTAATTAATATGGACAAAGCAGGATGAATAATTTTTTTATAATATAATACATTAATATTGGCACGAATCTGTAGTTAAATTGAACCTAAATAAATAATAAAATTGTATGCCATAGCTGAAATAATCCTTGAAAATAATAGTTTTCTAATTTATGAAAGAAATATATTTGTTAAGATTTAATATAATATTTTTTTTTTATTTTAAATAATAATTCACCCATTTTGAATGGACTCTTCCACTCATTTATTATGTGCGTGGATCATTAACCCATGCACGACCAAACTTATCCTATTAAAATTATAAAAATAAAATTACCAGCATAATGTATTTTTCTATTATGCTATTTGAGACGTTCTTGGACAAAAATATAATAATAATAATACATATAATAAACATATTTAAAATAATAAAACATTACTTAACTAATACTAAAGCTCCCTAAAATACCATTACATATAATAAAGTTATCTTCTTTTTTCTTTCCAAACGAAATGAAACAAAAGTTTATGAAAGTTTTTACATGACTTTCCTTGTCATGTTTCAAATAGATAAGGAATATAATTATACTGCATAAGACAAATATTAACACAGAATAATACCACTCCTGCAAGGTGAAATGACATAATATGATTTTTCTTTGTTGAATCCATATGAGCATATTCAATGTTTTTTTTTTTTTAGTTATCAACTAATGAATTGCTATTGATGTTATAAATAATGAATTTTTGTAATTAAACAATATATTTCATGACGCAAGTAAAATAGAAGTTTGTATTTTATTCCTAGGATATACTTAACATTTAATTTCACAATCATAAAGCCATTCAGAAATATATGCCGTCATTCAATTAATAATATTTATTTAGATAAACTCATTGGTAATATTAATACAGCAATGTCACATAATATTATCCATTTATAATTTCATACATCCTACTAGTCTAAAAGAACAAATAATTATTAAAATACATTTAATGACATATTTAATCTTATTTTTTTTTTCCAAAGGTAAAAATATAAATAATTATGCCACTATTCTAAGACATATGAAAATAAAATTACATTTTCCTTGTGTATATTTTAAATTTTGAGTTTTCTTTTATATTTGACATGAAATTTGTACATTAAAGTTCTAAGAACATTCAATCATAGTTCCCATATTTCCTCCACATAAATGAAGCAAGTAGAAGTTGTTCCCTTCATAGTATAATTAAAGCTTAAAAACTTAATTGTTATAAAATAAACAAATATTCTTTTATCCTTCCCTGTTAATTTTAAATTTAAATAAAACAATTTTACAGTCTTATTAAGCATTCCCATTTCATAAATAATAATTTATTTTGAATAATAGAATATAACACTTACATATACTTTAGCATAACGTTGGGACAATTTGAATAATCAATACTAATGTGAAGGGTTATATTCTATTATTCAAGAGCAATTATTATTTAAGTAATGGGACACTGCTTAATAAGACTGTAAAATTGTTTTATTTAAATTTAAAATTAACAGGGAAGGATAAAAAGAATATTTGTTTATTTTATAACAATTAAGTTTTTAAGCTTTAATTATACTATGAAGGGAACAACTGCTACTTGCTTCATTTATGTGGGGCAAATATGGGAACTGTCATTGAACATTCTTAGAACTTTAATGTACAACATGTCAAATATAACAGAAAACTCAAAATTTAAAATATACACAAGGAAAATGTAATTTTATTATCATATGTCTTAGAATAGTGGCATAATTATTTACATTTTTACCTTTGGAAAAGAAAATATAAGATTAAATATGTCATTAAAATGTACTTTAATAATTATTTGTTCTTCTAAACTAGTAGGATGAATGAAATTATAATGGATAAAGTTATGTGACATTGCTGTATTAATATTACCAATGAGTTTATCTAAATAAATATTATTAATTGAATGATGGCATATATTTCTGAATGGCTTTATGATTGTGAAATTAAATGTTAAGTATATCCTAGGAATAAAATACAAACTTCTATTTTACTTGCGTCATGAAATATATTGTTTAATTACAAAAATTCATTATTTATAACATCAATAGCAATTCATTAGTTGATAACTAAAAAAAAAAAAACATTGAATATGCTCATATGGATTCAACAAAGAAAAATAATATTTTGTTGATTTCTCTGCAGGAATTGTACCATTCTGTGTTAATATTTGTCTTGTGCAGTATAATTATTTTCCTTATCTATTTGAAAACATGACAAGGAAAGTCATGTAAAAACTTTTATAAACTTTTGTTTCATTTCGTTTGGAAAGAAAAAAGAAGAGAACTTTATTTTATGTAATGGTATTTTAGGGAGCTTTAGTATTAGTTAAGGAATGTTTTATTATTTTAAATATGTTTATTATATGTATTATTATTATTATTATTATATTTTTCTCCAAGAACGTCTCACATAGCATAATAGAAAAATACATTATGCTGGTAATTTTATTTTTATTATTATTTTGATAAGTTTGGTCATGCATGTGTTAATAATCCACACACATAATAAATGAATGGAAGAGTCCATTCAAAATGGGTGAATAATTATTTTAAAAAAAATAATTATTATATTAAATCTTACCGAATATATTTCTTTTATAAATTAGAAAACTATTATTTTCAAGAATTATTTCAGCTATAACATACAATTTTATTATTTATTTAGGTTCAATTTAACTACAGATTCTTGCCAATATTAATGTATTATATTATAAAAAAAATTATTCATCTTGCTTTGTCCATAGTAATTAGTATTTTATTCTCCAATTGTTCTTTGAACATTACCAGGTCCTAAATATTGTCAGATATGAGATATTTATTCTTTATTAATTCTAGCAGTAATAATTAATATTTTAACAGTAATTCTTTTCTTACTCAATTTTAAATGGTCTGTATATCACATGCTTATATGTGTGTGTGTGTCTATTATTAAACTTATTTATAATTATATGTAATTGCCAGTGAAAATGATTTTAAATCAATCGGATTCGGAAGGAAAAGAGGATCAATCATTTGAAGAATTAGAAAGTTGTTTAAGAGAGAATTATTATTTCTTTGTTATGACTGAATGAAAAGTATTTTGTGGCTATATGCTATAAAGTTTACAATGTTTATAATATTTTATGGGATTGAGTTAGTATGTTTGTTAGTTGAATATTTAATATGGGTAGTTGCCCAGTGTATTGTAGTGTATAGGATTGAGTAATCCTTTATTTTCCATGTATTGAAGTATTTTGATAGAAGTGGATTGAGTCCTCCTTTTATATTTGATATATTGAATTAAATGTGCATGAAGCTAATCATTTTTATTATTACAATTATAATTATTAACTAGAGATGTTATCTCCCCTGATTTTCATGTGGTGACCCTTGAGTTATTCCACCAATTATTTAGTCTTTAAAGATAGACTTGGAAGTTATTGTTATATTACCTGTTTTGAATTATATAAATCTGTTATCCCATGTGTGTATTGGATGTTTTCCAGCTTATGCTATAGCCTAGTGTTTGATGGTTTATGATAAAAAAGAAGAATAAAAGGAAAGTATAGTGTCTTATAAAACAGCTGTATTATAGTTGATAAATAAAGATTGATTGATCTTCACTTCCAACCGTATTATGATTATATTGAAATATCATAAGCAAACCGATTAGATTGATTAACATTATTTATTTATTTTCTTTGACACACAGCATAATACAGATTCATGCACAAATTGTTAATTTTGATATAAAAAAAAATTCATTATTAATGTAGAACTTTACTTATCATTTTAAAACATTTTGTAGTAATCATTTAAGCTTCATCTCATTGATTTTTATCATTTAATCATAATTTGCATAAATAATTAAGCAAAGATATGATATGGTTAATGAATACAAGGATTTACTTTATTTTGGCAAAGCAGAACCTAATTATTCAATAGAATACTTTACTTCAAAACTACAAAGAAAAATACATTTAATTAATAGAAGCATTTATTTTCTTTGGTAAGATGGTCTAATATTATTCTTAGTTTAAATCCCCTTATTTTAATTTTATTTAAGATATTTAAAAAGTAACAATGCAAAAATCTAAATTTGTTCAGTAATTAGAATATTAATCTATGTTGTTGTTATAAACTTTTAGTAATATATGAGTGATATTCAGCAAAAGGCTGAATAAAAGATACTTTAGTAATCAGTTACTAAAAGTGTAAGGTCATATTTATTTTGTTTTTATTTTTGTATAAGTCTATCAGAAATCACTGATAGCTAAAGAGACATTTCTTTATAGTAAATAATAGGGACTTATTTAGTTCATTTAATGTTTCAAATAAAATGTTTACCAATTTATAAAAATGTTCTGATGAAAATATATAGTAGATGTAAAAGTTAATGAATCATATTGTATTATATCTTCCTGTATAACCTTTACTCAATAATATTAAATCCCTTTGGAATTTGTGTTTATAATAATAAAAGAAGAGTAAATGTTGATTTAACCATTTTCTATTATTGGTTAATAAATATTTTGTTATCTAAATTTGTATTTGGAGTTTCTTCTATAACATTCATTCATGTTTCACACTTCCACACAAGCTTATACATTTACTTTATTTAATGTAACATAATTGTATTCTATTTAATTATAATAAATCTCAATATATGATGATGTTGATTTCCTTGATTCAAACACTGTATGAGATGCCAATTACCTACTGATCATTTTAAAAGGGTTTTGTCGTTTAATTTTTTTGTTTAGATGATGAATTGAAATCAAAATGTGCCTGGATTCTTTCATTATCTAACTGCAAGTGTCTACTTAGGGTATTGTTTTGTTTATAATATTATTTTCATAATATTAAATAGTAATTTGAGGTATAGAAATGTTAGATCAAGCCATACCATAAGTTAATTCCCTGAGATCTTCAATTTTAATTTAGATTAGATAAATTCATTTAACCAGATTAGATTAGTGAGTTGTTAAAATTTAGTAGAGATAGGTTTAGTTTGAGTTTAGACCTAGTGAATTATACATTACAATTTCTAAAATTTTATTTTTTATTTTATTTTTTAGTTTAATTGTATAATATGGTAGAGGTTGTTCAATGCATATGGATGATGGGAGGACATGAAGTAGAGAGTATTATTAGTTACTTTTAGATGGTAGAATTTTACCAATTTAATTTTGTCTAGTATAGAACTTAAATGATGTTTATTCCTATTATTAATAATATTTTCTCCCACATCTAAAGTACATTGTACACCTCATACACCTCTGTATCCCTCAACTGAGTTAGTTTAAGGTGAAAGCTTTAATTAAGAGCCTCATGAATATATTTAGGTAAAGTTAAATAAATATTTTGTTCTATGATCCATAGAATTGGCGCTCCCAGGTAATTGTTAGTGTTGGTGATAGGTGTGAGGGGTTACAATATATATATATATATATATATATATATATATATATATATATATATATATATATATATATATATATATATATATATATATATATATATATATATAAAGATAGGTGTAAAAACTTATAAACATCTTGTTAAAAAAGGAAAAAGACCAGTCAAAGAAATAATAATGTGAAGATAATTTCACAAGAGTTCAAAGTTAGGGGTCAAGTTTTTATAAAAACACCCCATGTGAGTAAACCCCAACAGAACAGATACCAAAAGTTTTACCATCAATATGAAGGACCTTATCCTATTATAAACAAACAGGTTCCATTGCATTCTGGACAAATATAAAGGGAAACATTAAGGGCAATTACAATGCTAGAGCTTTAAAATCCTATTTTGGTGAAACAAATTAATAATGTTTTACTACATTTTACTTATGTATATGAGTAAAATGTTGAAAAAAAAAAACTTGAAATAGGTGAAGAGAGAAAAAGTTTTCATTTAAAAGTTTTTAGGTATATATATATAAGGATGTATATAAGTAAAAAAAAAAAAAAAAACATTATTTTTTTTTTGATGAGTGTATGTTAAGCAATTAAAATTAATTCTTAAGATACCTGAAAACTAAAACCGTTTTAAGAGTTAATCCATGCTGAATGATGGATGTTCTAATGTTTTGGATAGTTCTCAAAAGAGTCCATAAGTCTTAAAGAAAAGCAAGATAGAGTCTACCAAACAAACATATGTATCATCTGTAAAAGAGGTACATGACTATAAATCCATCAAAGGAAAATATATAAAAAAGGGAAGAAAAAGGGAAGAACCCTATATATATATATATATATATATATATATATATATATATATATATATATATATATATATATATATATATATATATATATATATATATATATATATATATATAAACCTCCTTGTCCTTTTATTTAAATTGAATGATGCAAATAATAAGGGTTGATAAGAGCAGGAAAGAAAAAAACAAGCTCCACAACTTTAGATTTGATGCAAACATTGACACATGTTAAGTGTCCAAATTTTAATGGTAAATATAAAATTTGAACTTTTTTAAGGATGGGTAATGTGAGAGTACCATATGAGCCTCACCTAAAACTATTTGTCTTTCTTTGTGAATTTAACTGTGCCTATATCGAATCAACAGATATAAATAACATACACCTATCTTAAGCTTTTCTTATATCAGCTATATACATAAACTAGTTAATATTAAAAGAATAATTCTAATAATGAATAATTCTAATTTGTTTATACACACACTTAAATAAATGTTTCCAATGAATAGTATTTTTTTTATTAACTAAAACTTGACATTTGACACAGTCTTAAGTCAACCTTGCATTTTTATTAGTTGAAACAAAGGAAATAAACTTTTGCAGTTCATTACCAATTGTATATTTTAAACAATAGAGAGCATGAGCATGATTATGTGATATGCTTGCAGAAATTAATCCAGTATAAAAATGAACTAATATTGTTATAATAATAATCTTCTATTTAGTTATCAAGGCAATAACTCTGTCTGTAAATTTAAATGTGTTTGAATTTAGAACACATTTAAGAAATAAAAAAGAATCACTATTTTAAAACTTCCTTCAAGTAATTAATTTACTTACTTTTAATATTATAAAAAACTATAAAAAATAATCATTGAAATTGACATGGTTATAAGAGTTATCAACATATTCAAAATGAGTTTTCAAAATATATGTTTAAGAAGACAAAAATTTATAAAGGTGTTCTTTGGGTAGACAATTTATGCCAAGGATTTCTGCTGATGTTTTAAACTTGAACATGTAAATTTATTTCTACTTAAGACCTAAATTATAATCATCGTAATTTACACTAAAAAAAGGTTGCCTTAAAAATGGAGTATTATATTGAAGAAGATTTTAAATTTTTTACTATGCAAATATTTAAAAGAATGAATTTTTGGATTACCTATTTGAAGGATGATCAAGGAACTTTACCTTTCAACATTCATCATCATTTTATTTTGTCTAAGGAGGAATATGAAACCATTATTCTTTCACATCTTAGAAGACTTTGTTGTGTATTTTAATAACTATAAACTTTATTTCCTTTGTGGATAATTATGTTTACGTGTATAAATTATTTCATATATTAAATTGATTTTAACAGAATAAGTGGAGAACTGATAAGACGAACATTTTATTTTTACTTATGTAATAAAATTTAAATATTGATATTTTGATATATGCTCTGATGAAAGTGATGGCTGACTAAAGTAAAAGTTTTTAAATTATTTCAATTTGGAAGTAAGTTTTATTATATTTCAAATTGAACTTACCTGACAATTATCATAATTTCTTTTTAAACAGTAACATAATTAATATCAGAATACTTTTTATTATTAATCTAGTGTGAATGGATGTTATCTTATATAGACATATAACACACACTAAATCATTTTAATGACAATACATAGATTTATAATGTATGGTGGTATTATTTATTGTACACATGATTTTAAATTATATATATGTAAATAATTACATTATGTTTTTCTGAATGTTAAATAGTTTATTATTGTATATATATATATATATATATATATATATATATATATATATATATATATATATATATATATATATATATATAAGCACAGATCATAATTCTAAATTTTAATATTTTTATTATTTATGTGATAATATTTTTTTGTTTCTATTACAGATTAAAATGTGTTAACTTTGATTTAAAAATTAAACAGGCCTCATTTGTTTATTTTATTTACTCATTTTATAAAACCAATAATTATAAATATACATATTCAAGCATATATATGTTGAATCAACTTAGTGATTTAATATTTATAAAAAAGTTATATATATATATATAGCTTATACTAAATTTATCATTACTATGGTATATTTGTGGAAATGCCTGAAGAGATTGCAATTGTGATTTCTACTCTGAGCTTGAATTCCAAGAGTAATGAGGTTATTAATAGAGGAGTGGATTGGAATATATTTTAAATCACATCATCCATGGCATTCTATAAGAAGACTCAAAGTCCAAATATAGTTAGATGCGACTTCTCTGAGTCTTGAAAAGGATTGTCCCATTATATATATATATATATATATATATATATATATATATATATATATATATATTTTTTTTTTTTTTTACTAGAAAATCTATTTTATACCTGTCTATCGTATAGAGTGAGAGGCTGATGATGATGAGTGTTGTTTAACTGCATTAGCATGCTCATCTCTCCTAACACTGATGCGACGATTACTCATACCTATGTAAGAAGCTTTACAATTTTTACATGAGATTTGATAGACACCATGAGATTCAAGAGGGATTGAATCCTTAGGCTTGGTTATTATATTGCTGATCTTTTGATGAGCAGAAAATGCTGTATCTATATTATAGCGTTTTAATATACGTCCGATACTGTCTGTAGTTCCTTTTACATATGGAACACAAATCCTAATAGCTGACTTATCATCTTTTTGTTTCCTATTTTTCTATTTGGGCTTGAAATAAGGCTTTTTATAAATTTGTAATTATAACTATTTGCTAATAAAACACTATTAATATGATTTATTTCTTCTTTCAGATGTGTGTCATCTGAAAGGTTAATTGCTCTATTTAAAAGAGTTTTGGCTACAGAAACTATCTGAGTTGGGTGATGATGAGAATGGAAATGTAAATATCTGTCTGTGTGTGTATCCTTTCTGTAAATAGAAAAAGATAAACTATTTGGTGTTCTGGTGACTAGAACATCAAGAAAAGGGAGTTTTCCATCAGACTCTGTCTCCATTGTAAATTTAATATGAGGATGCATATTATTTAAATGTAAGAAAAAATCATCTAATGTATTTTTTCCATGTTGCCATATGACAAAAGTGTCATCTATGTATCTGAGCCAAATGAGAGGTTTTAAAGATGATGATTCTAAAGCATGAGTTTCTATATATTCCATGAATAAATCAGCTATTACTCCTGAGATAGGTGAGCCCATAGGTGTACCAAAAACTTGTCTGTAATGCTGTCCATTGTATACAAAATATGTATTTAAGAGACAATGTTTAATCAAAGCAATAATATGGTCTGGTAAATTGCAATGTGTGAGATTATATTTAAAGCTTCATCAATTGGAATGTTTGTAAACAAAGACACGACATCAAAACTACCAGAATGTCACTAGCATTAATTTTTAAACTTTTTAAAACAGAAATAAAATGAAGAGAGTTTTTAATATATGATTTAATAGATGGGATTGTAGGTTTAATGAAATCCGATAAGTATCTAGCTAAAATATGAGTTGGAGAACCTATTGCACTTACTATTGGACGAAGAGGGGTATCTGGTTTGTGAATTTTTGCAAGTCCATAAAATTTTGGACAGACACAAGATTTTTCACGAGGGATTATTTTATTCATATCTCTGTTTCAATAGGTGATTTATTAATAATAGCTTTTGTTGTTTTTTCCAAATATGTAGTATGATCTCTTTTTGATAGTTTATAAGTTTTATCACTAAGCAGATCTAAAATTTTATTATGGTAAATGTCACGATCCATTACAACTGTGGCATTACCTTTATCAGCTGGAAGTACAACAATTGATTTGTCTGATTTTATATTATTTAATGCTTGTCTTTCTTTCTTTGAAAAATTATTTTTAGGAAGCTTAGCTTTTTTTAAAATATTACAAATCTCAGCTCTAGCTAAATCAGCCGATGTAGAATCAATTTTATCAAGAGCTGATTCAACATTACAGACAATTTTCTCAAAAGGTATCCGGGAAGGTGTTAAAGCAAAATTGAAACCTTTTTCTAAAACCGAAATTTCATCTGTAGAGAGGGATTTCTTAGATAAATTGTAAACGGTTTTTTGATTTGGATACATAATGTTTGGGGATTGTGTTCTAATTAGCATTTGCAATTTTTTCTTTTGCTTTGCTGTTACCAATTCCGAATCTTTAAATGATCGAAAACTTGCAATACGATCAAAACTAATCCACAGTAAAGGATGTATTTTATTACTGAGGAATAAACGTAAATGTAGCAATACTTTATCAATTTTGTCTAAATTTTTCCGAGTTTCTTTAATAAAAGAGTTTAAAATAATATTGCTGGTTTTTTTTTAGAATTTTACTAACATTATAATTGTTCTTGTGAAACACAATTTTACAGCAAGTGGGTATAACGTTGTGATTTTTGCAGCTAACAAAAAAGATAAATTACAAAGTAACTTACATTTCTTACTCCACGTTCTTTCAAATATACGAAGCTGTTTAAAAATTTCCTCCCCGTAGAGGTTAGTAATGTTAAAACGAAGATTTGCACAGGTTAAATATATAAAATACATATTTTGCGGGTTCATCTGTGTTAAAAAATTTTAATATCAATTTACTGACATTTCAACTTGGTCACACAAGCCATCCACAGAGTTATAAAAAGGTAGAAAGATGGTTGTAGAGGCGCTACAATCACTGGTTTGAATAAAACATTAAAAATCCCACCAATAGCAAAAATGTTAAATTTAAGAATGTTTTTTAAAGAAATCTTTCCAAATAGGAGGAAGTTTGCACGTATCATCTCGCTTATTGATACAATCTGGCCTTTTAAGTATCTCAATGGCTTCTCTGATTTTGCATTGGTAGAGATTATCACATCTGGATATGATCCTGGTACTAGAAAAATCTATTTTATGACCTGAATCTATAGTATGGAGTGAGAGTGCTGATGATGATGAGTGTTGTTTAACTGCATTAGCATGCTCATCTCTCCTAACACTGATGCGACGGTTACTCATACCTATGTAAGAAGCTTTACAATTTTTACATGAGATTTGATAGACACCATGAGATTCAAGAGGGATTGAATCCTTAGGCTTGGTTATTATATTGCTGATCTTTTGATGAGCAGAGAATGCTGTATCTATATTATAGCGTTTTAATATATGTCCGATACTGTCTGTAGTTCCTTTTACATATGGAACACAAATCCTAATAGCTGACTTATCATCTTTTTGTTTCCTATTTTGTCTATTTCGGGCTTGAAATAAGGCTTTTTTTATAAATTTGTAATTATAACTATTTGCTAATAAAACACTATTAATATGATTTATTTCTTCTTTCAGATGTGTGTCATCTGAAAGGTTAATTGCTCTATTTAAAAGAGTTTTGGCTACAGAAACTATCTGAGTTGGGTGATGATGAGAATGTAAATGTAAATATCTGTCTGTGTGTGTATCCTTTCTGTAAATAGAAAAAGATAAACTATTTGGTGTTCTGGTGACTAGAACATCAAGAAAAGGGACTTTTCCATCAGACTCTGTCTCCATTGTAAATTTAATATGAGGATGCATATTATTTAAATGTAAGAAAAAATCATCTAATGTATATATATATATATATATATATATATATATATATATATATATATATATATATATATATATATATATATATATATATATATATATATATATATATATATATATATTTCATGCCTGTGCTTAAAGGTATACATTTTATGTTTCAATCTAATAAAAAATATATTATTTCTTAATTTTTTAATAAACAAATAATTTTTAAAAACATTCCTTTAAATAATTTTCTTGTTAATTAAACGAAGTTATTTTTATATTTCTATTATTTTGTAGTTAATTTCTAATTCAAAAACTTGAAAAAAAAATTTAATTTTTTTTTATCAAATTACTTTGAATAATATGATTAACTAATTCATTATGATTAAAAATGCCTTAAAATCGGAAAGTGAAAACAATCACAAGTTGTTTAATTTATAGGTTGTCATTTGATCCTTCATGTCAGCTGCTAGAGGCACTATTTTTAGCTTAATTTCTAGAAATATGCCATTTCTGCAGCCGCACCCAAGCCTTTAATCATTCTTTCTAAAATAAATCCTAGAAAGATTGTCAACTCAGAGTTAAGACTTTTTTCTACGATAAAATCTAGAGTGTTAACTCAGCTTAGTGGTTAATGGTGTGGCTTTTTCTGATGCTAAAAGCAGAGGAAAATGCCGTAGTTGTTTGTGGCACACACTATATCATAATGCTGCATTATTTATTTTATGTAACAATATCGTACGAGGGTGTGTTAATTTGATCGTGTCAAAATTATTTAAAATTTTATTTGTGCTTTTTTTTAAAAAATGAATTGATGTACTGGTACATTTTATCAATTTTAACAGTCTTATGATTGTTCCTCATAAATTTGTATTCTTCGTAAATTTTCGATTAGGGTGGGGACACGTAAAATGTAAAAAATCATGCTTTGAGTCACGTTTTAGCAAGAAATTTTCCGAGACAAAAAGTATGGCTAATTCCCGCAACAGACAACTTAAAAAGATGGGAATTGCCAAACATGGAATCCGGTGCTGGAATATTTCTACTGCAGAAAAAAACAAAAAAAACTTCCTGCTGTTGAAAGAAAAGATTGGATTGTGCAGCAAATATATGCAGATTTGAGGTCCAAAAACATCTACCGATGGAAATTTTCACTTTATAAAGGCAAGCTTGTTTGAGGGATTCTAAATGGCCTTTGTCAAATGTCAAAAATAATAGAAGGAACTTCAATTTTTATTTAAACATACATCCCTTCTTCTCCCGATAATTGTTGTCGGCGGCAATCAAATGTAAAATAAAAGAAGTAACTAAATTTTTTATTTAAACATAGTCCCAAAAACTTTCTTCTCCCAATAATTGTTGTTGTCAGCAATCAAATGGTCAAATAAAAGGAACATCAATTATTCTTTAATCGTATAGAAAAAAAACAAAAAACCCTCCCACTAATTGTCATCGGCAATCAAATGTAAAACATTCAAAGTAAGACAGTAAATTTTTAGTTAAACATAACCCAAATTACTATTTGAACATACACTGAAAAATACCCGCTCTTGTCAATCAAAATTAAAGAAACCTAGACTATTATTGTCTATTGTCAAATCGAATATTATTTAGGAAAACCCAAATAATTTATAAATGAAGAAAAAGAAAGTCAAATCGGTTTTCAATCAAATGGTAACCGATAAAAGTAACTTAAATTTTAATTTAAACATACACACAAACAAAAAAAAATGCAAAACCCTTTCTCCCAATAATTGTTGTCAGCAATCAAATGTAAAAAAGAAAAGGAAAGTACAATTATTCTTTAATCATAAACAAAAACACCCCTCCCATTAATTGTTGTCAGCAATCAAATGTAAAGCACTAAAAATAAAGTAAACCGATTATTTTTTAAACGTAACCCAAATTACATTTGAACATACACTAAAAAAAAGACCCGCTCTTGTCAATAAAAATGAAAGAAACCACAACAACTATTATTATCCCATTGTCAAAAATATTAGGTTTTGGGCAAACCAAAACCATAATTTATAAACGGAAAAAAAAAAAAAAAAGTCAAAACCGTTGTCAATCAAATATAACCGATAAAATTAACTTCAATTTTAATTTAAACATACACAAAAAAACACAACCCCTTTAGCTCCCAATAATTGTTGTCAACAATCAAATGTAAAATAAAAAGAAGGTAAATTACTATTTAATCATCACCCAAAAACACCCACACCTCTCACTAGTTATTGTCAGCAATCAAATGTACACCACCACTAAAAGTAATATAAACTATTATTCTTTAAACAGTTACATCCCTTCTTCCAATAATTGTTGTCTACAATCATACACACAAAAAACACTCCTCTCAATAATTAGTGTCGGCAATCAAATGTAAACCAATCAGAGTAAGACCGCAACTTATTATTTAAATGTAACCCAAATTACTATTTGAATCTACACCAAAAAAACACCCTCTCTTGTCAATAAAAATTTAACAAAGAACAACTATTATTGTCCCATTGTCAAAAATATTTATTTATAGAACCAAAACCATAATTTATAAATGAAAGGAAGTCAAATTGGTCGTCAATCAAATGTAAACCAATAAAAGTAAAGGTTTTAATTTTTATTTAAACATACACACACACACATGGTTAAAAAAAAACAACACTTCTCCCAATAATTGTTGTCGGCAATCAAATGTTAACCTATCAAAGTAATGTAAATTATTATTTAATCATACACAAAAAAAAACCCTCCCACTAATTGTTGTTGGCAATCAAATGTAAACCTATCAAAGTAACAT
Source organism: Epiperipatus broadwayi (assembly GCA_028023455.1). NCBI lineage: Eukaryota > Metazoa > Onychophora > Udeonychophora > Euonychophora > Peripatidae > Epiperipatus > Epiperipatus broadwayi. The sequence continues at coordinate 779,422 of JAQFVV010000279.1, forward strand.
AAATTATTATTTAAAGATACATAAAAAAAACCCATTATCTCTTGAATTTTCTCAATCCAATTTTACAAAAACAGTAATACTATTTAAAAAGAAACACAAAAATTACTATTTGAACACACACCAAAAAGATCTTTTGGTAAAAAAAAAAACAACTATTATTATCCCATCGTCAAAAATATTATTTGGGAAAAATAATTCAGAAAAGAAAGAAAGTAAACTTTGTAAACAAACAAAAAAAAGTCAATGTTAATAGAGAATAACTAGCCTGGGTATGTTATATTAATCTGTTTTTGGTTAGAAATTGTGCCTCTAGTGGCTGACATGAAGGATCAGATGAGAACCAATTTATCATATGAAATCTTAATTAATTACTGACACAATTTTAAAAAATGGTACCTATTGTTAATAGTAAGGAAATCAAGTCATACTTCACATGACTTAATTCAATAAATGTGTATTACAAATACAATATAATGAGCATTCTAATAGCTCTGATCAAGCTTTTATAATAAATGCCACAAAGTAAAGCATTTAACATCTTTATCTAGAATTATCCCCACCCCCAAACTGGTTTAAAGGTAACGGCTCTTGTCACCACAAGAAATTCAGACATTAGATTTAAAATACAAAATCAAGCCCAGCATTTATCTAATACTTAACTAGTAAGTAGAAATTTTGAAATTTTCAAACTTATATATAGCTTCAAATTTAGCTATCTAGCTTAAATAGCTATATTCATCTGAACAAACTTCAACTACATCATATATTCATATTTTTAGCAGTATAAAATAGTCAAAACCTCAAAAGCCAAACTATAATAGTAAGACAATGAGGTCATACATGATATGACTTAATTTAATAAGTTTATATTAAAATGTAATATATTGACTATGCTAATAGTTCTAAACAAGCATTTCTGATAAATACCATAAGAGAAAGCATATAAAATATCTATATAAAATTATCCCTATCCCCAAGCCAGTTTTGAGCTAATGGCTTACAACAGCGAGGTGCTAGAATATACAGACACTAGATCTAAAATACAAACTCAAGCCCACAATTTATCTAATTTCTATTGCTAAGACTATTAATATATGATGTAGCTAAAGTTTTTTCAGATCAATAAAGCTATTTAAGTTAGATAGCTGAATTTGAAGACATATGGATGTCTAAAAATTTCAGATTTTCTACTTAATAATTAAACATTAGACTAATGCTGGGCTTGACTTTGTATTTTATATTTAGTATCTGAATGGCCTGGTGCCTCACTTACAAGAGCCATTAGCTCAAAACTGGTTTGGGAATAGGTATAATTTTACATATAGATTATAAACGCTTTCTCTTGCATCATATATTGGAAAAGACGTATAACGATATTAGTGTGTTCACTATATTATACACTATTGTTACTGTATTTTGATATTCTTTGCTTAATACCCCTATGGTTTGCTTCATTAATTACAGTAAAATATATATAAAGTAAGAAAATATTGTGTTTAGTTAGAGTAGGAAGGGAATGTTATTTTCAAATTGTTTGTGCAAAATTATTTTGAATCAGTTTATGTAAAAACCTAACCATTAAAGAAGAATTTGGATATCAATGTACTCTGCTATCTACAATTGTGTTTTTTATTTAATTGGGTCTTTAACACTACTTTAAAAATGGGATTATTAATCCATAAATTATAGGTGTCTTTGTAAAAATAGTGATTTGTTGTAATGGTAGCACTAGGACAACTAAATTTGTAAAATTAATGTATTATCTAGATCTTTTGCACAAGTATTCATTGTAAGGTCTTTTGTTTTTTGGGTATTTTTTATTTTAATTTCAAGATCTTATTGGATTTAAAGAAAAGAGATGTAGAGAAGGAGGAAATATTAGATCGAGTGGGAAAGGGAACAAAATACATGATTTATAAAATGTAGACAATTTTAAAATAACTATTTTATTTGCAATTAAAAAAAAATTGATTTGGAAATTTAGATTTTTTGGGGGGACTTTAGAAAATTCTAACTTCTTTCCTAAATGAGTAGATTGTTGTTGCTTTTTTTTTTTTTTTGTTTTTTTTTCGACTTTGGAAAATTATTTCTTCTTATCTAAGTGAGTTTGGGGTTTAGAGTAGTGAATATTATAACTAAATTTCATATTGAAGTACAAGTTTAATGTATACACGTTTAATGTATATACATAACCTAGATGTAATTAAAGAGGATTTGATCCCACACTTTTAATCTCTTTATAATCATCCACATTCTCCAAAATATTGAAGACATATGATTATATTGGATAGATTGGATACTGTAGGGAGTTTGAAAGTCTGGGTTGAAATCACTTTTAATTATATCTAAATTTATACATTTACTGTGTAATCAAAATTATATTAAAATCTGTTTTCTATAACAGATGTTTATCCTAGTGGGTTTTATTTAAATAATTATTTTATTTGTTAGTTTTTCATTTTAAAACAATACAAATCAGTAAAAAATCCATATTATTTTGGTTGTTTTATAGTCTGTCAGTTTATTTTTATTTGGAGTGTTTTATTGGTTTTGTATTGAATGCCACCAGATCAAAGTACACAAAACTATTATTTACTACCTCCCTCCCCCCATTTCCTCATTCTATCCTATCACTTTTTGATAAATCAGTAAGTAAAAATACAACATTTTAAAGACAAAATATATCCAAAACTCAATTAAAAATCGAAGCAATATGTTTGAATTAGGTAATCTACAGAGGTTCTGCTTTCCCCCTCTTTTTTTCAAAAGCCAATAATAAGAACTAAAAAATTATAACTTTTTAAAATTCTCAAAATTTCCAAATAATTTATTTAAAATTTGTAATATGTCCACACAATATACACTTATCCACAACCTCCTCACATTTAAATAAAAAAACAATAAAAAAAAATTTAAATTTTTTTAAGAACAATATCATACAACAAATATGTCTTTTACAAATTAAAACAGATTGTTTAAAGTAGGGAATAGTACATACAGATGTCAGTCACTCACCTCTCTCCTTACTTTTTAAAAAGCCAATAAAAAACGAAAATTACATAATTCTTTAAACATAAAATAACACAAATTTCAAATTTTTACCAATTACAAACAAGAACTGTGAAATTATAAAGCAATCAATTTAGTAAGAGAATATTAGATATATGATAAGGAGAAATCAAAAGAAAATCTTTAAAACATACAATTGACTATTTTTAAAAATTGGAAAAATCTAAACAAATGCTGCTAAAAGTTTGCCAAAAAAATTGTCAATGAAAACTATTAGCAACTTGTTTTAGTTTACAAGTAGAATTTATAAAACAAAAAGCCTTTTTTTTTTTTAAATACATCTTTAAATATAATTTATTAGTCATTCCAATATTCTGTCATGATATCCAAGAAGTATTTTAACAGTTAATAAAAGATAAAAATGGAAACGTAAATAACTGATATGATTGGTACTATATTTTTTTATGGACAGATTTTTCCACTTTATTCAAAATTATTGTGATGTGCTAAATTGTGCACAACCAAATAATAATTAAAATAATAGATAGTTAAAATAACAGTCACAATTTAATAATTAATAATTTAGTCTATCCCTTTCTTTAAACATATGCTTGTAGTTCTGAAATGTATCACTGTATTCCTTTGTCTGCTTAGTCAATATTTTTTGATTGTATTAGACATATTTCAAATACAATATGATTCCACTTTTGAAATTGTAAAATATATTTCAATCATTTCTAAGATAAAATTTAATATTTTTCAATCATAACATGAAATAATTTATTAATGTTTAAGGAGAAACATTAAAGTTATGTTAAATTAAACTTCAATTGGTGCCTCCCCAGCAAGCATTGTAAAAATCATTAAGAAAAAATAACTAATTTTCATAATGCAGAAATTAAACTTCAACTGGTTCCTCCCTCCAAGTAACTCACTGTAAAAGTCATTAACAAAAAGTATTTTTTTTTTATGGTTTGGAAATAGTACTCTATACCATTATTTTAAAAATTACTTGAATTTAGCAGCATAGTTAATAACCATAATGTTAATTTATCATAGAGTTTTATTATAAGAAAAATAATTATAAATATTTCATTTTATTCAAACTTTTATTTTATTATAAATTTCATTAGAGGATAATGTCATCCACATATTTAATTGTATATCATGAATATATTTTTTGAAATATTTTAATTACTTGATTAGTTTAATGTTATTATAAGTTGAAAATATGATATTTTTATGTATTGTTGAACAATCAGAACAAGTTATAAAATGGGAAAATTTATTAAATGGGAAAAGTATCTTTAAAATTGTTAAAATTATTTCGCTTCTGCAATAAATTATTATTGGCGTAGATCAATCAATCAAGAATATATTTTAAAAGAGTTACTGGCACCAAATGTAAATTTAATACATTTCAAAATAATGTTTTTTGAAAATGAAAAATAATAAATTTTTGTATATATTACATTTACAGTTCTTATGGTTAAATTTTAAAGTGCATTATGATATTATTATAATACATAGCAAAAGAAAATGCAAATAAGTTAAGAATTAACTTTAAGAAATTTAAAGGTATTAAGAAAAAAACAATTTCGTTAAAAAGATTTGCTCTATAAATAATAAATAATTTAATTAATTATAAATTAATCCAAAATCAACCCTCAAATTGAATAATACTTTTAATTATGGAAATAAAAAAAAGTATCCAACCGTCGTTCATGAATAAGTGTCTGTGGATATATATATATATGAAAGCATTTTGATGAAGAATTTAGTTCATTAATCATATATATTTGTAAATAAATATTGTGTTTTATTATTATTATTATTATTATTATTATTATTATTATTATTATTATTATTATTATTATTATTATTATTATTATTATTATTATTATTATTATTATTATTATTATTATTATTAGTAGTAGTAGTAGTAGTAGTAGTAGTAGTAGTAGTAGTAGTAGTAGTAGTAGTAAAAAGTACTACTATTACTACTACTACTACTACTACTACTACTACTACTACTACTACTACTACTACTACTACTACTACAACTACTACTACTACTACTACTACTACTACTACTACTACTACTACTACTACTACTACTACTACTACTACTACTATACTTTGATATGTGATAAATGCTAAAGCATTATTATTTTTTGAAAAAAATATAGATATTTGAAATGTATATTTATATTTATGAAACTGCTATTAAACTCATGATAGTTAAAAACATAAGCAAAAAAAAACTGAAAATAATTAGCTTATAATTAATATCTGATATTGCAGAAACAATTCATGTTTTATTTTCATTACTGTATGTAGTTGAAATATAACAAAATAGGACGTTCTTAGAGAATATATATATATATATATATATCTATATATAATATATATATATATATATATATATATATATTAAAAGATCCTAATGTATCTATTAGAATTTGAGTTCAGTGAATGTATTCATTACCAATCGTGATGTTTAAGGGATGAATAATCAGAGACTTATTGTATTTTTTATGAAAAATTAAACTATGTATCATGAACTACATTGAGATGTTTGAGATAGTATAGTTCTAATAATAACTTGCTAATGTTTGTTTGTATGCAGTTATATTTATTAAGAATGAATGTTAGTATGAAAATAATTGATAAGAGTGCTAAGAGAAAAATATTTAAAATCTCTCTCTCTCTCTTTCTCTCTCTCTCTCTATATATATATATATATATATATATATATATATATATATATATATTGTGACACTACAATTCTTTTCCTTCCCCTAATAACTGAATCTTAATTATTAGAATTGCCGCCGAGGGCGCCACCAAAGATTTCTCTCTTGGAACCTGGCCACGAAGCTTTACGTAAACCTGGTCTTATTTATTTTCAAATGGCGATTCACCGATTACAAATTTTGTTTATAATCTGACAGGGGTTTTCACTTAAGGACACTAACTAATTATTATAAATAATTAAAGAATTCAAATATACGTTGGATACAAAAAAAAACTTTCCTTTATTATTATTATTATTAATAACATTATATTTCTGCCCGATCCAGAGAGAACTGACTTACAATTTCTGATTTTCAAACTGTTAACTTTCTAAGTATTCTTCCCAAATATCTACCATGGATTTACTCATGCCAACACTAACACTGCAGATTCTAGCAGGCATGTATATAAAGGCAACTGATAGTATATAATCTTTCCTGAAGTTTATTTATAAACCCCACTTTATTTGGTAAATAAATAACTTGCAAAAACTTAAAATGAACGTATAAGTGTCTTTCATTTTCTTATACTTTCAACACTTCCCTTATTTTCTGCTAACAAGCAAGTAATGCCCTAAGGTTCTTTGTTGCTTGGCAGCGCACTTTTATACCCCTACCCTGTTGTTACCCTCTAGATCGAACAGATATTTAATAATTAACATACAGTCATACCAAAATTTCATAAAAATATTTAACGAGAATTAACATAAATAGTTTACAATATTAAATAAATTTATTTCCCCACCTCTATTGTTGAAACATTCGTAACAAATATAATAAATGAAAAATAAATCAAAAATAAAGTTCTATTACGCTTTAACTAAAGTTCCCATTAATTGAAAAGTTTATAATTACCCTGATCGATCAGAGCGAAGTGGCCTGACTTTCATAGATTCACATTCCATTTGTCATGCCTTTGTCCTTGTATATGAGAATTCTGGTGTGTTCATGGATGTTTCTTTGGTTGTCCGGCTAGCTATATACATTTTTTTCCATTCCTAGACTCTTTCGGTAGCTTCATTCAGATGGAGTGGCGGTCAATTCCCCAAAGAAGAAGGTTTTGGTAGCTTTGGCCGCTATGCATTTGAAAAGAGTCCACAAAATAAGTTTCTATAATAATTTCTGATTCGGAGCCCAGCTTTTCTCTTTTTTTTTCTTTATTGTCCTTGCTGGTCTCTCAAGTCAATTGACTTACTCTAAAAAGTGATTTTATCTCTCCTTCTCTTATCTTTTTTTTCTTTTTAATTAGCATAATAGCAATTATTAACCAAATACTTTTAGTTTGTGAAAGTTTCAATAATAGAGTCTAATTACTACCAACAATCTAATTTTGTTTTCTTTTCCCCACTTTTTTATCTCTCGAGTTTTCTTCCTTTTAATTAAACACTTTTAACATTTTTGACAATAAATTATATTTTATCTTTTTTTTTTTTTTTAAAAAAAAAAATTGCTCAAATTCATAGCAAAAATAAAAGTTTAAGATTTTACCCTTCCCATTAAATTAAAATCATTTGTTAATTTTTATTTTACAAACTATTTAACTTTGGAAAATATCTATGACGAAATTATAAATGTGTGAGCTTTTATATATATATATATATATATATATATATATATATATATAAATAGCTCACATATATATATATATATATGAGCTGACTTAAAATATCAGCTCATTGCCCCATTTGTCATATAAAAAAAACAATAAAAAAACTTTAATTGCCCTGAGGTGACTTGTCCCATTCTCCCTTACAAGGTTTTAAAGATCTTGTGTTATACGCTCCCTTCTTACCTTTCTTTCCTAGAATCATGAATGCATTAGGACCGCATTTTTGAATGTTTTTGTACAGACCTTCAAATAAAGGGAAAATTTTCTTATATTGCTTCTCGCTCATTTTACTCACAGGCTGAGTTTTGACATAAACCCAATCTCCTATCTTCAAATGTTCTGGACTATTATTCCCTCTTATCTTTCTCTGTTCAGCTTTTTTCTTTAAACGCTCTCTGGCGCAACTCCGATCCTTCGCTATGTCTACTGTTTCATTCTTCGCAGGCAAGCGGCACTTGAGAAGGGAAGGTTCAAGATGGCCGTAATGTAATCGTTCAGGGGCAAACCCAGTAGACTCATGGTAAGTGCAATTAATAATTTTCACTATTTGAGGAAGTACTTTCACCCAATGTTTATGATTTTCCTTCAAATGTGCACGAAATAAGTTTCCCAATTCCTTCATAACCCTTTCACATAGGTTAAATTGGGGATTTCTTTTACAAGTTAAGATATGGTGTATGTTTTCCTGTTGTCTCCAACTTTTCCATTCCTTCGATATAAATGGCATCCCATGGTCACTCAAAATTGCATGCGGCCTTCCCACCTGAACGAATTGTTTCTTCTTTAAAACAGCAATAGAATTTTTTGTATCAGCTTTGTGCAATGGGTAAGCCCGTACCAGCTTCGAAAACACGTCGAACGTCACCAAGATATATTTATATCGACGAAACGAAGGTAATGGGCCATAAAAATCGATGGCCAACAATTCATTTGGGTTTTGGGCTATAATAGAAGTCAATATTCCCGCATAATTCTTATTCGCCGGTTTATTTTGTCTGCATACATGACACATCTGAAGTGTAGTAATAATTGACCTATACATATTTGGCCAATAATACCACCTCTGCAAAATTTTATTCACTTTAAGTGCGCCATAGTGTCCATATGTCCTATGTACATAATTTATTAAGTGCATTCTTAGCTTTTGGGTATGAGTATTCTCCAGTAATCGGTTCCTTCTTTGACTTGAAACATCACCATTCCATTTATCATTTTATACTGATTTATTTTATTACTATTTTTTTGTAGGTTTTCTTGCATAGGTCGGTATCATTGTAACACTGTATTATCTTTTTGCATGTGGGATCGGATAACTGAAAAAATTTTATCCTCTTCATGTCCCTTTCCATCGACTTATCCGCATCTATTATAAGTGGAGTTAAACGTGCTCCCTTTAATGTTAAGTTTTGGCCTGTGTCCGGTACCAGATTTCGACTCAATATGTCCGGCACGATATTTTCCTTCCCTGAGCAATGAACCACTCGGTAAATAAATCTTTGTAAATATAATGCCCACCTTATAAGCCTATCATTTGTTAAGTAGCATTTATTTATAAACTCTAGATTCTTGTGATCCGTAATAATAATAATTTCGGATCCTAATAGTAAATGTTTAAGTTTATTTAACGCCCATATGATGGGCAGTGCTTCTCTTTCTGTAGTCGTATAATTTCTTTCTGCAGAGTTTAAATTTCTACTTAAAAAATACAAGACTTGCGGTCTTTTTTCTTTATTCTCTTGAAATAATACGGCCCCCAACCCCACTTTACTGCTATCGGTCTGGAGCATAAAAGGTTTATTAAAATCCAGGTACACGAGTGTGACGTTTTTTTCAAAAATTTTCTTTAATTTTGTTGAATGCCTCGCTTTGTTTTTTAGTCCACTCCCACCTGCTTTCTTTTCTAAGCAGTTGTAAAAGTGCTTCCGTGTCTACAGAAAAATTCTCGTAAAACCTCTGATAAAAACCACATATACTTAAGAATGACCTAATTTGTTTTCTATTCTTAGGTTGAGGAAAACGACTTATAGCGTCAATCTTATCGGGTTGAGGTTTCACTCCTTGAGCACAAACGAAATGCCATAAAAACAAAATTTCTTTTTGCAATATATTACTTTTTTTTAGATTTATCGTCATATTTTTCTGTTGACATTCTTGAAAAAATATATTTAAACTTTCCAAATGTTCTTGAGATGACCGTGATGCTATAACAACATCATCCATATAATATACAATAAGTTGTTTTATCCTATCGGATAACACCTGATCCAAACATCGAAGCAACCTCGATCCACTGTTAACCAACCCAAATGGCACCTGCTGAAACACATATGTATATCCCTCATATCTAAATGCGGTGTATTTTTGGTCTTCTACATGTAGTGGCATCTGCCAATAACTCGATGTTAGATCGAAAGACGAAAAATATTTCTTCTTTCGAAATTCCAATAGTAAGTTTGTGATACGCAGCGGCACATCTCTATCAGGTATCGTAATAGCGTTTAACTGATGCATGTCTAAACACACTCTCATTGAACTGTCTTTTTTTTACGATCACCAGAGGATTAATATATGTGGATTGCTGTTTTTTTATGATAACCTATTTTTCCATCTGTTGTATTTGTTTGTCTACTTCACTTTTATATTTAACTGGAATGTGGTATGACCTACCTTGGAAGTGAGTCTCTGTTTTTAGTTTGAGACGATGTGTATAACTCTTTATAATCCCAGGATTCGTAGCAAACACTTGTTTGTGCCCCTGCAATATCTCTCTAAGTCGGTCTTTCCATTCACTATTATTCTTTCCTAACTTGCTTACTTTATTGTCTATCTCCATATCAATATCATCTTCTCTCACACATGCTATCCTATCACTTAGTTTACTACGATCACTAAAGGGTTCTTTTTCATTTTTTATTATTACTACCTTTTCATTAAAATTGATTTTTGTCCCCATTTGATACATAAAGTCAGACCCCAGTATCATATCTATTATTAAACCTGGCATAGATAATAGCGTATGTTGTATTAATATTTTTTCCCACTTGTATTTCTCCATATACCTGCACGGGGTCGAGTTTGACTTTTTTTCCATTTGCCATAGTTATTTCCGATTTCTTTAATGGTAACATATGCAGTGATCCCTTCTGACTTCTGATTTGATTGAGCATTTTATTCGAGATTATGGAGACCTGGCTCCCCGAGTCCAACAGAGCTTGTACTTCAATCCCCTGTAATTTTACTGCAATCACAGGGCACATTTGCTCCGCCATTGTCTGAATTCTTTCTTCTTCTTCTATAATAACGTTTAATAATTTGGAATGCGTTTCTTCTCCCTCTTCTTGTTGCTACATGTTTTCCTCATCCCTTAGTGCTTCCAAGTCTTCCTCTAACCCTTTGTCTATGCACGTCTTTAATCTATTCTGTATATTTCTTGGCATATTTTTGCTTATTATATTCATAATCTGGCATTCTGAAATCGGATATTCAATTACTCTTCTTAACTTCGCCATTTGTTTCAAGAAAAAATGTCTATATCCCATCCCCTTTTCTTTTGAATATTTTTCCGTTTCTACGTCCCTTTGTAATCTTTCTTGCCTTTCTACATTCCAAAATCTTCGTATCAGAGCTTTAGTGTACTGTTTAAAACTATCGGTCTTCTCATTTATAGTTCTCCACCATTCTCTTGCTGTGCCTTCCAGATAGCCACTTGCTATGATTATTTTTACCTTCTCTCCTACTATATATCGAAACACTCTTCTAGACTTTCTATGTGTTCGAATAATGTTCCCTCATTTTTCCCTTCGAAAATTATTATCTTCATTCCGTCTTGCATTTTTACTCGAGCTATATTTTCAATTACTTCCTGTAGTACTAACTCTCCCCCGATGGAGTACTGACCCCATAATCCCATCTGAAATCCACCCCCTTACTAAAAATTTTTTTTTCTTTTTTTTTTTTTAACTCTGGTGTCTGGGCGTTTCTCTTGTTAACGGGCCCCACGTTGGGCGCCATTTTCTAACTTTCTTCTTCTACCCTCCTCTGTGACACTACAATTCTTTTCCTTCCCCTAATAACTGAATCTTAATTATTATAATCGCCGCCAAGGGCGCCACCAAGGATTTCTCTTTTGGAACCTGGCCACGAAGCTTTACGTAAACCTGGTCTTATTTATTTTCAAACGGTGATTCACCAATTACAAATTTTGTTTATAATCTGACAGGGGTTTTCACTTAAGGACACTAACTAATTATTATAAATAATTAAAGAATTCAAATATACGTTGGATACAAAAAAAAAACTTTCCTTTATTATTATTATTAATAATAAAATTATATTTCTGCCGGATCCAGAGAGAACTGACTTACAATTTCTGATTTTCAAACTGTTAACTTTCTAAGTATTCTTCCCAAATATCTACCAAGGATTTACTCGCGCCAACACTAACACTGCAGATTCTAGCAGGCGTATATATAAAGGTGACTGATAGTATATAATCTTTCCTGAAGTTTATTTTTAAACCCCACTTTATTTGGTAAATAAATAACTTGCAAAAACTTAAAATGAACGTATAAGTGTCTTTCGTTTTCTTATACTTTCAACACTTCCCTTATTTTCTGCTAACAAGCAAGTAACACCCTAAAGTTCTCTGTTGCTTGGCAGCACACTTTTATACCCCCACCCTGTTGTTACCCTCTAGATCAAACAGATATTTAATAATTTAACATACAGTCATACCAATATTTCATAAAAATATTTAACGAGAATTAACATATATAGTTTACAATATTAAATAAATTTATTTCCCCACCTCTATTGTTGAAACATTCGTAACAAATATAATAAATGAAAAATAAATCAAAAATAAAGTTATATTATGCTTTAACTAAAGTTCCCATTAATTGAAAAGTTTATAGTTACCCTGATCGATCAGAGCGAAGTGGCCTGACTTTCATAGATTCACATTCCATTTGTCATGCCTTTGTCCTTGTATATGAGAATTCTGGTGTGTCCATGGATGTTCCTTTGGTTGTCCGGCTAGCTATATACATTTCTTTCCATTACTAGACTCTTTCGGTAGCTTCATTCAGATGGAGTGGCAGTCAATTCCCCAAAGGGGAAGGTTTTGGTAGCTTTAGCTGCTATGCATTTGAAAAGAGGCCGCAAAATAAGTTTCTATAATAATTTCTGATTCGGAGCACAGCTTTTCTTTTTTTTTTTCTTTATTGTACTTGCTGGTCTCTCAAGTCAACTGACTTACTCTAAAAAGTGATTTTTATCTCTTCTTCTCTTATTTTTTTTTTTTTTTAATTAGCGTAATAGCAATTATTAACCAAATACTTTTAGTTTGTGAAAGTTTCAACAATAGAGTCTAATTACTACCAACAATCTAATTTTGTTTTCTTTTCCCCACCCTTTTATCTCTCAAGTTTTGTTCCTTTTAATTAAACACTTTTAACATTTTTGATAATAAATTATATTTTATCTTTTTTTTTTTTTAAAAAAAAAATTGCTCAAATTCATAGCAAAAATAAAAGTTTAAGATTTTACCCTTCCCATTAAATTAAAATCATTTGTTAATTTTTATTTTACAAACTATTTAACTTTGGAAAATATCTATGACGAAATTATAAAATGTGAGCTTATATATATATATATATATATATATATATATATATATATATATATATATATATATATATATATATATATATATATATATATATATATATATATATATATATATGAGCTGACTTAAAATATCAGCTCTATATATATATATTAAGTTTCAAAATCATGAATTCTAAGATTGGTTTAATTTTATCAAAAGTAACAAATGATTGCATGTGCATGTTAATATACACAATCTGCTATAATATTTTATTAGAATAAATATAATGAGTAGTATTAATATATATATATATATATATATATATATATATATATATATATATATATATATATATATATATATATATATATATATATATATATATATATATATATATATATATATATATATATATATATATATATATATATATATATGCACTCATTAAGTTGTAGTTATTTTAATGGGGTATGAAATCATACTGAACAATCACAATAGTTAAATATCATATAACATGGTTAATAAAATTTCAGAAAAAAATAAATAGATATGAAGGTTAGCCTGATAATTCTATCTCACTTTGAAATTGATTCTGGTGTAAACTAGAATAAAATACATAATGAATCATAAATAAAATATATAGTTTTTATTTAAAAATAAAATTATTTTATTCATAAATTAATATTATTTTGTTGTTGATGCTTTTATGAAATAAGCTTCATTTAATATGTAAATGGAAAATGTTTATGACTTACTGATATATGTCCCAAATATATTGTGGAAAGATATGATTGTTTAGGATGAATAATTAGGTAGTTGTTTATTACTGTTTATATAGTTATATGAAGTAACATTTGTAAATTATATATATATATATATCACATTTTTTTATAAATTACAATAATAATTGAAGCTTAATCCACGGCACATGCGCTTTACATAATACACACTAATTATAACTAATACTTTCCTTTCCAAACACAAGATAAAGTCTTTTTAAAAGATATAATGGATCCACTCTATTCTTTTCAACTGCACTATATGTATAGGCAAATCTGAAGCATTTGGAACTGAGAGTGTGGAGATTTAATTAATCACTTTAAGTTACTTATAATCTGATTTTTGTTAACGGCATTTACAAAACTTCTACTATATATGATAGGTTATTATTAAATGAAACTTTAAACATATGTAAATATTTAATTTATATAGCATGATGTTTTTATAAATTATAATGATAACTATAGCTTAATCTGCTGCACATGTTCTTTACAGATCAAACTCTAATTATAAAAAAAATAATCTCCTTTCCAAACAAAGATAAAGTCTTTTTAAAAAATAGAATGAATCCACTATGTACTTTTCATCCAGACTACATATATAGGCAAATCTCAAGCATTTAATAACGATTTATATTAAATAGTAAAATTTTCCCAAGGATCATTAACAAAAATCAGATTATAATTAATTTAAAGTGATTAATTAAGTCCTCACACTCTCAGTGCCAAATGCTTCAGATTTTCCTATACCTATAGTTTGGGTAAAAACTATAGAGTTAATCCATTCTATCTTTTAAAAAGACTTAATGTTATGTTTAAAAAGAAGAGTATTCATTATACTTAGTGTTTGATCTGTAAAGTGCAGGTACAGTGGATTAAGCTACAGTTATTATTATAGTAAGTAACATTGAAGTTATGATTTTTAGGATGTATCATGAAAATCCAAAACAAAGGATATATATTTTGAGGAGATTACAAATTGAACTCAAAATTTTTCAATTGTTTTAAGTATTATCCAGTAGTATCTAATTAAAAACAAATAACTAATGATCACACTTATATGGAACCAAACAAACTGAAACATCAACAGACTAAAAGCAAAATATATAGGGGCAAATATAAAATACTGGAAATAGATATATAGTTAAATAAAAAATAGATATATCTAGATAAATAGATAGAAAAACACAAACATATAAATATATGTATGGATGATGGATACACGCACGCACGTGTACACACATTTATAAACTATCTAATGTAAACTGGAATGCATGTATATAGAATGTGATAAACAGAGTGAATATTTATTGAAATATTAATAGCTGATGTGATTTAAGTAAAAAAAAAGTACTGATAGATAAAAAATAAAAATGCATAGATATAGATAGATAGATAGATAGATAGATAGATAGATAGATAGATAGATAGATAGATAGATAGATAGATAGATAGATAGATAGATAGATAGATAGATAGATAGATAGATAGATAGATAGATAGATAAACACTAGGTAAATAGGCATAAATACATAGTTAGAAAAACATACAAATATAAACATAGATATATAGATAGATAGATAGATAGATAGATAGATAGATAGATAGATAGATAGATAGATAGATAGATAGATAGATAGATAGATAGATAGATAGATAGATAGATAGATAGATAGATAGATAGATAGATAGATAGATAGATAGATAGATAGATAGATAGATAGATAGATAGATAGATAGATAGATAGATAGATAGATAGATAGATAGATAGATAGATAGATAGATAGACAGACAGACAATTATATAGATAAATAATTAATATAATTGTTATATTAAATAACATTTTTGAATCAATTTATTTTATCTTGTGAAATTTATAATTAATGCTCATAATTGTTCTGTTCTATTATTTATAAGTGTTTTTTTTTTTTTTTTGCTATCTTTTTTTAAAAATATAGTGTGCTCTTTATTTTGAAATCAAAAGGTTTCAAAAATTTAATTTATTTTGACTTATCAGTCAAAATATGGATTCTGTAGGAGATTCAGAAGCAGGGTTTAAAACATTTTCTAAATCTACTAGATCTAACTGAAAGATTAACAGGGATGACTATAAATACGCATTATAAGAAGGAAAAGAGATAAAAAATTATTAGACACTTCTTTACATGAAAAAAATAATTTAAATGAGCAACTGTTTGTTGTTAATTCTAATATAAATTTAGAAGATAATCTATCAAGTAACAAATTAGAAAAAAACATAAATAAAGAAGAAATAGAGTGCAGAAAAAATAAAGGATAGAAGTTCATGCATAACAGTAAATAATTGATCATAGATAGAATGTTGAATGATTGCCCTCAGGATTCTTTTAAAGTTGATTTACCTCAATCAGTTTTGCTGTCATGTGCTTTTGACAATGATCTTACTAATACAGAAAGTGCTCTGGATGCAATCTGAGATTCCTATACAGGAAGAGTTTAACAGAATTAGTACAGATACAATAATTGTTCCTTGGGAGAAAGTTAATGCTGGAAAAATTTTCTTTCTATTTTTACTACATGTTACATTGTTGTTTTTCTTATTTGTTGATGTTTATTCATGTATTTTAAATTGTCTGGTGTTAATATGTGGGGAATGAACTCTGAAAAAAAGAATTGATGCTATTGGTCATTGGTTATGAGTTTGCTCTCCAAATACGATATGCTTTGTGGAAATGAAGCTTCATTTTAAATCAGACACTGTATTATTAGAAAAGTTATGCAAGTTTGGATCATTCCACTTTTCAACTGCCAACCATCCCTTTGGTGGTGTTGCTTTGTTAATTTCACATGCTTCTACAGTTACTAGTTTTAAGATTTGCCTTTTGAATAATTATATGATTTTTTACCATCAAATTTAATTCTTCTAATTTTAATGTTATCTCTCTATACCTTAAAAAAGAGGTTTCACTAGGTTACAATGTTATTCAATTAATAAATATTGCTTTAAATTCCAATCCTTTTCCTACATTCCTGCTTGGGGATTTTAATACTTGTTATGATGAATTTAATCGCAAATATCTACATGTATTAAACATGTATTTGATGTGTGTACATGGATTCTTTCCTCCTGATGCATGTTTATTTTATACTAAGCAGCACTCCACCTTAATTGATCTTCTATTTTACTCACCAGATCTGAATATTTACATTCACCCATATTTATCTCTGGTTGCCTTTTCTGATCATCATGCTCTTATAGTATATTTGAAAATTGACATTCCTTTTCAACACTATCTACAAGCCAAGACTATGATTAGACTACTGCTGAAATCTGCTGCTCCAGAAGCATTATTTTGTTATGTAAAATTAACATTCTTTCAATTGGACAAACAGAGGGTTGGTTTGCATTCATAAACATTCTATCTACATTAATAGAGTTTTATACTAAAAGAAATAGAGGATCAATAGCTCTTCTCAATGAAATTGATGTAATTCAAGAAAGCCTGAAAAATTACCACCAAGTCAATCAGTAGTACAGAAGGTTATCTCTCTAAAACAACTTTTTTCAATACACAACATATTTTTATTAGTATCTGGCTATTAAAAAAATCAAAATTATACCTTAAGAACCTCATAAATTTTCTAGAGGGTATATAAGGTGATCTCTTGTCCACAAAATGAAAGCCAAGATTGCAATGGCTATTAAAATAGGGGAAGGCATATTTTCAGGGATCCCTATGTTGATTAAAATTTTATTTCACTATCAAGAAAAATTAGCTGATTCTAAATTTATACTTCAACAGGAGTTAAATAATGAGAAATGTGAGATGGCACATGGAATACTTGAGGTAGATGTCCATTCTAAATTTGCATCAATACCTGATAGTACTCATCCTGGTCTACATGGTATTCCACAATTTATAATAAAGCAACTTCAAGTTTTTTCTATACCAATTATTTGTAATATGATTAATTATCTTGCTGCAGGTTCATGGTTAATTGATGGTCTATATTCCATTGCCATGGTACCATTTCTCAAGAAGGAAATTATACCTTCCCCTATTGTAAAGTTGCGGCCAATCTCAATGACTCCTCTGTTAATAAAGATTATTGAATCTGTAATCAAGGATAAAATCCATGATAATATTCTTTTACAAATATCTATATGTCAATTTGCAAAAAAATAGAGGGTTTCGATGTTAGAAGTGATTAGCCTTTTCAAATTAATTGTTGAACATATCAGAAAGAATAGAAAATAAAAACCTATTGTCATCCAGCTTGATATTGCATCTGCATTTGATTCTGTCAGGATTCCACACATGGTTCTGTTGCTTGCTGACATAGATATTAATCCTAAGATAATCAACATAATTTCTAATCTACTTTCTAATAGGAAAATTGATATATCTTTAAATGGTAAATTAACAGATTCTTTCATTCCTACTAAATCTATTCCTCATGGCTTTCCTTTAAGTGCACTTTTATTTATTTTATATGTTAATTATTTCCTGAAATCTATAGAAAAAAAATATTCTGGAATCTTCATTCCTTATATTAATAAAGAAATTCATCTAATTGCATACATGGATGATATAGCCATATTTCTATCTTCTCAGAAGTACATTCCTGATCTCACAAAGCTTATGTCCTCTTTTTCAGAAGATTCAGGGCTTAGTTTCAACCTTGAAAAATCAGCAGTATGGAGACTATCCTTTGGAAATAACATTCCCTCAACCTTCACAGCTAAACCACATAAATTTATTGGATTTGTTTTTAATCTCTCTCAGATTGCAATGAGGAGAGAGGTACAAAATTCAATCATATTAGTGACTAACAAAGAAGTTGGTTCTTTATAGAAAGTATATATGTCTCTTTATTCCAAGACAGCCCTTTTGAACATGTTGTTATTTCCAAGGATTACTTACTTCATGCCTTTTATTAAATTTACAGCCTAATTCATTTGCAGTATCAATTCAGTTTGTTCTAAGCTACTATGGGGGGAGAAACGACTGTAGCAATTAGCCTCAGAAAAATGCAGACACATACCAGACTAAGTGGTCTTGGACTGCATTCACTGAAAGTGTTTAGATTTCAGAGGGCCTTTGTCTTATTTTTGAGACTGAATCATTTTATCCCTCAATAATTTTATTTAGTTGATGTTGATCCCACAGACACTCCACCTCCAACAATGAATTGCTGGTTGGCTGAGGTATTATTTGAAATGAAAAAATGAAACATTTTCCTAATCCATCAAAATCACAAAAAAGTTCAATACTGGGAGGCTTTTTATCTCATTAATGAAGCAATAGTGCCTATTAATTTAAGTCTTAACTTGACAACATTTAATGTGTAGAAAATGTTTAGATGGTGGGGTCTGGAGCTAAAATACTTTGATTTTCTGATTAAAATAAATTTAAATGCACTACCCACTTATAGTTTTTTAACAAGAAATATCAGATTTACTTTAATTAATGGACTATGTGGTTCATGTCATAAAGATGAAGACACGATTGAACACATTTTTGGTGAATGCAGTTATTTGAAAGTTTGTAGATATTTTATTAGTTCTGTTTTTGCTGATATTAGAAGTGCCACTTTTTTAATATATAGTTTATGGCTAACTCTATGTGATATTATTTTTAATTCTAATTGTACAAACCCTCTGAAAATTATAATTAGAAAAATCAGAACGATAAAAGAAAGAGACAATAGAATATCATCACAAGATTTATTTATTAGTACATGGGATCTTATTAACATTTGAAGATCAGGTTGGATATTATAAATGACCTTTTTTTTTTTTTGGAAAAGACAAACATATATAAAAAAATATTCTATTTTTATTTACTTGTTAACACTTGGCAGATTCTGCCTACTGAACTTTAATTTGCTTATTGTTCTCTGTTTTAATAAAGTTTGTTTTGATAAAAAATTGTAATCCTCTGTTGTGAAAGATATAAATAATTTATATAGCCCTGGGACAATCTTACACATTAACCCTTTTTAAAGCCAAAGATGAAATACCTTGTCAAGCGTTGTTAGTCGATAGGTTATAACAGCCGCCTTGCAAGCAAATAGTTTGTTGCAGATGGTTGTGGGTTTGCCACCTGGCCAATGCTATGACATATGGAAAAAAAAGATGAAATACCTAATTAATAAACAGAGGTAAATTTATCTGAACATTTACAACATTTAAGTCATGCCCCAAGAGAATGGTAAGATTATGTTAGATAATTATATTAGCTTTAAACTATTGTTGTTAATTATGTAATAAATCACTACATGTGAATTTGCCAATTCCTCTACAAGCTTTATGATAAATGCTTAGCGAGAGCCAACACTTAAAATATCTCCATCAGGAACCCCTTCCCAAACCTCTAACCATGGTTTCAGGCTTTGGCACTCCTCAGAGAGGTGTCAGGCTAGGTTCAGACACTAAATCTAAAATTGCCACCCTGAAGCCAAGCACTTATTTAAAAGTTATCTATTGAGTGGAAAATATGAAATTTTCAGACATCTACAGCTATCCAACTCAAATAGCTGTATGGGAATGATAGATCCTCAGCCATACCATATAGTAGTAGTCTTAGCAATATAAAATTGCATATTGTGGCAGAGAATAAATAGTCAAAATAAGAGTCATAGATCACATGACCCTAACTCTTAAGCTTGTAAGTTATAAACAATGAGGATTGTCAATTCCTCTACAAGCTTTATGATAAATGCTTAGCCAGAGCCAGGACTTAAAATGTCTCTGCCACAAGCCTTATGTAATTTTATATTGCTAAGACTACTACTATATGGTATGGCTGAATATTTATCAGCCCCATATAGCTATTTGAGTTGGATAGCTGAGTTTGAAGACATGTAGATGTCTGAAAATTTCAGATTTTCCACTCAATAGATAACTTTTAAATGTGCTTGGCTTTGGGTTGGCATTTTTAGATTTAGTATCTGAACCTAGCCTGACACCTCTCTGAGGGTGCCAAAGCACGAAACCATGGTCAGAGGTTTGGGAAGGGGTTCCTGATGGATATATTTTAAGTGATGGCTCTGGCTAAGCATTTATCATAAAGCTGATAGAGGAATTGGCAATCCTTATTGTTTATAACTTACAAGCATAAGAAATAGGGTCATGTGATCTATGACTCTTATTTTGACTATTTACATGTGAATTTATAAAATTAAAGTGCGGAAGTAAAATATATTAATTCAATGTTTAAATATAATGTGTAGATCAAAAAAGCAACTTCATTTTATTTTGATATAAATATATTTCTATATTTTCGAATTTTTTAATGATAATAATTATAAAAATGTACCAACATATAGGCGGAATCTCCGAAAATATTCTATACACTTTAATTTTTTTTCAAATGTAATACCAACTTAAACCATGATTTCTATTTTTAAGAAAAGTAAATTAAAAAATAAGTCTTGTATTTTAAACATAGACCATTAATTTCAAAATATATGCAATGCACACAAAAACTTCTTTATAAGTCTTGGATTTATTATTAGAGTATATTATTGTACAATTATAATAGTTCATATTATATTAAATCAAAATTTATAAAAAAGTTGCGCGTGAAATATATATATTTTAAAAGTAAGAATATAGCTAATTTTATTTTTTTATTTTCTAGTCAAATAAATACACTTTTTATATTCATTTCTTAATTTTTGTCGCTATTTTACTTTGCTAAATTTATATTATATAACTCCACTTATGTAAAAGATATTGCCATTCTGGTAACATGAATAATATATTAGAATGAATGAGCAAATAAAATTGTTTTCATCTCACAATTTAACTTTAAATATAGAATTGTTTAAATGACTTTAACATTAACATTTGTTCACCATTATCACTTGATGGAAGATTGATTCTCATGTTACATATTCTAAATCTGAATTGAGGCTAAAGTTTAAAGGACACACACATATATATATATATATATATATATGTGTGTGTAAATCCATATATATATTTATATATATATATACTGTATATATATATATATATATATATATATATATCAAAATACAGTACAATTTATATAAATTATATTATTTTAGAAGTACTTTCGACTATACACTTTGTAGTCTTTATCAACTATATAGCATTATATAGTTGATAAAGACTACAAAGTGTATAGTCAAAAGTACTTCTAAAAGAATATAATTTATATAAATTGTACTGTATTTTGATATATATATATATTGATTTGTATATTACATATATTGTGAAACGAATACAGATATCAAACTTTATATATATATATATATATATATATTAAATATATATATATATATATAATATATATTATGATATATTAAAAACTATATATACCATACACTATATATACAACAATATATATATATATATATATATGAGGTGTGCATGTGTAATGACAAGGAACAACCATAACAAAGCGTGAATTTCACAAATATCCTTTCACTGACACTTTGACACTTTTAACTATGACAAAACTTATAATCTTTATTTGTAAATTGACATAAATAAAGGCAAAGGTTATGTAGTATGTCAGTAATCACAAAAAAAAATCATATTGTGAAAAAAAAATGCAGGTACCAAAACAAAACAATAAAATTAATAATTTATGTTATAATTTTTTTTTACATTTATTAGTAATACTTAATCATTGATATAATTATTACATATCAGTGAGTCCTTTAATCTATCACTTTAAACCCTCAATACAGCATTTTAAAATATACATTGAATGTGGCATTCTTTATAAAAAAATACATGTCTCACATGAAGTATTTGTAGATTTAAATATGAAGCTATAAGTATTATTATTATTATTATTATTATTATTATTATTATTATTATTATTATTATTATTATTATTATTATTATTATTATTATTATTATTATTATTATTATTATTATTATTATTATTATTATTAGTAGTAGTAGTAGTAGTAGTAGTAGTAGTAGTAGTAGTAGTAGTAGTAGTAGTAGTAGTAGTAGTAGTAGTAGTAGTAGTAGTAGTAGTAGTAGTAGTAGTAGTAGTAGTAGTAGTAGTAGTAGTAGTAGTAGTAGTAGTAGTAGTAGTAGCAGCAGCAGCAGCAGTAGTAGCAGTGGTAATTGTAGTAGTAATAATCACAGTTATTGCTTTAGACCTATTCCATACTTTTTGTAGGTTGGTAAGTGAAAAACTTTTATTAATACCTTAATAATTTTTCTTTTCTTCAATGGAGCAAAACACTCTGTCCATTTCTGCAAATATGGTGTTGATGAACATTAATGCACAAGCACCTACCACCAACAACAAACCAAGTAATTTTGTTGATAGTATTATCTTACTTTTAGGAAATGTTCTAGTTTTGCAGAATGATGCTAAGCAAGATATTATATATTCCAATCACACAACATCACAAGATTCATCAATGTCTATCAGCATAGCTGCTGAATACACTGAGCCAGATCTAAATATATGTGGGCCTTTGACCAACAGTAATAACGCTTCCCAATCTCACAGAAGTATCAAGCACACTTCAAATACAACCCCAAAATCAATAGTATCTACTTGAAACAGATTTACTTTACACTCAAATAACAAGCAAATAGACAAAAACATCACCTATGTGGGTGCATTAAAAATTCTAAAACCTCACCTATTTCTCAGTCAGTCATGGAAATTGTATTTTAAAAACTTACCAGTAACACAAATAATTTTCCTGACTTGCCCAAAGCTACAAAACCTTCTTTAAATAACATAAACCCAATCAATAGTAATTGAAGTCAAAAAAAACATTCAATGTAGCTACCCACAATACACAAATAAATAGTGGATTTACTGACATGAAAGTTGTAGGGAATTCAGAAATAAAATTGTGCGAGAATGTACAGGCAGCTTCAAAAAGTATAGCAGAACTGTTCAATCTAGAGGAAGATTGTGAGGAACAAATACATGATGATGATATAAGTGAATCTAAACCACACCATGCTGAAAATGTATAAAAAGTATTGCAACAAATTTAGTGCTACTGTACCAACAAGTTTGCACCAAGCTTTCAAAAAATATTAAAATGACAAAACAGTTCTTATATCTATCGCTAATCAAAAATGTGATTTAAGCAAATTTCCCACAGATGAGTTTTACCAATTATTGAACGAAAAAAAAATTATGGTAGTATATTTATAAAATATTATTCTTAATTAATAATAGATATTTATGTTTAGAATTTTACAACAAAGAACAAAAAGTTATCTTTCACAATAATACTAAATTCCTCGGTAACAGAATTTTCTTCTACGTTGATATACATCAGCCTCTAGTACTTCAAGTGCAAGTTAAAAATTGTTACTCAGATTTCACAGAAATGGATTTACATTAGTTATTTAAAAATATGGTAAATTTTCCTAATTTCAATTATTTTATAGACAAATTAGCAGTGGCTCTGGTTTATACAAACATAGCCACATTTAACCTGAGTCTATATAAACACATTAATCCACAAGACATCCCAACTCTACATGGAAGTGAAAATTCACTGCTCATTGTCACCTTTGAAGAAACACCCCCACAATGTTCTTCATGTAAACAAAGAACCCATTTGATTAAAAACTGCCTCAATAAATATTGCCCAAATGCAGCCTTAAATTCACCAAACAGCATCTATTCACAACATTTTCACAGTCAAAGCAGATACTTACCATACCTCAAGAAATCAATAATGAAAGAACTCAAATTACCTTAAAAACAAGCACTAATCTAACCACCAAACAAGCAAGTGAGCATCTCACTTGTACACCTACTGTAACAATATAATTACAAATAGTATTTCTAAAGTACCCAATTCCAACAACTCTGGTCAAGATGAAGAATGCATGGATGAAGACTCATCATCCTACCATTCTGAAGATGCCACATCAGATTTCCCCCTTTTTAAAATTACAAAGAGTAAAAACATAAACAAAGACAGAATAAAAATTAAGGTCACTACTGATAACTCAATTGATAAGCAAACCATCATGCATACAACCCAATCAGATAATATTAATCACAAAGTTAGAAAAGTAAGCTTATTTCCAGTCAAAAAAGGCTAAGATGAACCTCATCACCTTTCCTAGACAACAAAAGTACTGAACATACATAATGGACTAGACAGTGTCTATCAGTTGACTCTTCTGGTTCTCCGGAACATCTGGTATTTCTCGAGGGAGTAAATGGTCATCACAGAGCCACTTGAAAGGTTAAAAATAAAACTCTTCCCATAAATGATCACAGTCTTAACACCCTTGCTGGCATCACCTCTAACTCATCGATCCTCAAACCTAAGGATTATTTATAGAATTACTTCACATATTCATAGTCAGCTGCCCACACACCAAACATTACAGTGGTATTTACAATAACAATGGTCAATGTCAGAGGAATCAACTCACCACATATAATATTTACCATAGCCAATTGGATCAATGAATTCAATCCTCACTTACTTCTTTTCACAGAGACCAAATGCTCAATAAATTCCACCTAAAAAGTAGATAAATACATAAATACATTTGGTTACTGCAATTTTTCTTTATTCAACTTATATGCTGCTGGAGTTGATTTTTTTGTTCATGCAAACTCTCCTTCTCAATCATTCACATTACTTTTTCTAAACTCACACATGAGCATAATAACTTTTCAAAACACAACCTACACAATAAATATAATCACATTATAATTATACAGCCAACCACTACTTATTATCATCAACAACATCAATCTTATTTTAGCAACCAACCCCAACCCCACAATATTAACTGGTGACATTAACATGTCATATTCCAATTTTACTCTCAAATATCTACATCTCATAAATAATAAACTCATGAGTGCAGAAGGCTTTTTCTCATTCAATGCTATATCATTCTATAACCAAAAATATTTTAAATTGATTGACCTCCTCTTCTACTCTCC
Organism: Epiperipatus broadwayi; assembly: GCA_028023455.1. Taxonomy (NCBI): domain Eukaryota; kingdom Metazoa; phylum Onychophora; class Udeonychophora; order Euonychophora; family Peripatidae; genus Epiperipatus; species Epiperipatus broadwayi. The sequence goes on from JAQFVV010000279.1 coordinate 805,147, forward strand.
TGATCTACATTGCATAATAAAACCTTTCCTAGGCCCAGTATCCTATTCTGAACACATGACATTCAATATACAATTACAATTCGATCTACATCTCCATTCCAATGTCTCATTTAACAACACTACTAGACTATTGCTTAAATCCACTGCTCCAAAGGCAATAATCTCTGAATTATATATTTATTTTAATAAAATCAATATTTTGTCACTCAACCCAACAGAGGCTGGGTTCACATTTATTAATATCATCTCTTCCACAATTAAACATTACACCAATAAAAACCCATCTCCAACCTATCTAATGAAAAAAATGGACATAGAGCTCTACATTTAAAACTTAAAAGCACACCTACAACTCAACCTCACTTAGCTCAATATTATTGTTAAAACAGGAATACAAACAGATGCAGCTCACATTAGTAGAATATATATCAATAAAAAAGCCAAATTCTTTCTAAAAACACACATAATTGGTCAAAGGAATACATTCACTGGGCCTTTGGCTACAGTTCAGAAAGCTCACTCCATCCTCTATACTTTCAAACACAGAAACCTTAACAAGGGAAATATTACAACACAAATTAATAATCATTTCAAAGAATGATTTTAGAAAACATTGCCACCTTGCTTATTTCCATTCCACTTTGGCATCATAACAGATCATCATAACATATCCAGAAATGACATAGCTACAAAAATCCAATCACATCCAAATAACTCACCCAGAAGTATGTGCAATCCCCAATTTTTTACTTCATCATATTAACTACTTTACAACAACAATAATACTAAATCTGATTACTTTATCTCTCTAACCAAATCCACTCAATTAAGCAGCTCTACCCAGTAACACTAGTCCATTTCCTCAAAAAGCCCATTTACCCTTGTCAGTTAACCAGCCTTAGACCAATATCCATGTCCCCTCTCATCATAAAAAATATTGAATCCATAGTCAAAGACAAAATTCAAACTTTAATAATTCAAAAATTTTTGAATATCAGTTTGCTAAAAACACAGTTTCATACCAGAATTACTTGTTTTGTTTGAAATACCATAGATGAAGTCACTCTAACCAAAAAAATTGGGCCAGTGGTGATTTAGCTTGACATTAAAGCAACTTCTGATTCATTTCCAATTCTGAAGCTATTGGAAGTAATCAGAAGCCACAACATTTCTATATCCATAATGTACATACTAGCAAATCTACTTCACAATAAAGATATTCACATAACACTCAATGGCAATATTTCTCTGAGCTTCATCCCCCACATCTCCATCCCACAGGGATTCCCTCTAAGTTCACTGCTTTTCAATACTTATATCAATCCATTACTTACCAAAATAGAAGCAAACCTATCTGGAATATATATATATATATATATATATATATATATATATATATATATATATATATATATATATATATATATATATATATATATATATATATATATATATATATATATATAAAAAAAATAAGACTTGAAACAGCAAATAAATCATTTATCCTACATGGATGACATAATAGTGTTCCTGCCTTTTAAGAAGTCATTTCCTAAATTACACGTCATTCTTGAAAATTACTCATTAACCCACACATTCAAATTCAACAAGGAAAAACAGCAATATGGAACATTTTCACTGGTCAGCCAAATGCAGCTCTAACCAAAACCTCACCCCAACTTATCTTTTCATCTCACACTTAATGCTGCCAGAAGCACAATACAGAATCAGTTACTGCCAGCAATAGTAAAGACAATTTATTTATTATCCAAAGCTTATATGTCAATACATAGCAACATTTCTCTAATCAACATGTTGGTACTCCCAAAAATTAATTATTATACATCAGTAATAAAATTCACCAACAGTTTAAAAATATATCAATTATCTATCTATGAAGCAAATCTGAAATAAAAAAGCTACTTACATTAGTATCAATAGACTATAAAAGCATAATGAATACAATGTCTTATCTTTACACTCAATCACAACCTCTACCATAAAAAAGTCCATAACACTCTAGTAAAACTATCTACTAATTTTCCTATTTTCCAATCATTTATTACAATTTTATCCACTGATACACCTCTACCAATCAAAAATAAATGCATTAATTAACTTGCCAAAATTAATACTAAGTTCAAAAAATTACAGGGTAAATCATTCACAAAAATTAATTACTGTGAGGCACATTATTCTCTCAACAATTCATATTCTCTCTTGAATACAACAGTATCCTCAATGTCATAAACAAATCACTAATATCAAAATTTAAGTTTGAGCCTAAATATATCTGGGCATTATTATTAAAATCAACCTCAGTGCCCTACTAACCAGTTTTTCTTGTCAAGCTAAATGAAATATGCCAACAATAATCCAATTTACTCTCTTTGTCATAGAGAAGATGAAACCATGAATCATTTCATCCACACATGCTCTACCCTGCAGACTTACTTAACCTCCACAATGACTCACACCTCAAAATCCACACTTCAAACATTAATTGAAAACTTCCCCCAATGTATTTTTATCACAATTAGAATCACAATTGTTCTCTTGTTCACACTATTGTTTCTACAGTGTCATTTAGTATTCAATCCCACTTCATGCAAATACCAATCACTATTTAGATAAAAATTAAACAAGATGAAAGATAAAGGTGAAATAATAGCTCCCATTGATATAGTTACATCCACCTGGAGCCTAATTAAATTCCCAAATACCTCTAAAAATCACAATCAGTGCAATATAATTAACAACTGTTAATAAAAATGAACCCATAGATTCACCGGTCAACTTCAGATCTGTACACACTCCTGCCAAATCAGAATTTAATATCCACTATTGATCATTATTCCCCATAGAACTTTTAATAGAACTTCAAGCATTCAAGTCTATACATGTAAAAAAGTAATAACAATAATGATGTAACAATTGTAACATAATTTATGCTAATAAAGTAATTTTTAAAACTAGTAGTAGTAGTAGTAGTAGTAGTAGTAGTAGTAGTAGTATTAGTATTAGTAGTAGTAGTAGTAGTAGCAGTAGTAGTAGTAGTATTAGTAGTAGTAGTATTAGTAGTAGTAGTGGTGTGGTTGTAGTGGTAGTAGTCACAGTAGAATTAGCAGTAGTAGCAGTAGTAGTAGTAGTGGTGGTGGTGAAATTTTGAAAAAAATACTTTATTTAATGACAAAGCCAATGCAAATGACAGCAACTGTTTAGCATGTTTCCCCATTTGAACCCCCCAATATAAAATTTAAACCACAAATACTTGGAAGTAAAAGTTATATATATATTTAAGGAATAAACATAATTGTGCAAAGAAAAATAACTTTTTCGACGCCTAAAAATTAAATAGTGAAGTCTCTAAAAAAATAAATCTGTCCTTGATGACAAAGCCAATGCCACTGACAGCCATAAGTCAACTAACCAGTTGTTTGATACTTTGAACACCAAGAAAATCTGAAGAATGCATATACTTTGATGCAAAAATTATATATATATATATATATATATATATATATATATATATATATATATATATATATATAATTGAGCAATTAGCGATAACTGTTCTTCACACCTAAAAATTAAATAATATAATCTCTGATTCTCATAACTCTACCACTGTTCTGTGTCATAGAAACTATCTCTCTCCAAAGATGCATTCAGTTCACCTTTCCATGACCCCATTTAATGAGTCCTACTTTTTTCAAGTTCCACATCACACACATCAACCCTAGGTACTGCAGTGCATAATGAAGACATCATTTTCCACAACTACCAGATTTCAACTGTGTCATGTAACCTGCAAAACAACACAGCAAACATACATTCCAGCCCAGCCATGACAACCCTTTGGATAAAACTTATTTAATCACTACCCAAAAACTAATCAATCCATTGCCACCACAATCAAATCCACTTAATTCTTCCAATCATGCAAAAGTGTATATCTAGAAGAAACACATTCAATATATATATAATGCACATTATCAAACTATCAGACTTTTTCCTAGAAATGACACAACAGAACTAGAATGAACATGACAACATTTATGTTGCAGCAACAGTGGCAAAACAACTTTCAGTATGGACTCATACAAACTTTTCAACACAGATATTTGTCAGAAAAGATGAAAACAGTACCAAGATAATAATGAACCGTCCTAGTACTCATTTGGTATAAATATTGTAATGTGAACATGTATATTTTTAAATCTTAAGTATAAAATCTATATAACTATATAATATTGAAATTGAACCTTGACATAATAAATAATAGCTGGAAACGTGTGAAAATACTAATAAAAACCTATCCAGATAATTTAATACCTTACCCCATTTACAGATGTATGATCTAATTGATCTATGTAGTCATATATATTTGAATCTGTACTGACATCTATGTAATCACTAATGTAAATACATGTATACAAAAGTAATACATTGTATCTAGTTTAAATAAAGGACACTATTATTATTATTATTATTATTATTATTATTATTATTATTATTATTATTATTATTATTATTATTATTATTATTATTATTATTATTATTATTATTATTATTATTATTATTATTATTATTATTATTATTATTATTATTATTATTATTATTATTATTATTATTATTATTATTATTATTATTGCTGTTGTTGTTGTTGTTGTTGTTGTTATGTTTTAAAGCAAATTTTATTAGTGGTATCATATTTTGTCCAGCTGTGATTTTCCCATCCATTTCTAGTGCCATGGAAACTGTATTTGTGGAGGTATAGCTTAAAGCCCATCAACTATATCCATGGGTCCATATGTGCTGCTGTGTTAGACAAATTATTTTTAATAGCTAGATATTGTTTTAGTGTAATGCATGTTTGATTATATAGCTGTGTCAGCTTTATTATGTTTGTTTAATTGTCAGTGACTGGTTTTGACATTCTAATTTTTTGTGTAGCTCATGTGCTAATGTGATTAGTTTAGATGGTGGTTGATTTTTGAGTAATGTGATTGGTATTAAATGAGTGTATGTGTGTATATACTATATATTTAGAGACTGAGAGTCAAGTTACATTTTATTGAGCTTCTTTATCATGTTATGTGTTTCAGAGAAGAGGAACTCTGGAGTTTTGACTAGCAGAAGAATCCCTATTGTCTTTTGATATTAGTAATTCTGTTGGGGAATGTGTTTAAATTTAATTTAATTTTTGCTGTGTAATCAAAAAATGGGGAGAAGGATAGCCACATCAATTGAGTAAGATAATATTGGAAAATAAAACATAAGATCTATGAGAGTGCTGTCGTGGTTGTTATTAAAAGATACTGTATTTAGTGGGAGAAAACCTTCTCCACTCATAAGCAGTATTGCAAGTTGATTTACCCATTTTACAACAAACATTTGATAGCTCGTATTAAAATCTTCCACAAATATAGTGAGGTAGAAATTGGAGGCTAACAGGGAGTTAATGGTTAAATATATTTTATTAATTACAATATAATGGGGGGGTGTATACAAATATTATGTTAATTGAAAAGCTTCTGTCATTAAATGTAATTATTAAAAGATTGGAGTCCATGGAAATTATTTTAAATGATGTGAAAGGGCATTTTTGATTGATAACTATACCTGTCCCACTTGATGGTACTGATGTGTTCCTTGAGCATGCAAAATAATTTAAGTTCCCTCATATATGTTGCTGTGCTGATTTGGGAACCATTATATATTTTTGTTTTTAATATAGCCAATATGATAGGTTGCATTGTCTGTATCCATTTGTAAATTTGTTGTGTTTTTTGTGGAGTTTAAACCTCAGACATTAGTGCTGCTATTTTTATTTTCATGTTATTTATCCTGTTATATTAAGATGACAATGCCATATTTTTGTGTCTTATTTATATGTTTATATTTTTATAATTTCATATTTGTTTTATAACTTTCCTTAGATTTATTACTTTTCTACTAAATAAAGTTTTTTTTTGTTTCAATAAAGTTTCTGTATTATTATTATTATTATTATTATTATTATTATTATTATTATTATTATTATTATTATTATTATTATTATTATTATTATTATTATTATTATTATTATTATTATTATTATTATTATTATTATTATTATTATTATTATTATTATTATTATTATTATTATTATTATTATTATTATTATTATTATTATTATTATTATTATTAGTAGTAGTAGTAGTAGTAGTAGTAGTAGTAGTAGTAGTATTGTTGTTTTTTTACTACTATTACTACTACTATTATTATTATTATTGCTACTTCTATTACTTTTACTACTACTCTTATTACTACTACTATTACTACAACCACTACTACTACTACTACTACTACTACTACTACTACTACTACTACTACTATTATTATTATTATTATTATTATTACTATTATTATTATTATTATTTACCATAACTATAATTAAAAATTGTTACATTTTTTTAAGATGGATAGATAGATAGATAGATAGATAGATAGATAGATAGATAGATAGATAGATAGATAGATAGATAGATAGATAGATAGATAGATAGATAGATAGATAGATAGATAGATAGATATTTAGGTAGAATAATGGATTGATTGTTGAATATATTGATAGGTATTTAAATAGATAGATAAATAGATAGATGGATATATAGAAAAAAATACGTAAAGGTGAAATGGCTCAGTACACTATGAAATTTTATTAAGAGAAATATGAGTTAAAATTATATTTCTAATGATATAATAAAATTAATTAAGTGACAAAGAATTGATAATAGAAACTATCAAATAATACTAACATGCTCTGCTCTTTATCTATTAAGGGTACTTCGTTGAGAGATATGTCATTTTATGCTTTTATCTTGTCGATATTCTATGATAAAGTTAATTTTTAATTAAAAATATTAAAAACGTCACGCAAATCTTGCTGTTTACTTTTTGTCTAGAAAGCATTTATTTTAATCTGACTTAATGATCTTCATAAGAAACCTCATAATAATAAATTGTCTTCTTTTCATAAATTTTTCTAATATTTTAAAAACAAAACTGCTGTTTTTGTATAAAATGTACTGAAATAAATAAAATTAAATTTAAAGAAAAAGAAAAGATAATTCTATCCCATTTCCAAATATTAAATTTTAATGTCCTTACATACCTCATAAAAATGACTTTTCTATAAAATATCTAAAATGATATAATATTATTCTGGTATGTGAAGCGTTTATAGATCATATGTTATAAAGTATTAATGCACATCTTTAACACATGTCAACAATATATGTATCAACTCAAATTAATACTGTTTTAAGAATTACTAAACAATGTGTGTAGAATCGTAGTAAAAAATTTGTCATAAATTTATAGCAACACGAATTTAGATTACATAAACTGCATATGAAAACAAACAGCTTTCCAATCCCCACTAGGGAATCTTTTTTTTTTTTTAATTTGAATATTAGATATTATACAAACATAGATTTTATTAAAGCTTATATAAATATTTGTTGTTTTGTGTCTACAATATATGAGAAAACGCATAAGTATAATTTTAATATAAATATAATATAAATGTATAAAATGTGTAATCATGCAAAACGTACCCTGTTCAAGTTAATATGAAAAAGTAAATGTTATAGAATAACAGATTGGAATAACAGATAGTGTTAGCAATAAGATTTTGAGAGCAACTTGGATAATGCTAGTTCAGTACTCTTAAGTCTTATTGTGTTATATTTATCTTTTCATATTAAGTTCAATAGTGCAAGTATTTTATGATTAAATTTATTAATCAAAGTGTAATTCTTACATATTTTATTAAATATGAATAACTATCCTACAATGTAAGATCATTATTTTGATTTACATTTTTCTTTGTAAATATAAATAATGTTACATTAAAAGAAGTAGAACTGTTTCCATGTATTTTTTTAAAGATATATTTCATGTGATATTAAAAATTTTAAGCAATAAATATATAAAAAATGTACATGACGTTTTTATATCTAAAGATTCATTACAAAAAGGCAATATATATATATATATATATATATATATATATATATATATATATATATATATATATATATATATATATATATATATATATATATATATATATATATATCCTTGAAGAGAGCTCGATTGCAATAATTTCCTGAGTTTGAATTCTGTGGTGTAATGGGACCAAAAAGGAAGATGTAATGAATATGCACTAATCTAAATTACATTGAAATGTTGTAAGTAAATTATAAGTTAGCATACTGAAAGTAGATGTGATTTGGAACTAGGAATTTCATTGTGATATCTTTAGCATTCTATTTGAAGGCCTAGGTGTGGTAGTGAGGTGGCATATGATTCAATGCCCCATTTTGGTATGCCACCTCACTACTGTCACACCTATTTCTTCAAATAGGATGCTAAAGATGTCACAATGAAATTCCTTGTTCTAAATCACATCTACTTTAAGTATGCTAACTTATAATTTACTTACAACATTTCAATCTAATTTAGATTAGTGCATATTCATTACATCTTCCTTTTTGGGCCCCATTACACCACAGAATTCAAACACAGGGAGTTCTTGCAGTTGGCTCTCTTCAAGGATGGACTTACTTAATTATTGACCAAATATGCCTATGTATAAGCATAGATATAAAAAAAAACACTTATGATGATCAATTATTGAGGAGAGAAATACATAATTTTGAAATGATAATCATCAAACATTTAATAGTGTAAATTCTTAATGATAATGATGACGAACCTTTTAATGGTATAAATACATAATGATGATTGAGATGATCAAACAGATATATAATAAAAATATTTACAAAAGAAAAATATCAAGTGAAGATGAATGGTATTCTGTCATTATGATGGCTTAAACCAATAAATGTCCCTGATTTAGATTTCATGATAGAAGTCTGTCTTCAATCAATCCTTATTTACACTAGAGAAACAAAATAATTCAAAGTATAGTATAAACAAAATGATATTTAATAATTCACTTTATATATATATATATATATATATATATATATATATATATATATATATATATATATATATATATATATATATATATATATATATATTCTTTAATTAAAATTTTTTTTCTTTTTATATATAGATTTATGTGTGTGTATATTATTATATAGTTTATAGATAATTAATAATAATCAGTAGTGAATGGAAAGAATGTTATAAGAAATGATATATTATTTTCTTATTAAATAATTAATATATTCAGTTATTTAGTTTTATTTCTGTAAAATAAAACATTAAGAAAGAAAATGCAAAAATGATTAGTAGATAAACTATGCACACACGTAAAAGAGTGTGAAAGAACACACATTTGGGTAAATCTAAAAACAATATTTGACACAAAGTCTTTATTGACTATATATTACAAGCTTTGTTGTTTTCTTAGATATCCAGAAGGAAAGAGAGAGAAAGAGGAAGTGCTTGGACTAAATGTAATTATTAATTTTCTGGTTAATTGTTAAAGGTCCATTAGCTTGTAAAACTTTGATTTTATCTCAAAATGACAGCACATGCAGGTGGCCTTTTTTTAATCAGAAATTCATTATATAAAAATGAGTGAAACACTATTAAAAGGACAGTTTTTTTCTTGAGAAAAGAGGTCAGTGATGTGTTACTATTAACAAAAAAGTGATGTAGTCATTAATATTAAAAAAAAAATCAGTTAATAATTTTAAGAAGGAGAATGACTTAAAAATATATAGTTCTTGAAAGGCAGTCTTTTAAAATTTTTTTTCTCTCTTGCCGAAAATGCAGTACTTTTAAACTAAGAGAAATGAGCATTTAAAATTAAAGTTTTTTTTAAACACAGAAGTTGTTTGATTTGTTATTCCTCTCATTAAAAAGAGAAAATTAAACAAGAAAAAAATGACTCTTGTTTTAAAGTTGATATAAAAGAAGATGTGATATATATATATATATATATATATATATATATATATATATATATATATATATATATATATATATATATATATATATATATATATATATATATATATATATATATATATATATATATATATATAATATAATATTTAATATAAAGAAATGAAACAAAATTGAATTTCTTTGAGGAAGTTATTGAAAATTCTGTAGAAATGGATATATTTGAATGCTATGTACAATACAATGAATTTACTGCATTAAACTCACTGTTTCTGTTCCTTGAAAACCTACAAAATGGTTTAAATCACTGGTGTATCTGTAGACTCATATACCAGTCTATAACAAACTAAAAAATGGCCAAATTCAAAACCAACCACAGATGCTATCTGAGAGGTTTTCTTTTTTCTCCTGGCCTGTTAAATGATCATCATCTTAGAATAGGCAGGAAGAAAAGGAAAGAAGATGTGTAAAGCCAAGCCAAACCTTAGTCAATCTATTTTTTTTTTGTAAAAGCAAGGTTTTTCTTCATGTATCTGCAGAGTGCCTATAATAAGTTTTAAAATGATGAAGCAAGCAAATGAATCAGTTCAGAATTATCAAGAAGTATTTACAATAACTTGTTTTAAAATGGCAGAATCTAGGAAACCAACCAATTTATATTTATCTAAAAGTATCTACATTTTTTTTTTTTTTGTAAATATGTGGAAGCTATAAAATAAGAAAGTGGTCTGAAAATTTAAAGGCTGGGACATTTTAAAAAATAAAAATGGATCTGGTAAATTTTAAATTTAATTATCAATATTTCTTATTTACTTATTAAAAGTAAACTTTAATTTTTAAAGTTTAAGCATTTTATTTCTTTTTCTTTTTGATACAGAAACATTAAAGTTTGTTTAATGGTTGTTATTCTCATTATCACCTAACATTACATAAACACAGTTGAAATCTATAAACCTAATATTTTCATCATTTTTTTTAATTTTCTTTATAATATATTGTATCATTATTTTTTTTTCTTTATTCATTATGATAATGAGAAACCTATAAATATATGCATTTATAATGTTTTTTTTTTTGTATTGGTCTTTTGCATATTAAATTTGATACAATGTATTTTTATTTCTTTTGCTCAAAGTTGCCATAATATTTTTTTTTTATATATGTGATTTATGTATTAATCCCTAATGTAAGGGAAGACATTATATATATTATATATTTATATATATATATATATATATATATATATATATATATATATATATATATATATATATATATATATATATATATATATATATATATATATATTTGACACACCACAGGGTGTGTGTGCGTGTGTAACTGATTATACAGACCCATAAAAGGAATAGGTTATGCATAGTTAATTTAAATATTGTAAATTGAAGAGCAGGGCTTCACATATGAAAGAAAGTGAAAAAAACACACACATTTCATAAATAAAATTTGCTTTTATGATATGTAATAATTAGGAAAATTCCTAAGTAAGCATTCAATGAAATATTTTTTTCTAATGTCATTTTAAGCTAACTTATTTAAAAATATGTAGTAATAAAGAAGAAACATATATGTAAAATTATTGAGTTACGCATATAGTATTAAAATATTTTGTTTAATAAAGTCAATTGTATAATTAGTAAATTTGATTTAAAAAAAAGAAAGAAGAATAGTATTAATAAATATAATTACATCTTATATTGTTTCCGAGTTATTATTGTTAATATTATCATATGTTGTCTTCTCTTAGTTATATCATTTTAATTGATCATCATCATTCATAGATGTTAATTAAATATTAAGCTTAAGTAAAGTTTAAGTGTGGTCTATTGCTTTACAAATAGGGATGTTTAAGGTTTGTGGTAAACATATGAACAAGTTTGTTTTCTTTTAATAATTAAAAGTTAATAATAATGAAAGACTACAATTATGTCGTGTCTAAGAATTATGATCACCATCATTGCTGAACAAATAATTACATTAATTCTTTAAAATAATTAGTATGTTTAGTAAATAAGAGTTTATGAAAGGCCAAATTTCATATGGTGAGAATTGTGATGATCATTCATCATCACTGGTAGATATTGATTATTCAATCCTGGTTTTAGCTATAAAAGTATTTTGAGTAATTAACAATAAACATATATAAATGCTAGTGATTATTATATTTAAATCCCCGTTTAACATAGGATAATTTTAATAAGGGTCTATATGCTTATAAAGATAAATTTGTTGTTGTGAGGTCATTATAAAGCTATGGCTGGTCTCATCATCATCATCATCATCATCATTGTATTACAAAGTATAAGCAAATTAAGTAACTAAGTTTAATGGACATACAACTAAGTAATGGTCTTTATTATGTGTTTTTGGAAGCCATTAGCAAGCTATTGTTGGGTCTTTACGTCAATATATACATTAAACTGAGCTAGTAATATCCATAAGAGTGTTGAATATATAAAGTATCATATTGGGATCTTATAATTGTATAGATATGAATATAATATAAGAAGGTCATTTTTGTGTTGTTGTTTGTTAGTCATCTAAGCCATGTGTAAAAAAAAAATGTACTGAATTTGTTTGAATCCAGTACACTATGCACATATAATCTTTACCTAGATTTAAAATAATCTAGTGGCACCTTTAGAAAACACTGGTACTTAGCTAAGCTGAATAAAAGTGATCTTTTTTTTTAACTGAATAACTTTTTTTGATATTTTTTATGTTATTATAAATAGCAACAGTGTGTGAGACGATGAATGGTCTTATACATATATGGAAAGAGAAATGGTAAGGATTCTTTGTTAAAATAACCTATTGTTGGAGATAAGCAGAATGCACTTTATGGATTTCACGGTAATTTATTCAGTTGTTGTAACTAGTATTAGTTTATCTGATGACAATGGCCAGTATATTGTATGTGTTAAAATTTCCTCCCAAGATCTTAAATATCTTAATTCTTAAATCATGAACAGCTGGAATATATATATATATATATATATATATATATATATATATATATATATATATATATATATATATATATATATATATATATATATATATATATATATATATATATATATATATATATATATATATATATTGTGCTCTTTTCTTTAGGTCTAAATAAATTTATTGTGTCAATTTTCTAAAAAAAATTAAATTAATGATGTATTCTATTGGTATGAACACTATGTTATGCTTACAATACATTTAAAAGCTTAGTTAAAATTAAATGAAAACATTTAATGTATGAAACTATGCTAAATATATTAAAAACAGTTAATTCACTAAATGTCAGCCTTTTACAGCTACTGTACATGCGTTTTAATGAGTGTTAAATAATAAATGAATACTTTTCAGTTCCCATACAACATATAGCATTTAGGAAAGAATAAAATGAATCACTTATTCTTTCCAAACCCAAATGTTTATATATGGGCAAATCTTAAGTCTGGCAAATAAAGCATGAAGATAGATCATTCACTTTAAATTATTTGTGTTGTCTGGCTTAAATGCTATATCTTGTATGGGCACTGAAAAGTATTCATTTATTATTTAACACTCATTAAAGCGCATTTACAGTAGCTGTAAAAGGCTGATATTTTGTGAATTACAATTATAAACATCGCACTATAAAAATAGATGCTTGTTTAAAAACAGTTAAGTAAAGCTAAATAGTGTAATTTTATATGATCGGAAAAGCTGGCCATAATAAAATAGTGTATTAATAAGCCTTTTAAATAAGTATTAAAAGCTGAATTTTAAAAGTTATAACCTAAATTTAAATAAATAGTATATTTTAAAATGAAAATTATATTTAATAATTGTATTTGATATTATTTATTTAAAAAAGTAGTATTTGTCGTGGAGAAATGTATATTTAATTTTATAGTTTCAAAATTATTATTCTAACTCATATTATTAATCATTATTCTTTAATATAATATTTTGCAATTAAACATTTATTTTATTTCCAGACAGAAATTGATACAGATCACATCTTGATTTAAAAAGTCATGTGACATGTAAATATTCATACACATGTGCTTACACATTTTCTCGTTATTAAAGTTTCAAAATTGCTTTAAAATTGTACTATATAATTGAAAATGTTTATTTGTCTACCACAAAATGAAATATAAAATTAGCTATTATAAAATAATTAATTACATTTTAAAATGAATGTAGTTAATAAAAATTAGATTTTTGTTTCTTTTAAAACAATAGATATATTAATACTAAATGTTGAATAAATTAATAAAATATTATTTTTAAGTTATTTTAAAATATTTAGTTGGTTGGAATAAAGTATAAAATTAATTTAGAATTAATATATTTAAATAATATTTTAAAAGATAAATTATTAAAATTTTTATTTTTTAATTTTAATTGTGCAATTTTGAATGGATATGTAAATCAGATGATCAGGTGAAGGTTTAATCAGACAATCAGGTTATCAATTTATTTTGATATAGAGACAGAGTGATATATAAGCTCATTAGTTTATGTGGTTGTGGATCATTACAGAAAAATTAGACATTATTTAGGTCACCACAGTTATTCATTACTCTAAACATTATGCAAATGATACTTACAATGATTACCACTGCTATGTAGTAATAAACTTAGTAATTTGATTGTTATTGAGACAGTCATTGCAGAAAAGCTTAAGGTTGCCAAAATCTTATGGTGCCATAACGAGATCCTGTCGTTTGTCTGAGTATTACCAGATATATTCTGTGAAGGCCATTTCCAGGCTGCAATTAAGAATGCAGCATGGACTGTCTAACATTATATAAAGTGAAAAGGAAAGGTTTAAATCCAAGCCAAATCTCTAGCAAATATATCTTTCAATTAAGCTAAATTTAGAAGTTTTCATGATATTGCCACAGCAGTGGAATTAGTTAAATGAAAGGCAAAAGAAATACAATTTTGATGTTATACAGTAAGGTTGTTATGAGGAAGAAACCCACTTCAATTCACACACTCAGCTCCATTCAAGCCATTAACATGTAGTCACTCAGTTCCAGCCAATGATCATGATGAAGATCGCTAGACTGATGTATTGTTAAAAAGGAAGTCCTTACCATCCTGTTGACCAAGATGTATAGCATATTCGGTGACCACAAGTCTAGTTGAAGACTCAAAACACCAGAGAGTAAAATTTATTTTAATTATTTAATAGTGATTTTCTTCAATATTAATTGTATGTCTATTTTATGCATGTATAACTTGTTAATCATGAGTCTTATTATGCTGGGTGGTTTATGTCTTATTCTAATTTATGTATGTCAAATCATTTATCCACCATTCACAGGATTCTTTCATGTTAAACATCCTTCCATATTTAGCTTAAGATATACATAAATTATAAGATGAGTGGGTGCATGTTCAATTATATTGCATTAATGTTTAAATCTTACAAATGCGTATAAATTAAGAAAAGATAAAACACATTAATGTTATGGTTTTACTTTGTCTCTTCACATACTTGATATATATATATATATATATATATATATATATATATCAAGTATGTGAAGACATATATATATATATATATATATATGTGTGTGTGTGTGTGTGTGTTCCAGATTAAGGTTCATTGCTGTCCTATCAAGCTCACAAAGATGCCTGTTAACACCCTATATTTGATACCACTCCTTAATAAACTGGTATGTGCATTTATCTGAGAGGTATAGATATATCACTTATTAAATCAGTTGTGGAATAAATAGGATTTTATTTTCATATTTTATTACATTTCATAACATAAACAATGCATCTCAGATGTGTGCATATATCACGCTAGTATGCATATATAATGTTGAAAGAATATTGTTTTATATTTTTTTTATATAAAGGCTAAAAATATTATACTTTTTTTTGTAAATTTTCTTTAAAAAAGAAAAAGATTATTTAAAATGCAAGATGGAAGTTGTGGTCAATAATTATCCAAAAACAGTGAAAGGGGGTGAAATAGCATATTGTTCAGGAAAAGTAAAAAGTAAAACTTTAATTAAAATTCTTAGATAAAATCAAACAATACTAATGGATTTTGGAAAGTTATCTTACGACTATATCTATGATAACCATTGTAGTTGTAAAGGTTGTAAACAGTAAAGATAATATCATAGATTGGAATGTTGCTAAATGCATTACTGAACATGTATACAATTTAGATATATAAAGGGCAGATTTTTAATCAAAAAGAATAAGAGCTGAATTTACATGACTGCTGCTAACCTATTACATGTCAGTTCTTTTCAGAATGTCTGAGTAGAAAGGGACTTCAAGCCACCATTCTTCTTGTTCTATGATGATCTCCCTACCATGCTGAGCCTGAGTTAGATCTTGCTGCCAAAACCCAAGTTGATGCCCTCCAAATAAAAATGTGTTCCTGCCTGCCTTGAAGATATCATTGCTATATTTAAACATGTAGGTATCAATATTTAAAAGCATATTACTGCTAGCCTTATGCCTGTCTAACTTTTATAAACTATATTTTTTTATCATCTATTTAGTCTTTTAAAAACTCACCAGACAACAAGCATTATCTCTATTGATGTTTAACCCTAAATTATCTAACTGTAATTATAATCATCCAACTCACACTTGCTTTTATATTTGTTTCTTTGTGCAGTAAAATGTTTGATATTAATAATTATTTTGATGTTATATGTACATAAATATAGAATATTGATTAATTCCAATAATATGAGCTGCATTTTTATTTCTATAAAAACGGGGAATGGATTTAATTAAATCATTTATTTTATTAATGCTTCACTAGCATCATAGGATTGAGATTTAATAAATAGTCAAAGGCCTTCTTCTAGTAGTAGTTAGGTTTTGTTTAACTACTTAAAATACAATTTTTATTTTTCTCTGGGGTAGACTTCTAGATATATTGGTTTTCTTTACTGATGTGTCCAGGTTCATCATAGCTGGCAAGTAATTATTTATTCTTAGCATTTAAATTGTGCTAATCTATTTTCCTTTCTAAATGAGAATAAGTTAAGAGGGAGTGGAGATTTAAGCTCTAATAAAATGACTAAAATTCTATTAAAGAGTCATTCTTATATTTTTATATGGAATTATTTGCATTGTAGATTTACTAAATCATTTGTAGGCCATAATTATTATCCTGAAATGTTGGAAAGATTTTTATGATCACCCCATTGCTTGCATAAGTTAGGGTAAATGATTCTCTACTTATTCACCCATACTTTGCCTGGGGAATCATGTCATTCCTCATTTTCCTGTACTTCACTACAGGGAATCCTGAATTATCTTCATTGTATGTCCAAATTAGGAGTATTACCTACCTTCTGGACATCTTAAGCTAGCAGTGTTGAAGCTTTGAGTGGACAGCCATATGCCGGACCACTGGAATATTACATCTAGCAGTTTTTTAAGTATAGGTTTGCCTGAAGTGACATACTTTCGTCATCATCATTATTGATTCATAAAGTGTAAATCAGCAAAAATGCCTATCTTCCTTCCTAACCTATATGCATGTACCACTCTCATCTTTTGTTTTATCATATGCCTAGTTAGTAGAGTCTATAGTGGTAATACACTTATGAACCATTTATATATTAAAGTAATTCCGTTGGAGTTTTGATCCAATTATTTTAAATTGCTCTCTCCCCATCTTAAAATCAAGCAATAATTCACTTTACATGTGTAATTTGGATATATTATATGAATAAAATATTTAATTCATTGTATTTCAAAAACTGTTGGTTTCTGTAAAAGGAAATATAAACCACTTTGTTTAAAATAATCTTAATGGAACATGGCTTTCTGTAATACCACTGTTAAGTTATTGTTTTACAAATTATTGAAACTTTTGAAATTATATTCCTGCCTCAAGGTTACTATATATCAGTTTCATGTACCACCAGTCAAATATACATTCTTAATCTGAATAAAGTATACTCTTGAATGATTTTCCCTACATGCCCTACTGCACTATATGCTGTATTAAAACAATATCATTGTTAAATGTTATTTTATTATTCACTTGTAAATCATACCAACTCTAGAAAATTATTACATGTGACCTCGCACTATATATATATATATATATATATATATATATATATATATATATATATATATATATATATATATATATATATATATATATATATATATATATATATATATAATAATGTACCAGTCAAAACAGTATGCTCACATAACAAGATTCAAATCCTAAGCAAAAGTACCTTGAATCCGATCATGCTCAAGATACCCAGGTCTGGAGCAATTATGAATTCTAACCTATTTGCCTATTCATCAAATCTCTGATCCAATGAACAACAATCCTGATGATACAGTATAATTATTTTAATTCTGAGCTCGGAATCAAAGCGGTAGAGCATAAGATCAGACTGATGATGATGATTGAGATAAGAGTAGCCCAGGAATTACATTTATTGGTTATATTTTTTTAATGTGAAGTTATTAGCTAAAGAAACATAGTTCTAAATACTAATTAGAAAATAATAATTCAACAACAAAACAGGATTTACATGAAATATATATTTAATAACATATTTTGAGAAAATGTATGTATATATTACAAAAGTGTTTCATGCTGGGAATGGCATTATACATTTACAAAACTTGGGGATTTGTTTTTATAGAATCCCCTTTGTATCATTTATTTAACAAATATAATTTTATGGAGTGTATTATAACTTGTGTGGAGTTAATATGCCAATTTAATAACATTTTACTAACAGGACATTGTGGATGCCTAAAATAAATATCAAAGGTCTGATAGGTTTAGCAGTAAATTATTTATTTGATAAACAGTGAAAATATACAATTTTAATCATTTATCTATCTTATGAAAACCATTATATGTACTTTTATTGGCATTGTTTGGAAAAGACATATTTGGAAAATATATATAAAAAACACACAATGTGCTCCATTTACGAGAATAAACTATACAATCATGAATACAAATTAGATTTACGTCCATGGGAATCGATAAACTTTTTTAAAGAAATCAGTTTTAAAATCAACTTACTACTAATTAGCATGTTGGTGCATTTCAGGAATGAGTCATTATTTCCAACACCTAATGAAAGGTCAAACAGGCATAAATCCATTAACTAAAACAATAATGATGCTAACATGTCATAAAATAAATACGGATATTATGGTACTTTGAATGCTTCATCATTTTAAGACATTTATTACTCAATAAGGAGTGATATGTCCACCATTTTGAAGGGACAGTATCGGATGAAAAGGTTTGGTTTGACGGCCAGAGCACAATCAAGACCCTATAAACCTCACATTCCACAGGGAGTATTGTCCCTGATTATGAATGATTTTGAGAACTAAAGCAATAGAGAAATATATATGTGGAAGTACCAAAAGAGAAAGAAAATGTATGCCAGCAGTGTTGTACATGTACAATAAACTTAATATACTATATTCGAAAGCCTGTAAATGATTTGACTGCTGCGCGATGATATATTTGAATAAAGAATCATTCTGAAAATTATACTAGAAAATAACTCTTTAACTAAGACATTAAACTAACAAAATTTTATATTTAATTTCGATTGCCATATACATATTAACTGATAGAATTAGCCCTTCAGGAAACAACAAGAAAAGTTGAAATAATTATATTAATATTCACAATCTTTTAAAATGAAAATTTAAATACTAATTCAAATAATAAAGTAAATTATGCATCCACAATAAAATATTTAAAATAACGTGAATACAGATTTAATTATAAACTCAATCTAGCGAATGATTTCTGTTACAAATGAATAAAGTTTTACTATTAAATTTAACTGAAGCCACTGCTTCTTTCCCCATTAAACAAAGAAAATAAACCCTTATTTGACTCACTAGGTTGAATGATATTTATATATTAATGAAAATATATATATATATATATATATATATATATATATATATATATATATATATATATATATATATATATATATATATATATATATATATATATATATATATATATATGCATTAATCAAAATAAGTTAAATATTTAATTGAGCCACACAAAGCTGTATAATATAAATTAAGTGTGAAAGAGGCATAATGAAAACTACCTTATCCTAGTAAAATATTACATAGAGATAGTTTTAAAGCAAAATTAGCCAGAAGTTATAAATTAATACTTGAATTAACATACAAAAGATTTAACTATATCTTAGTAGAAATTACAAAATGAATTTACATATTAAGGCAGCTCTACATGAAAGGTTACCTAAGGATAGCAGCATGGTGACATTATTAGCAATCAGAAGTTGGAACAGTGATCATGCAGTCATCTCATACAGCCAGTCAAAAAGATGGAACTTAATGGCATTAGGTAGATAGTCTTCTGAGAGGCTGGAAAAAAAAGTGCTTCTTTTCTACTCACAGTTCATAGCACTGAATTTCTGTTGACTTCATAGAATGTTAGGATCATGAAACACTTTGAAAGTAATTGATAGAAAAACTGAAAGTAACTACTAAACTCAACTGAATAAAACTAAACTCAACTGAAACTGACTTCTTTTGTTCTATAGCCTCTTTTATACACATTTTAATCCCTCCAATAATGCAATTTTAGTTGCCCACAGCTATCTCTGTAATCTCTTGATTAAATAAAAAAAAACAATATTTAATTAGTAAAATATTTTTAAAACAGATAAGGCTTGAAATATACTTTTCGCTATTTTTAAAGATTTGAAAACAACTAACAAAAATACTTGCTCTGCAATTTAATTAAGATTTATAATTTTAATTAATGAAAACGATCTGACTAGAGATAAAGATAATGTCAGTATTTTGAACCGTCCCTATTTTACTTTATTTATACATTCAACACTTTAATTTAATATATATATATATATATATATATATATTAAAAGTTTTTAACACGGATGAACCCGCAAAATATGTATTTTATATATTTAACCCATGCAAATCTACGTTTTAACATTATTAACCTCTGCGGAGAGGAAATTTTCAAACAGCTTCATATATTTGAAAGAACGTGGATTAAAAAATGTAAGTTACTTTGTAATTTATCTTTTTTATTAGCGTGCAAAAATCACAATGTTATACCCATTTGCTGTAAAATTGTGTTTCAAAAGAACAATTATAATGTTAGTAAAATTCTAAGGAAAACTAGCAATATTATTTTAAACTCTTTTATTAAAGAAACTCGGAAAAATTTAGACAAAATTGATAAAGTATTGTTACATTTATGTTTATTCCTTAGTAATAAAATACATCCTTTACTGTGGACTGGTTTTGATCGTATTGCAAGTTTTAGATCGTTTAAAGATTCGGAATTTGTAACAGCAAAGCAAAAGAAAAAAATGCAAATGCTAATTAGAACACAATCCCCAAACATTATGTATCCAAATCAAAAAAAAATTTATAATTTATCTAGGAAAGCCCTCTCTACAGATGAAATTTCGATTTTAGAATAAGGTTTCAATTTTGCTTTAACACCTTCCCCGGATACCTTTTGAGAAAATTGTTTGTAATGTTGAATCAGCTCTCGATAAAATTGATTCTACATCAGCTGATATGGCTAGAGCTGAGATTTGTAATATTTTTAAAAAGCTAAGCTCCCTAAAATAATATTTCAAAGAAAGAAAGACAAGCATTAAATAATATAAAATCGTACAAATCAATTGTTGTACTTCCAGCTGATAAAGGTAATGCCACAGTTGTAATGGATCGTGACATTTACCATATTAACATTTTAGATCTGCTTAATGATAAAACTTATAAACTATTAAAAAGAGATCATACTATGTATTTGGAAAAAAACAACAAAAGCTATTATTAATAAATCACCTATTGAAACAGAGATAAAAAATAAAATAATCTCTCGTGAAAAATCTAGTTTCTGTCCAAAATTTTATGGACTTCCAAAAATTCACAAACCAGATACCCCCCTTCATCCAATAGTAAGTGCAATAGGTTCTTTAACTCATATTTTAGCCAGATACTTATCAGATTTCATTAAACCTACAATCCCATCTATTAAATCATATATTAAAAACTCTCTTCATTTTATTTCTGTTTTAAAAAGTTTAAAAATTAATGCTAATGACATTCTGGTCAGTTTTGATGTTGTGTCTTTGTTTACAAACAATCCAATTGATGAAGCTTTAAATATAATCTCACAACATTGTAATTTACCAGACCATATTATTGCTTTAATTAAACATTGACTCTTAAATAAATATTTTGTATACAATGGACAGCATTACAGACAAGTTTTTGGTACTTCTATGGGCTCACCTATCTCAGGAGTAATAGCTGATTTATTCATGGAATATATAAAAACTCGTGCTTTAGAATCATCATCTTTAAAACCTCTCATTTGGATCAGATACATAGATGACACTTTTGTCATATGGCAACATGGAAAAAATAAATTAGATGATTTTTTCTTACATTTAAATAATATGCATCATCATACTAAATTTACAATGGAGACAGAGTCTGATGGAAAACTCCCTTTTCTTGATGTTCTAGTCACCAGAACACCAATCAGTTTATATTTTTCTATTTACAGAAAGGATACACACACAAACAAATATTTGCATTTTCATTCTCATCATCACCCAACTCAGATAGTTTCTGTAGCCAAAACTCTTTTAAATAGAGCAATTAACCTTTAAGATGAGACACATCTGAAAGAAGAAATAAATCATATTAATAGTGTTTTATTAGCAAATAGTTATAATTACAAATTTATAAAAAAAAGCCTTATTTCAAGCCCAAAATAGACAAAATAGTTAACAAAAAGATGATAAATCAGCTATTAGGATCTGTGTTCCATATGTAAAAGGAACTACAGACAGTATCGGACATATATTAAAATGTTATAATATAGATACAACATTTTCTGCTCATCAAAAGATCAGCAATATAATAACCAAGCCTAAGGATTCAATCCCTCTTGAATCTCATGGTGTCTATCAAATCTCATGTAAAAATTGTAAAGCTTCTTACATAAGTATGAGTAATTGTTGCATCAGTGTTAGGAGGGATGAGCATGCTAATGCAGTTAAACAACACTCATCATCATCAGCACTCTCACTCCATACTATAGATTCCAGTCATAAAATTGATTTTTCTAGTACCACATCATATCCAGTGGTGATAATCTCTACCAATGCAAAATTAGAGAAGCCATTGAGATACTTAAAAGGCCAGATTGTATCAATAAGCGAGATGATACATGCAAACTTCCTCCTATTTGGAAAGATTTTTTTTAAAAAACATTCCTAAATTTAACATTTTTTGCTATTGGTGGAATTTTCCCATTTTATTCAAATCAGTGATTGTAGCGCCTCTACAACCGTCTTTCTACCTTTTATAACTCTGTGGATGGCTTGTGTGACCAAGTCGAAACATCAGTATATTAATATTAAAAGTTTTTAACATGGATGAGCCCGCAAAATATGTATTATATATATATAAGATTTATAATTATATAAAGAAAATGTTTAGTTTTCAGCAATACATATTAATAAAATTATTGCTTCGTTCATATATATATATATATATATATATATATATATATATATATATATATATATATATATATATATATATATATATATATATATATATATATATATATATATATATATGCATCAAACAAACTACTGTTTCACTTTTACTAAATATAATTAATTTTATTAATTTCTCTAACCATTATGCATACAATATGTGGGTGAATGGCATATATTTACAGTGAGGTCTGAATTGCAGGACCCATAGGAGGTTAGTGTAGATGGTAAAACATAAAGCTTGATAATGATTAGACATCAACTGGATCAATATATATATATATATATATATATATGTGTGTGTGTTAAAAATACCAATATTGAATATTATTTTTTATATATTCTTTTGTAAATCAAATCTGCAGCATGAAATCAGAAGGTATGAATGTTTTAATCATTTAATAGATCTTGGTCATAAAATATTATCTTGTAGTCAAATTCCATCATTTTAGTTAACATAGTTTTTAGATCCTAATTAAGCTATCTTTTGGTTCCTCAATGTCTCCAAAAATCATCATCATCATTGCAAATTTTATATAATATGTTGCAGTTCCAGTCTGGTAAATAATTAATTTACATGATATCACCATATGTGTTGTCCATAATGTTATAAAGTTGGAGCATGTGCAAGTAGGTTAGAATCCACGAGTGCCCCTGACCTGTGTATCATGTGTATGGTTGTATTTGAGGTACTTTTGTCCAGATTGTAAGTCTTTTTAGATGATACACATTTCTGACCGATACTATATATATATATATATATATATATATATATATATATATATATATATATATATATATATATATATATATATATATATATATTCTAACCTGGTCTTCATGCATCCTCACTTCAGAATAGTATATGATATAAAATAAAACGGGTACTAGCTCAGTTAATAATTAATAAATAAAATATTCAGCATTAAAATTAAATATTTCACTAGCTCAAATTTAAAATACAAATAAGGTTCAGTTTATAAAAATAAATTAAATAAATATTTCATATCTTCATGAGACTTGAAGTGAAAATACAGGTGACAAGATAGATTACATTGAGCCAATATCCTACAGATACTACCTCAATGGCATAAGAACACTATCTCTCCTTATTACTATTTCAAATAACAAACTCATAGTATTCTTACGACTTTAATAACTTTTACTCACTAAGATTAAACTAATAATTACATCTTAATCTTCTATTTATAATAATCTAGCTCAATAAAAATCTCAGGTTTATAAAGTTTATCTTAAATTAATAAAAATACGGTAGTAAAATATGAGAAGAGATTTTATGTCATAATCTACTACACTGAAACTACTACTACTACTACTACTACTACTACTAATACTAATAATAATAATAATAATAATAATAATAATAATAATAATAATAATAATAATAATAATAATAATAATAATAATAATAATAATAATAATAATAATAATAATAATAATAATAATAATAATAATAATAATAATAATAATAATAATAACAATAGTAATAATAGTAATAATAATAATAATTCAATTCAATTCAATTTATTCTATGAAATAAAACAAAGTACATCACAAATATTTAAAAACTCCAAACAAGAAAAATCTTGTGTGTGGAATTTACATGTAAAAATAAATTAAATAAAAATACAATCAAAAACTCAAAAGAACAGTTTAGGAAATAAATAAAATTAATTAAATAAATAAAATAAATGCCAAAATTAATACATAGTACACAACCATTGACACAAATATTTTTTGAATGATATATAAGAAATATTATTCAGATCAATTGAACATTCATATACAAATTTATTAAACAACTTTGACCCAGAATAAACATATTGTCTTCTACTAGATTCCTTAAAAAATTTTGGTAAAGGTAATTGAAATTTATTAGAAAGACGAGTATTTAGAACATAAACTCTAGAATTCAGAAAAGGTTTAGCACAAAAAATATCAAAAATAACTCTATATTGATATAAGTGATTTACATCAAATAAACCAAATGCAATATAAATATCTCGAACAGAAGAGGAACGAGGTCTACCAAAAATAATGCGCAAAGTATAATTTTGCAAAACACGCAAAGAAGATAAAATATGTGGAGAAGCATTACCCCAAATAATGATATTGTAAGATAAAATACTCTGATAACAGGGAATGTAAATAAAAATGAGAGCAGACCTAGGAAGAAATTTAACTAAATAATAAAACATATAGTTTAAATTACGTAACCGTTGACAAAGATAGGTAATGTGATTTGTCCAGGACAATCTGGAGTCAATATATATTCCCAAATAACAATAATTATCTACCAAAGGAATATTCTCACAAGTATATATACTATTATAATGCAAAATATACTTACAGCAAATTTTAATCTTAAGAGAAAAAAAAGTACGCTTGTAAGAAAAAAGAATAGCTTTTGTTTTATCTAAATTGACCAACAATGAATTATATGCCAACCATTTACCAATTGAGTCCAAATCCTCATTCACTAATTTTTCAAGAAGATTATAAGAAACAGCATTGCAAGATAAAGCAATATCATCAGCAAAACCAAAAATCTTAGAATGTAACTTCAATGAAAATAAATCATTAATATAAATTAAAAACAATAGAGGACCAAGTACTGAACCTTGCGGAACTCCAGAATTAATCAAGACAACATCACTGATAGTACCATAAATATTAGTAAACTGTTTCCTATCATTTAAATAACTCTCCAACCAACTACCAATAGATCCACGAAAACCATACAAGTAGCAACGCTTAATCAAAATATTATGATTAACAGAATCAAATGCTTTAGATAAATCAAGATAAATAGCCAATGTTTTAAGTTCCTGATCCAATGAAGATGTTAAATACTGAACATGATGTTTTAAAGCATCTAATGTACTTCTTCCAGGAAGAAAACCATATTGATAGTCAGATAAAATTTTATTTTTAAACAGAAATGACAACATTTGATCCCTAACAATCATTTCCAATAATTTAGAAAAAACAGAAATAATAGCAATTGGCCTATAATTGACCATAAGAGTAGAATCACCCTTTTTATAAACAGGAGTAATAACATTAACTTTCAGACATTCTGGAAATGATCCAGACTGCAAAGATAAATTAAATAAATGAACTAAAATAGGCAAAAATGCAACCTTATTTTCTTTAAGCATCTTAGGTGTTATACCATCTAGTCCAAAAGAAGTGACATTTTTTAAACTATCAATTGCTACAGACAACTGAGATTCAGAAACATCAGAATATAAAAAAAGAATTCAAACTTGAATAAGAAGACAGAATCTGCTCAGGCACATCACGCATCGATAAATTTACAAAATACTCATTAAACCATCAGCTAAATATTTTTCATTATTCTGTAACTCAATTAAACTTTCATTATATTTAATACATTTAATACGATCAGGAGAAGATTTTTTAATCAAAGAATTTATTATTCTCCATTTCAAAGAAACATTTTTATCACTAAGAAATTCTTGATAATATCTAAACTTCAACTTTATAATATCAGACTTAATTTCAACATTAAGTTTTTTTAAAACATCTGATGAGCCATCCAAAGATTTTAATACATTTATCTGATTAATTTTACATACCAGCGCATCTGTCACCCAAAGAGATCTTCTTCTATTCTTACTTGTCAATTTTAAATGAAACTTTGCTTTAGCAATTAAATCTAAACAAATATCTTGGAACCCCAAAAATGCATCATTTACATTATCTATCATAAAAATCTCATCCCAATTCTGAACAGATAATAAATAATTCAATTTAGAAAAAGATAATTTCTCAACATATGTACAAACATTAATATTATCCATACAATTCAATATTTTTAATTCAGTAGCAAAATGATCTGTAAGAAATAATTTAGAAAGAGACGAATCAGAAAATAAACTGCGGCTTAATCTAACAAAAATATGATCTAAAAGAGATTGAGATATAGGAGTAATACGCGTAGGTGAAAAAAGCGTTTGACTAAATCCATAGCTATAAAGTAAATTTAAATAATCTATAGTAGACTTACAAGCATTATTTAACAAATCAATATTTAGATCACCCATTAAAACAGCAGATTCTGAACCCAAATCTAATAACAAAGAATCAAGTTCAGTAACAAAATCCAAAACTTTACTTGTACATGATCTATATATAGCCAAAATAGAAAGCACACATTTAGGGAGTCTCAAAGTTAATAAAATACATTCTGCAGTATTAAATGTTGGAATATTGAAAGAAAAGTCTAAACCGGTTTTTATAAAAACCATAACACCACCAGATCGTAAATGCATACGAGGAGAAAGTATACTCGTATAGCCATTCAAACTATATAAATTTTGTTCTTGTAAAGAAATCCAAGTTTCCGTTAAAATAATTATATCAAAATGAAATAAAGGAAAATTATTTAAATAAACTACAAGTTCATCAAAATGACATCTAATGCTACGTATGTTTAAATGAAATAATTTAAGTGAAGCAAAATCTTTTTCCTGAGAAATCAAATCAGAATTTATCATAATAAATAAATTTCAGAATGACTCCAAATCACTTTCATTTCTAATTAAAACACGAGGAGAATTATAATCTTTTCTCACATACACTGATCCATTATGAATGAAAGCAAAACCTTGACCAGAACGTAACTTCTGTTTCGCCAACCATAAAAGCCTTCTATTGAATGGAGTCAAACGCTGATTAATATAAATACGTTTGTTATTATTAACCCCAGGCAAAATTTGAGAAACTGTTAAAACATATTTTTTATTTATTAAAAACTGTATGGCAGAATTTCGTGATTTAAAACGAGCTACAACAAAACCTGGAGCTCCTGATTTATTTTTTGTACGAAAAACGTTTTCCAAATCTACAGCGACATCTGTATCACCGAGCTTGTCCGCCACGTTAGTTAAAATTAACGGCAAATTTTCATTTTCTTGACAAGGCAAACCCTGTATTTCAATTTCATGATCCAGATTAAATCGTTCCATAGAATGTAATTTATCTTTCAATAACAAAATCTCATTCTCATTTGAAGTACAAGAATTAGAAAGACGAATTATTTCTTGATTATTCCGATCCACATTTTCACGCAAAGAAATAACTTCTGTCCGCAAATTAGCAACTGCTTGAGATAACTCTGAAATTGTGTTGTGAATCACCGGCAATAATTTTAATTTATCCAAAATTTCCTCCAAAATTAAATCAGGTGAATTTTTAGCAGTCATAGATGAATCCAAAACATCACTAGCCTTAGAAAAACTAACTCTACAAGCAGCACACCTCCATTCTTGCTTCATTTTTATAGACATTCTTCGGTAAGTAGTATCACTCAACGATGCACATGCAAAGTGCATACCGGACGTACAACCAAAGCAGGATACGAAATTACCATTTTTTGGTAAAAGTTCTTTACAAATAGAACATGAATCCATCATTAAAAATTTAAAAAATCAAGAGAACAAGTAAACACGTCTTTACACTAGAAAACCGGAAGTAATAATAATAATAATAATAATAATAATAATAATAATAATAATAATAATAATAATAATAATAATAATAATAATAATAATAATAATAATATTCTTAATTATTTAACCAATTCTGGATATCTTTTCTTTTTGTTATATTTTTATTAACATAATAAAATAATAAAAATAATTTTATATAATATTTTATCTTCATGTAATAATATAATAAATTCGTGGTAGCACTTGATAATCTGACAAACAAAAGTAAGTGGCAACTGATAGCATATAATTCAATATACTATTGTGGTAACTTATTTTATGTCCAATAAAATAATATAAAATTATGATTATTTAATTAAAAGAATATCAATAAAATATTTAAATTCTTAAAATAATTTTCTATTTATCTTTTTGTGCAAAATTATATATTTGTTTCAATTGTTATGAATATATCATGATTTCATGCAGTGAAGTGGAGAAATAAACAATCCAGACACAAAAATTTTGAAAAAACAAATTTTAAAAAAGTTTATTAATAACAACAAAATGAAATAAACAATTTATGTACACTATTTAAGGTGGATATCCTTATCTTATTCTTACATTTTTATCTAATAGGTTATAAAAAATATTTTATAGTGTAGTTATATCTTTATTTAGACTTAAGACAAAATAAAAATGTTACCATTTGGTTTCTCGTTATGGTTAACTTATTACAAATATATTTACTTATTTTATTAGCAAAATATTTCATCCTTAATATTATTAAACTATCTTATTTTTAAAACATTCATAGGAAAACATTCTACAGAAAACAAAATTAACTTTATAAAGAGTATGGATTTCTCAAAATATTAAAAATAAAATAATCTTGCAAAGTCAAAGATGTTACATAAAATATTCGTCCAAAATTCAGTACTAGATTTTAGTGTTTTATCACACGATGTTTACTAATCATAATATATTCTTATTTAGCCTTACTTTAGTATGATATAAGTGTAATCATCAATATATTCCTATTATTCAATAAACAAAAAATATACTATGCATATTCCCTACATTTATTATATATTATTGTATTTTAAAAATATGCAATACTTATTTTTCTCCAAAAATAATAATAAAGCATTCAAAAATAATTAACATTTTAAAGAAAATGTCTTTGTTTATTTACTTTATTTTAAAAATTTATATTTCATTTCCGAAAATAAAATTCAAAATATATTCTATGATTCCCTCTTTTCCTTTAGGATTCATTGGACCTTCAATTTTAAGTTATAAAATTCTGTTCCTTATAAGCAAATAAACCAATCTTATACAAAACGATAGCACAACCTAAGCTCTAAATTATTTATCATTTCTTTTCAAAATATCTTACTGAACGATGCAGTTACATGAAATAAAGATAGCAAAATAGATGTGTAGGATTTAAGGAAGAAAGCTAGAGTATCACTCATAATATATCTCAAAATCATGGCACAGTGCATTAACAAGAAAATAGAGGTATGACATTTACCTGTCTAATATCCTCTAATACATGAACGATGTTAAAGCTATTCCTTCAGCTTTATTTAAAACATCAAATAT
The DNA here is from genome assembly GCA_028023455.1 of Epiperipatus broadwayi. Taxonomy (NCBI): domain Eukaryota; kingdom Metazoa; phylum Onychophora; class Udeonychophora; order Euonychophora; family Peripatidae; genus Epiperipatus; species Epiperipatus broadwayi. The sequence goes on from JAQFVV010000279.1 coordinate 835,778, forward strand.
TTAAAGAAATATAAAACACTGTCCAAATAAAATGTGTACCAGTCATAGGGTTTTGTTAACTATGCTGATATCCACATAAAGACTAAGTATTATTTCTATTCCTTATCATATCCTATTTCTTAAAAACATCATCTTGGTTTCCTGTTCACTAAGTACTTCCAAGCCACTATCTCAACATTATTTCTCAAGATTTTCCACATCTTACATCGATAAATAACTATCTGCATTTACAAAAACAATAAATAAAATTCATTGATAATTAAACAATCTTACTGTCCCACAAGAAAAGTTTGTCTACTTCATCATTCTGTATGCTTAATCATATACAATCTAATCAGACAATATTTGAATATCTTAACATGAAAATTTTAAAAGAATCACATAATTCTTTGTTATTATGTTGGATTATCTCATTAATATAAAAATCATCATACACATAATTCCAAATCAACCTATTCTCATAATGTTTAAAAAAAATGTTGTATAAAATGTGTTACATATAATTAAAACTTTTATACTTCATCCTTATGATTCATAGATGATCTAAAGAAAACAAAAAATATACTTTATAAATTATTAATAGTTATTACTATTACCAAATAACCTTTATCTGGTCATCATTTTAGTAGGCTTCTTTCATCCACTAGTACTTAACATCCCATACATAAAAAATACACATCTATACGTTTTATTTAAAAAATATTCTTATCTAAATTATTAGATTATATTATAAATTTTATGTTATTAACAAATTAATGTTTTATGTTTTCCTAATCTTATAAAATAAAAAAAAATTACATTTAAACTAAGTTAGTAAAAAAAAAATATAAATTAAGACTATAATTACTTATTTTCTCATTAATTCTTTACTTGATAAAAGTCCTTTATAGAGTTCATAAAACTTATTATTTTCTCTAGTTTTTTTTTTAAATGTTCCTACTAAAAATGCGTTATTCTTCAAGAGCATTTCCCCCCCACTCCGTTGCTATGACAATGAACAAGAACAATCCATTGAGGGTGATTGGCGAACAATTTTTAAAACAATAGTAAAAAAAATAATTCGACATTTTTTAAATCTTAAAAAATATAATAAAATCCTTGTTAATCCATTTTAGTAAATTTTATAAAACAATAATCCTTGGTTTTACTGTTTTAAATAATTATTATTAAAGATTTATTATGCTAAACTAATCCTGTGAAGCTTATTAAATAATTTTACTTTAAAAATATTCGGTAAACTTTTCCACAATATTTCCATGGATTCATTTTTAATCAACTATTATATGTTCATTCTTTTATATAGGTTTCCATCCTTGGTAAAGCACTTCAAAAAACAAATAGTTCTAAAGATGCATTTTTGATATGTCTGAGACTAGAAGTTTTTTAATATTATAATTCCTTAACAAAATCTTCTCTGTAAGCTCTTTTTAATTCTTGTAAAATATATTCTTTTAAAAAATGTTTCCTTCAAAAAGGACTAAACATTCTATTTCTTTCATTATTATATTTTATGATAATTCATAAGTTATAAGTATCTTATTCTTTTAAAAAACTCCTGGATAAGCTTATAAATAATGCGTAACAAATCTTTTTTTTTAGACGGCAAATAACTTTCCATTTAAGCTTCCAGCATAATGTCCGAATTATTTTTTGTACCAGAACAGTTCTCTGGTTAAGCATTAATATAATGATATCAATGAACATACTATGTATTTTCATAGTATTATAATTTATACACATTTTACTTATTATATCCATCTGTTTCATTGCGAAGTTTAGGTTAAATTTTAGATAAAATAAGACTGGCAAGTAACTTTTAAAAATTAGCAATGCATTTAAATGAAGTTCAAAATATTTTGTGTTTTAAACTCTTTTAAAAAATATAAAAAAGTATTCTATTAATTATGATGAGAGAAGTATAAGAGAATACTATTAAGTGACTAAATAATAAAATTTTAAAATATTTTTCACCTCTATAGCTTCTGATATTATTCAGCTACATAGGTATATTATTAATCACCACTAACACATTATTAAACTGCCCTAATAAATTAGTTACAACAATATTTATACCTTGCAAGAATACCTTATCCTATTGGTTAATTCTTACTTTTAGCTTGAGAACAAATTTACATATTTTCATTTTTTTACAGAATTGAATTTCCAAAATAAAAATTATGACATAATGAAACTTTGAAATATTATTTAAAACATTACTTTTAAATCAATTATTACTTTATCAAAATTATTTAAACATTTAAAATAACTTTTAAAATATATTTTAATATTTATCCCACTCTTAATATTCAATTTATCTAGTTTTATTTAAACAAAATATTTAATTTTTATTATATCTGTATTCGTCTTTATTACAATACTTAAAACATTACATATGATAATTAACTTATTATTTAATATTTGCTTTTATGCTAGGTAATCATTATATCCAATTCTATAATGCGATCTTTTAAAATATTTCAAACTTTGTTATTAATTAAAACAAGCAGTGTGTGAAAGTATGTAATATACAAGTCACATGATTAATAAAATTGAGACAGACGATTTTCAATCTATTTCTCTGCCTAGATTTATAAAATTGCAACACTTTATTATATTAAATAATATAATTATAAAAATTTTGGCAAAATAATTTAAAAAATATAAAACTAAATACAATTTTCACTATCATAAAGCTTATTTTTAAAAATATACGATTTGTATTAGATTATTAAATATGACTTTATAAATTTAAAATATAACATCTATTACTATAAGTTTTAGACCATTAAAATCGAACTTTTTTAAATATACTTTTAATATTTATAGCTGTGTTATTTAATATGGCCAGCCTTTGCAACCATATGCAACAATATTTTAAGCTTTACTTAACTACTTTTAAAGGATTTGCTATAATTTTATATACTACGTATTTTCTTTAGCTTCAAAGTGTACTTTATAACATAATTGACAAACTATAACTAACATATCAAAAGAACATATTCTAAAATTTAAAATTTTTAATAAATTACTATGGTGACATATTTCTGACCTATAGAAAAGGGCACAACATATATAGGAGAGTCAGCAAATAGTTTACATGTCAGAATGACTAATCATAGGTTTGACATTTTGCATAAGAATAAAGATAGACTGGTTTCAAAACATTTTAACTTACTGAATCATTAAATTGAGGATTTAAAAGTAGTGATTCTTCAGGAAGGTTTTTTTTCTACAAGGGAGAGGAAACAAAGGAGAGTTTTTTTATTCTTAAATTCAACACCTTAGAACCACATGGATTGAATTTGAACACTGGAACTATTACATCTCTGGGTTACCTGGTCTCCTAAATGATTTCTATATGTATGTTTTTATGTGAAAATTTTCTTATATGAGGTTTTTTATGTAAAGATTTGTTATATGGATGTTTAATATCTGTGTTTAATTGGTTTATAGATAAATAATTAGTTATAAATTATTGTACTTTGCACTAACTATAATTTTTGATTAAAATGTATAAGTATTTTAGTTTTTAATGAATATTAATGTGAGCACAGCTATTTTTTATATGTGAGCATAGTTTAATTTTTCTATGTATGCACATATGTATATTTTAATTTTTAATTTTGGATTTTTTATTTTTATATTTATTTTAATTTAAATAGAATTTAAGCTTGATTAGGAGGGAATGTAGTTTTTTTTTTTTTGTTTGAATTTTGTCATTGATTGGGTAGATATTCTGTGTTAGATTTTGTGACCAATCAGGGGGGGGGGGTTGTTAAATTTTTAATATTTTACCAAATCTGTAATTTTTGATTATCGCCATTTTACTGTGTATTTTTTTTTCTTTCTGATGAAAACCAGTCCTCTGGTTGAAATATAATATTATTTATTGGATTTATAAGTCTTTTTTTTTTGTTTATTTATATATATATATATATATATATATATATATATATATATATATATATATATATATATATATATATATATATATATATATATATATATATATATATATATATATATATATATATATATATATAAACTATAAACATTAAATGAAATGTTGGTATTTTTAAATCATATAATACTTTTACTTTTGGGAAATGTATGTATTAAAGCACAAGTGCGTGTGCAGCGCAACTGCTCCCAAAAGCTGTTAATACAAATACAAATAGCTAACTAAAAATGTTAAAACAGCTGAGCGCTTTCAAAAGATCTTGCCTTCATAATCATAGCTTGCTTACGTTTAAATTTATGCAAATATGCTAATTCCATCTTTTTGATAGAGAAAAACACGTGTCCTTCCTGTTTATGGCATCGCTGTCGTGAGAGATAAATAAAGCCTCTTTGATCTTTCTTTTGAGGTCATGTCTCTCTCTACATACGATGGTAGGATTATCCAGAATGCACTCATGGTGACTTGTGCACTGGTGCTGATAAAAAAACTGAATAAGTAGAAGGATCGTTGTGAGCTCTATTGTATGAATACTTGTGTTGTGCCAATTCTGTGGCCAAAGATGCTCTGCTTTCCCCATAATATGTGCCTTTGCAATAGTTATTTGGCCAAGTAATGTTATATACTGTATGGGGGGTCTGTAACAGTGGAGTTTGATCTTTGATATTGTTAATTAGATTGTTAGAATTTGGAGGGGTTCGAAAATAGAGCTGATATTTGTTGTTAAAGATGGAATGTAGTTTCTTGTGTAAATTGGGTATGTATGGAAGTAATAATCTATTCAAATTTTAAACAATATATTCTTTACTGGAAGTACTTTCAACTGTATTACTGACAATCTTTATCAACCATTACATTTGCATTAATGGTTGATAATGATTGTCAGTGATACAATTGAAAGTACTTGCAGTAAAAAATATATTGTTTAAAATTTGAATACTGTATTAAATAAGTTAGTTTGAATTATATATATATATATATCAGAGCACAATTATAAAATGATATTATATATTTGAATGGATGTATAAAAGAACATACATGTTTGATCATATATTTATTGATATTATAAGACTTATTATATTGACTAATATATATGTGTGGGTATAGATCTGAGACAACTTCATTCAAAGATATTTTCTGAATTAAGAGAGGTAATTCCTCAGTTAAATAACTTTTATTTATATTATGATGTTAGAAATTGGTTAAAGAATGTATTATTTTTATTTTATTTGTACAGTCAGTCATGGGTTAATGGGTTTTAATAAATATTGAATTATTTGTGTTAATAAATATTTACATATTTATTTTCTCTTTCAAAATAAGTTTTATTTGACCTATAGGTGAATACAAAGAAAAAAATGTTTTAACTAGGTAAGATTACACAGTGATATATACAAAGGTATGATCCAAATATTTGTAGAATACAAAATGATAGTTAATAAAGAACTTAATCAGTGGATGCAAGGCGAATGTTTCATTTATCTAGCCTATAATGAGATACCATTGTTAGTGAGCCCTGTTTTGGTCAGCTATGGTGGGTCTTATTATTCATAATAGTTATTTTCATATACATTATTTAGGGGTTGTTTGGTCAGGTGTTGTTTAGGTCAGTTGTGTATTCCCAATTTAATATGGCCAGGTATGTATCTGCCTCTCTTTTGTCTGTTTCTTGGATATTTTTAATTATGTTGAGGAAGCAGTTATTAAATTTATCAGACGGTAATTTTTGAAATATCACCTTGCATCTGGTCAGCCAGATGGTAAAGTTTATGTATGTAGCAAGCCTGATTTCAGCAAAATTGCCTCTATTTAAAACCCCTTGAAGTGATGTTAGATCTGGACCATTATGTTTAATGTGTTTCTGTAAGTTTTCTCTCAGTACCTGCCAGACCGGGCAACTGCAAAGGATATGGTCAATATATTCCGGATTGGAAAGACATAGACAGCAGATAGGATCTATTTGGAAGCCTCTTTTATTAAGAAATGTAGCAGTGGAGAGGCTACCAAGGTTAATTTTGAGAATCAAGTCTGTATGTTTAGGTGCCAATTTCAATCTACAGGCAAGTTTCCACAGTTTGTTTATGTCAATGGGGAGGTAAATGTGTGCCTTCTGGGTATTTGTGTTGGATAGGTTGTAAGTATACTATTTATTTTATTTTTCTAATAATATAACAAAGTACATATTTTCAAAATCGGCTTGACCTCATAATAGCCTAAGATAGAGACAGAAGTGTTTTTAGCCTAATGGGATACTACTTTACTGGGTTTTAGATATTTGATATCATACAAATATTTCTGTATAATTGATAGGTGTGGTATAGTGGATTGGTGATTGTATATCCTCTCAGGAGGGGATTTACTCTTTTTGGGTCAGCTTTATATATTTTATAAATTGGAAATATATTTATCATTTTATCATTCCCTCAACACACTATAAGTATACATGAAACAGATACTTTTAATACTGAATTGTCAATCTCCAGTTTACCCACCACATTATCAGTTATACATGATTCAATCAAGAACTCAGTGTTTATTAAATAAACTATGAGCACCAAATTTCCACCCTTAATATTTTAACGAGATTCATTTTAAATAAATATATTAACCACTATTATTAAGTGTTTGTCATGCCAGAAATTATCATATTAGTGGTAGTTATTTTAATAAACCCAGGTAAATATTACAATACCTGCATTTTAATTTAAACACAAGGTCATATATAATTATTTTAACCAAATAAATATTAGTAATTATCTTTTTTTTTATTTTTTGAAATTTAATGCATTTAAATTAAGTAGATAATGATAATGTCATTATCTACCATTATAATATTTTGTTTTGTTGTTACATATTTATATTTCTAAAATAATCCTTCTTGATAATTATCAATTTGAGTACTTATTTATAGTAATCTTTTTATTTTTTATTGTTATTTTACTGCTAAGATATATTTTATTGACAAATTGGAAATTCTAGATTTTTTGCAAGTCATTTGCTACTATAAGCTTTTTAACATTTTTCTACCATTAAAGAAATAAGTATTCAAATTTACGTAATTTTTTTCTATACTAATGCTTTAATTTTATTAATAGAAAACACTACTTTGTTAAACAGAAGATTTGTGATTAAGAATTAGTTTTCTCCTGCTACTTGTATATGCACATTAATGAAACATTTTTTATTAACTATTGATGTTTTCAAATGTATTCAAAGTTCATATATAAGTTCTAAATTAAATTTATTGTAGTATATCTACAATTTGTTGTCATAAATCAATTTTTTAACTTTTTTTAATAAATGTACTCTAGGAATATTTGCAGTAATTCATATTTTATATATTTTTAATTTACATTTGTTAAAATTGTTAAGCATATTTTGTCTTGAAATATATTTTTCTTTATTAGGCAAATTGTAATCAAATTTTGCAACATTATTTGATTTTATGAATTACTCTCAATAGATAAATGTATAGTAATATATTTTTGTGTTTTAAAAAAGTATTATCTATGTATCTCTCATTCTTTCTTTCTTTCATATTTTAATTTAAAATATTTTTTGCCAGATTTAGAAAAATAATTTTAAAGTAACATTCCTATGTAAGTTTTAAATATTAACTGGACTGTTCAAAAATACACATTTATGAAGAAACATCACATTTTAAAATTTGATAATCAGAAATACTTTAACTACATTTTAAAGTATCTAAGTAAAGTATGTTGTTGCAATTATAATAACAAACTATAATATTGTTTAATGTTATCTGCCACGTTATTTGTATAAAAAAATATTTTTTTATTCTCTATTTTAATAGTATTTGGTATATTCTAATTTACACATTAAATAATAAATTATTATCTAGACACACCACTACTACTGTTACTGTTGCTTCTATTTCTACTACTACTACTACTTTTGAACTATACTTTATATAGTATTAGTTATATAGTTACATTATATTGCACAATTAATTAAATACATAATTTGAAAAGGTTATGTACACGAAAAAATGCAGAAAAAAATACCATTAATATATATCTTGTTAAAAATATGTAAATAGTATTAAAAAAACATAGTTCCATAAATTTTAAACCATCAAGGGATATTACTGTTTATATATTATTATAAGTTACAGATTTTGGAGCAGAATAACAAGGAGCAAAAAATATCAGGAGGGATTAAAGTCTTATCTTTGACTTTTTTTCAAATTTGTTATAAAATAGAAAAGAAAGTTTCCAAGGTGTTATATTAAAGGCAATGTGGCATTTTAAAAATGATAGAATAAAAAGAAGAAAGATTGTTATTCTTATGTTAAGGAAAAAACATTTTCTAATATTGTAGTAAGAGAAGAGAAAGATGATTTTGTAATTGGTGCTATGATAGTGTAGTAGATGTTTAATGCTGGACAATCAAAAAGAACGTGTTTTAATGTCTTTTTCTCTCTATGACACAATGAACAATGAGCATTAATATTGGTATACACTATACATCATTCTTTTAGCAAATAAAAGGCAGATAGTGCCTCAAGATTGACTTTAATGAGAATGTCAAATTATTTTGGTTCAAAATTCCATTGTTTAAACATGTTGTTTGTTTTTTATTGAAAATGAGTATGGTTTAAGGAACATAATTTGTTTTGATTTGTCTGTATTTAATATTATTATTAAAGAGGGAATGGATTGGATGCATGTGATTTGAAATGAATTTGAGCATAGTAAAAATAGCTTCTATTTAAATGGGGGATGAATGTATCTGATGGTATGATTATACCAATTTTTTTTAGTATCTGGATATATAATGATAACTTTGTTGATCTCATTGATTGTTCTTTGAAAGACAAAAATATACAAATAAAATGGAATGAAAGTCCATTCAATGTAGCATATTTCTTACACTTATGGCTATTTCTTTTATCCCCATATTAATTTTATGCATAGAGAGTTAACTTTACTAGTGAATGATTTGACAATTTACATATTGACATATTATAGTTTGTTTTGTGGAATATAAAAATATTTATTACATATACCAGTGTAGAGAAAGAAAAGTATGTTTTGGCTAAATAAATTTATTATCGTTTCTATGATGGTAGCATATTGTTTTGGATGTGAATTATTATGGTGTAATTTAATAGATAAATTGGAAAACCAAGGAATATTTTGGGTGATTCAGTAATACAAGATTTAATATTATTAACTGTTAGAATCATTCATAACGATGATTTGGCTTTGTTGAATGTTAATAAGAGTTTTTTTTTTTGCTGTAATCTTCAAGAGCTGAAATAAGTTTAGGTATATATTTTGAGGGTAAGAGGATGGCTAGATCAACCATATAGCTTATATTGTTGATGGTCTGATTAACATTTATTAGATAAGTCCCAGGCAATTTTTTAGTCAAATATGAGGAATAACGTTGTGCAGACATAAACCTGGTAATATTTTGCCATTGAGTGTTATGTGAATTTTCCTGTTAATGAGAAAATTTGCAATAGGGTACAATAATGGAGTATGGATGTTGGATCTTTTTAATAGTTGTAATAATTTATCTATTGGAAAATGTCAAATGCTGAAGAGATGTCTAACTAAATAGCAATAGATCCATTTTTATAAGCTCTTATGGGATCTACAACAAGTTTCAGCAGCATGATTCCTGTAATTATGGAATACATTTTATTGCCAAATTGGTATTTTGATAAAGATGTAAGAATAATTGTTTAAATTTTGTTTTTAATAGGAAATTATATTTTGATTAATGTTGGGTCATTGAAATAAGAGGTAAATTGGTATGGGAGAGTGAGGTGTAATTTTTTAATAAAAGAAACTATTGAGACAGGGTAAATTAATCAATTTGACATATTCTGATGAAAAGCAGGTTAATTAAATTTTTAATTATAGAGATAGTGAAGTGATAGAGGTGATAGTTAACATTTGGGGATTTTAAGGGCCAGGATGGGTCATCCCAGGCATAGAATTTAATTTTAAAGAGACATCATTTAGATATATGATTGCAATCACTCTAAACAAATTGAAAGACAAAGAGAAATTGACCTTTACTGTTTTGTAATTTGTTTTTAAAATAGTGATATATGTGAGATAAAATATTTTCAACAATTATTAAATGTTGATCTTTTATAATAAATGAAAAAAGGTATATTTTAACTCTTTATCCAAATGCACATAAAGTGTAGCCTTTGGTCCAATTGTGACATTAGGCAATGAAAATTTTGAACTTTTTAATAGTTATATATTCAAGTAAGAGTTGTTGAGTGTTTTTGTATAATTGTTTCAAAAGGTAAAATGAGCTAATAGAAAACACATTACAGGGAGTGTTTTTTTTTTGTTTCTTATGAATGGAATAAGAGGTAGGTGGTTTACATTTATGAATGTAGAAGTGAATGATTGATGTAATTATATTTACAAAAGAAAATCATGATTCTATTGGATTTGATGTTAGAATGTTAATCTTTTTGATGTAAATATATTTCTCTAATGAGATGGCTTTTGATGTGTTGTTAAAAGTCCAGAAAAATTGTTTTTCAAGATCAATGTTTAACTAAATTTAAGTGTCATATGGTCTGAAAAAAACAAGGATGAGAAAAGGATTAATTATAAAGTGTAGATCAGAAGAATAGAAAGAAAAACAATTAGGATGAAATGGTTTTTAGTATAAAAGAAAATGGAATTATTAGCAGAAAATCCTCCAGCACTAATAAGTTTTATTTTTTTTTATTTAGAAGTCTAAAGAAATATTGAAATATCTTATTCGAATGGTTAGGCTGGGCTAGAAAATAATATAAGTTTTATTTCATTTACTTACTTTTAATTAATATTGATTTATTATAGGATGGAAGGTTATAATGTTAATTGTAAGTGCATTATGGTATAAAGTCATTATGTTCATATTTTCATTAAGGTAATTTTCCCAAAGTATCCTTGAGGAACTGCTTCAATACTGGGTATGGGAATTGGCTCTGTAAATATTATTACATGAGGATGGAATTAATTTATCCATTTATTTATTGTGAATAATCTCTTGTGATAGAGTTGATTCCTCTCATATGTTAATTTGAATGACATTAATTATTATGGAAAAATATTTTTGCCTTAAAGATGTATGTGGAATTGGAAATAGAAGTGTGACAATGGGTAAAGAAGTAGTACAAATCCTGAATAAATTTAAAAAATTTGATATGTAATATGTGTATTGGGCAAAATTGGTACATAATAAAATGATGTAACTTACTTAGGTATAACTAATTCCATTTCAATTTTGTATTTTTCTGGATTTTGTGATTATCACCAGTTTTCATTAAAGGTTTACTGAGTTTTCATTTAGTATTATTGTTGCCTTTAATTACAATAATGTTGTGTATTTTGTGTTCTTTTATTTTGTGATGAAGAGATTTGTTTTTGTAACAAATGTGAAACAATTCAAGTGGTTCCATTATTTTAATGTGAAGACTGTTCATACCTTTTCAGGTAAAATAATTTTGATTTGAATAAATATCACTGTTTCCATGCTGTTTCATTATTTCAGTTCAGTCTCCTTGTATTTATAAATGAGTAAAAAAAGAGTTGTCAGAAATTTGTTGTGTTTGTTTTCCTGTGAGATATTTGACTTGTTTTTGTGTAGTGGAGAATCATTAGTTTTGTATAATGTAATGTACTGATATTGTATATTCTGAAAATTGTTTTCTGCATGTGTTTCATTATAGTTTGATTTTTTTTTTTTGAAAAGGCATGGAAATTATTGAAAAAGTTTTATTTTTAACTTTAACATTGTTGCTTTTTTTTTTTTGCTTATTCATTAGAATAAAGTCTTTATTTATTAAACTGCCATTTATTTTTTATTTATTTTATTTACAACTAGTTTGAAATTGTCATCAATCTCTGATGAGGGTCAATGCTGTATGTATTATCAGAGTTCCATTCTTTTACTGATTGCCCTGATGAATTGGTATCATTTGTTACTACAATATTTAGAGTTATTTTTTTCTAATTTATCTTTTTGTTGTGGAGTCTTATTAAGTGTAGATATCAATGTTTCAATGTTGAAAATCATGTTAATTATTGGTAGTATTTGACTCAGGGCATAATCCATTTTTTCACTAGATACATTTATAATATATGTGTTTTCTGTATTAACATATTTCTATGACACATTGATGGGTATTTGAATTTTTAAGACTACGGCATTTTGAAATAATTGGGAAATACTTGTGAAGTGCTCCCTGGACTTGAAAAACTAAACAGAGAGGGTATTCATTTAAATGTGATTAGCAATCAGAAGCTATCAGAATATAAAGTTGGTATATTAATTGGTTGAACATTTTATATAATGTGATGTTGAACAGTGCAGTGTTAGTTAATATTCACACTATTGCCCTTTTTTCAAGCTTATGTCTGACATTAGAAATTTTACCATATCTATTAAGTATGTCTTGTAAATCCTGATATGTAAAGTTAATATGACAGTTTCTAATTTGGCCTGCTAATTTTGTCTATCAGTTTATATCTACATAGCAGACAATTTTATCCTTGATAAAGTTAACATGCTTCTTAAAAATTTTAATTTTGAGTTATGTTATAAAACTCCAGCACTGGGTGTATAATATTAGGGTTGTCTAGTTACTTGTAAAGTATTCCTCACATTTTATTTTCTCTAAAAATCTAAAAAAAAACACATTTGTGGAACATTTTATGCTTGGAATATTTAAGCCTAACATAGCAATAATGAATGTTTTTTTTTTTTTTATTCATGAATTTCTGAAAAGATTTTAAAATTATTGTTGGTATAGTTTAATTGAACTTGTTTGTAATTTCCTGATACTCTTCAGTATTTAAAGTTTGATTAGCAAATAATGTAGATTCTAAATTTGTTTCATTATTTTCAATAAAATCAAAGTTTAAAAACATCAGCAAATTTGAATCATTTATTTGAATTAAATTTGTATCTTTATCTGTATTGATTTTGAGAACATTTTCACAAGTATTTATATTTTTAATTTCAGTTCTTTTATAGACAAAATCTTCAGCTAACCTGAAGATATTTAATTTAGAACTTTCTTTGATTGTTTCCTTTTCATTAGCACTACAATTACCTATTGTTTTACAATGTGATAAGGATTTAGAATTATTTTTGGAAATTCATTTCTTTATTCCTTTATCAGGATCAAAATTAAAAATAGATTTCTCCAGATTTATTATTTTAAAATAAATTACATTACCATTTGGAATATAGCTTTATTGTCATATCTAAAAAATCACATTAACAATTTTTAATCAAATTAGCCCAGAAAAAGCTTAACTTGAGCAGCAAAATTTTCTCTTCTCACTGGTATAGTTTTATTATCAAACACTTAGACAAACTGTTATACATACTATGCCAAAGAGGAGATGATGTGAGAGTTGTCTATCACAGAGAGTGTCATCTTGTGAATACTACTACTGCTTCTGCTGCTGCTACCATTACTGCTAGTACTATTTTTCAAAATGCATTTTATTATGCAAAATGTTACTATTATATAATGATATTTACATAATTGATATACGTATCAATTAAATAATATACAAGTTATTTTTAAAAGAATATATGCAGCTAATTAAAATTATATAAGCTAATGACCCATCTTCAAAAATCCAAATTAAACCACTAAACATCACATGATTACCATTTCTTATTCTTACTCAAAATTATTATCAAAACAGGCAAACTCTCTATACAGTAGTGCCACTCAGTGCAAGTCAGAGTAATTATTGGATGCAAGAAGGCTTGTGCATAAAATCCCTATCTAATGCCTACTCATCCAATATCTGCAGACTAGTTTCTAGCCTGTGACATTCATCAGTGATGAGCCTTAACTTGGGTCTGAGCAATAAAATTTGGCTGCTGGAGAGTTGCATTACATCCTAAGAGCTAAGTGCAGTGCACTTGGATACAAGGCAAGTTCCCTCACTGATAAAAGCCACAAGATAGAAACAAGTCTGGGGATATTGTATGAGAAGGCACTAGATCGATATTTGATGCTCTAGCCTTCTAGCACCATTCATTACTCTGGTTTGCACTGAGTGGCACTACTGTATGGAAAAGTTTGCTTGTTTTATAAAACCATATTGTGTGTCAGTAACTGTATATAGAATAAATCAATATATTATGATAAAAATACTAATAGATATAATAAACACCTCCATACTTCTAACTGTATTCTAGCATATGCATACTTAAGAAAAAACTATATTTATAGAGGAGCAAGTCATAGCATTAGAAGTAGAGAGACTAAACTTCAAGTAGCTGCATGAATGTATAGAGTGGCTAGAGCCTGGTTTCTGATTCTAATTTTTTCTAACTTATTAAAAAAGAGAGTTATGTATTTGAGATGTTGAATTGAAACAAAAATTCTACACCATAAAACAGAGAGTGAAATTTATAAAATTGATAACTCCGATGTTGAGAAATAGACCTCTGCATATATTGTCAAATAATATTGTTAGACATGAATTGTGGGATTTGGTTATAGATAAAATAAGATTTCAGTATGTGTTTTTATTGCAGGGCATGGCAGCAGAAAATGATTAAGAGTTTTTCCTCTTTGTAACATAAAAAAAAAACAATGAGTGTCAAAATTTACAAAGGGCAACTTATTTTGCAAAAAAAAAAATGTGTTGATGTATAGAGCTTCCATGTCGATTTTTATAAGGAAATGAAAATATTTTGGCTCTAGATATCATATTATTTATTCATTTGTAAAAGTGAGAATGATATCATGTATGTTACTGCATTCTGTTTTATGTATAAGATCATAAGTTTACCAATAATTAATTTTGTTGGCATAAAGATCATGATTTAGAGCAGGGGTCCCCAACCCTATGCTTGTGGGCACCATGGTGCCCACATACCATTTTATGTGTGCCTTCTACTATCCGAACATGATAAAAAAATATTTATCTGATACAAATAAATTTATTTTTTTTCAACTTCTTGTAAATTATTGTATTATATTGTAATCAAATTGTAGAGTATATTATACTTTTACAGTGTAAGAATATAAACATTAAATATATGTTAAAATTTTATTTTTTGAAATAAATATTTTTTTGTGCATTATGTGTATTATTAACAATATCCAACTATAAATTTACATTGAAAAAATAAATGGTGCCCGCCACTTGGTTGAAAAAAAAATAGTGCCCGCCACCTGGCTGGTATTATAGAATGTGCTCTTAATTGCAAAAAGGTTGGGGACCCCTGGCTTAGAGGAACATAACTTGAAATCATATTTAGTATTTTACTAATAAGATTATATTCACTTGGTGGGGATATATCAAAAGTAGTGATTTAGATAAATTGTTGCTTATCAGGGTAGAAATTGATTATTTTGTAGATTTTATTATTTACGCTTTGGTAATAAAAATGTGGTACTGTTGAATGAAATACCAATGAATTTTGCATATTTTTGCGTACTTTTAATGCTTATTGATATAGACTTTCTCTAAAATATGTTGTGTGTATAATTAATTGTTTTTTTTAGTAAAAAAATTGTATATTTTATTATTGGACTGTAATAAATTGTTTTTTTTTTTTTTGTAAATATTACGATTTTAATAAAATATATTTTAGTGTGTATTGAAATGTAAGCTTTGAATAAAGGATTAATAATAGGTTCTACAGAGGCAATAATATTTTTAAGAATAGTAGTCCTTATAGTATTTATGGCAGGATGGATGGAGAAAATTATGCGGATTCTTGCAAAAGGATGAGACAATTTTATTTCCTGTCACAATGTTTCAGGATGAGGATTTAGATTTGTTAAACTGTAAATAATATTATTTGGTGTAATCTTCAAGTATGTTTACAAGTTAAAAATATACTTTTTGAAAATAGAAAGATGATAATATCATCTAGGTAGCAAATATGTCTGGTGCATTTATATAAATTAATTTGAATTCCTGAAATTTCTTTCATCATCCATTAGTAGAGGATTTATATAAGTAATAAGAAAATGCAGTAAGAAGTGATTCTTAAGGTATTGAGTTGTAAGGGTTTAAATTAGGGGATGTTTTATCACTTAATGTAATAAATACTTGTATGTTTATAAAGTAAATTTGCAATAATGTATAAGTGAAAATATCAAGTTTTTTTTTTTTTAAAGCTGTAATAATTTATCTATTGTTACTGATTCAGAGGTACTATAGATATTCAATTAAATTGAAATAGGCTCAGTCTTTCTAGAGATTCTTATCTGATATATAAATGAATGATTTTGAAAGAATAGCTGTTTCAGATATTGAGGATCTTTTCTTGGCAAATTGAAATGATGACATTGAGGTCAGAAATATAGGTTGTATCTTATCTTTTTATAAGTGATTCATTTTGATTAGGATTAATGTTGTAGAGATGGGTTGAAAATGATTTAGGTGGAAGGAAATGATGTTTTCTTTAAGAAAGAGTAGTATGGATAAAGACTATAATTGATCAATAATATACATTTGTATGGGAAGATAGTTTAGAAGATTATATATTATACAAATTATGAAGTGACTGAGGTGTGTCAATATACATTTGATGATTGCACAAGACCTATGCTATCAGGTATTGAATTGAATTTAAGAGCTATTTCAAGTTTTAAGACTTAGTGTTTAGCATCATTATTACCAAATAGAGAAGTTGTAATAAATTTTATTTTATTAGATTTGATTTTTATTAAATAAAAAAATATGTGAGGAAGCATATTTTCTCCACCTATTAGGTTGATGTTATTTATGAGAAAATATGATTTTTTTTTAATTTTGCAGCCAAGAGCCTTACTATTATAGGCTTTGGACCAATTATAAGGTTGTGCCAGAAAGATATTTGATTTTTTAGTAGATAAGTATTCTGCTAATTTGAGTTTTTTTAAATTGTCATTTAAGTGTAAGAATTGAGAAAATATAGTTTTTATCTCAAGGATAACTTTATAATTTTTGTTGAATAGTGTGAAGTAGAATATTTACTTCTTTAGTATAAAAAGTAATAATAAAGTAAATAATCTTCATGAAGAAAAGCCAAGCATCTACTACACTTAATTATAATATGTTTATTTTCATAAAATAGATGTATATTTCAGATATTACTGCTTTCAGTGTTGAGGTCTTTAGTAGCAGTCTAATTTAATTATTAAGTTGAAAGGTTAAATTGTATTGAAAATCAAAATCTATATTGACATTTGGGAAAAAAATGATCAAAAAAATAACAGAAGTAAGAGTTAATTTAATAATGAAATGAAAATCAATTGAGTGAAATAATAAATCAATTAGGAAGTGTACATTTTGGTGTAGAAGAATATAGAGATTTTAGGAAAAACCATTCAGCACTCATTAAGTTTTTATTGATGGGATGCAAATATTTGGAAACAAATTCATTAATAAGATATGTTAAAGTCACCTAATACTATGATTGGGTAGGGCTTATCAAATAAAATTAGATTGATATGATTAATTAGTGACAATATTAATTTGTTTTGTTGTACAGGTAAACATTTATAATGTTGATTATGAAGGTATTATAGTATTGACTGATGATATTCATGTTTTTATTAATAAATAAAATTTTTAAATATTGAAAGAAGTATTTCTGATGTATTACTATCCCCATTCTCATAGCAGCAGTAATGGAATTGGAAAGTCTAAGAAAATCATATTTACTCAGATATCTTAGGGTTAATGTAGCTACTGAGAATATGTTTTGTTTCAGTGAATAGTAGGATGTGAGGAGCAAAATTATTAATCCAATTACCAATCACTAAAAGACATAGTGATGAGTTAATACCTCTCACATTTATTTATGTACTGTTGAGCAACATATAAAAACTGTGTGTGTGTAAATTAGGTGGGTATTTTAGTAAACATACTTAGACCATATAGATTAAAAGACAGGTCCTTATAAATAAATAAATATAAATAAATTAATTAATAAACCTCTTTCCTAAGATTACACCTGGAAAAAAACTAACACAATGATGTAACTTACAAATTGGGAGTAGAGATTCTATCAGATACTTTGGTAAAATATATAATTATTAGTCCTGTTTAATCTAATCTTAATAAAGTTTGCTAACAGAAATTCACTTTCATCTAATATTTCATTTATTCATATGTATTTCCATTTGGAAAGGTCTATTAATGGATAAGTCTTTCTTAAATATTTGTGTTAACATAGTTTGTTTCTTTTTTTATTCTGAATCAGATGTTAATATTAATTGGGGTGTTTTGTAGATGAGAGTTCATTTATTATTGCAGGAGAAAGAGATATTGTTTATTATATTTTATTTTGCAATAAGTAAATTTATTGGTAAGTTTTGATTTGTTTTTTGTTCTTGATAATATTTTATGAGTATCAAATCCTGCCATCAACATTATTTTTATTGGCTTAATTGAACGGTATTGTTATTGTTTTTTTCTAGTCCACTAATGCATGGAGGTATCTCTGTTTGCAAAGTCTCCAGATAATTTTGTATATTTTGTTGTTTTTTTCTTGAGTAAATTGGACAATTGGATAGAAAATTTTTGTTTATTAGTTTGGATTGGTCATAACTATTTTCATTTAGTAATGAAATTTTCCTTTTTTTGTGTATGCTTAGGATTGACTTTCTTATTTTTAATTAAAATATAATTATCTTCTTTTCTAAAGCAATTAAAATATTTTTAAATATTGTCTGTGTACTGACATCCATTTCTGTGTCTGATAGAAATTGACTAATTATAATCTCTGTGATGTTGATTCTGAAGGAAGAATATTTTCTGTGGAGAAGGTTGACTTATTATATATACTATTTTTTTCAATGGTTGATGTTTCTTCTTGTGGATTTTTTGTGGAAAATTTTTGCACAGGCATTTGAAATTATTCTTGAATAGGGCTTATATTGCCTTCTCATATTGAATTCTTAGAACACTGACACATTCATTTTTTAATCCACATTGGCTACATAAATATTCTGGACATTCTTTAATCAAATGAGTTCTTTATTTGCAGAAAAAGAATTGTGGTAAAAGAATTTTAAATGTGATAATCAGAGATGATGTTTTGGTTGAATGTAATATGAGTATTTCTGTTGGGAGGACATTTTTGTTGAGAATCATATTAAATACTGTGGTATAAGTTAGCACTGGTATTGTTGCTTTTGTTTTGAGAAGATATATAAAAAAAATTTTTTTTCCATATTTTTAAGGTATTTTTTGTACATCCTGAGCAGTTAAATTGTTAGGACAATTTTTTGATTTGTCTTGATAAAGCGTTTGTTTTATAGATATCAATGTAGCAGATAATTTTATAATTTAATATATAAATATTGTTTTCAAAAATCTGTTTTTGGGTATTATTTTGAAATTCTAAGATAATGTATCACTTATTTGGATATTCCAATATTTTATAAATTAAATTGCATTTATATATATATATATATATATATATATATATATATATATATATATATATATATATATATATATATATATATATATATATATATATATATATATCAAAATAATCTTTATTTGCACAAAAATTAAAATATATATTGTAAAATAGAGTTCATGTTTATGATCATGACTGGAACATTAAATACTAATTAGTTATTAAATTAGATGATGATTACAAGATTAAAGTAAACTTTTATGTTATGTTACTTATCAGGGGTGATCTAATTTGGCATATAAATCTCATGGCATGTAAAGTATGAGTGTCATGAATAAATAATATACATGGCCATTGCTGAATATTTAATTGACTCCATGTTTGCTCAGCAAGGCTACGCAGGTATGTTCTTAGATCACTTTCTTTAGTTTTATATAATAATTTTAAGAAAATGTCTTCAATAGGACCAGCCAATTCTCTATCAAATAATACCTTACATCTAATCTTCCATATGATAAAATTTATGAAAGTGGCTAGGCTGATAGAGCCAAAATTTTCATTTTTGAATGCATCATTAAGGTAGACATTTGAAGAATTGTATCCTGTAATCCTCTGTAGGGCGATATTACGTAACCGAATCCACCATTCACATTGATAGAGTATGTGTCCAATGGACTCATCAAATCTTCTACAAAGAGTACATATTATATC
Organism: Epiperipatus broadwayi; assembly: GCA_028023455.1. Taxonomy (NCBI): domain Eukaryota; kingdom Metazoa; phylum Onychophora; class Udeonychophora; order Euonychophora; family Peripatidae; genus Epiperipatus; species Epiperipatus broadwayi. The sequence goes on from JAQFVV010000279.1 coordinate 855,834, forward strand.
AACGTTTCTTATTTACATCAATAATTAAAATAATGGTGGTTTTTTTTTCGTTAGGACACTATTAAGAACATTTTAATATATTCACAGCAAAGGTTTCGTTAAAAATTTACATATATTACTATAGTTCTCTTGAGTTAATTTTAGCATTTCATCAATATTTTTATCATGTGAATTAACTTACGATTTGAAATCGTTCAACATTTAAAAAATCGGCTATATTTTCTTTACTTAGAATTTTTTTTTTTCTTTTTTCGTTCTGATTTATTTTTAACTATGTTAGCATAGCTAATATTTCAACCTGTTGATTTTTTTTTTTTTTTTAAATTCTGATGTAAATTAATTTTATTATTATGAGTGTGTGTTTTTTTTTTTTTTTTTCACTTTGAAATTCTGCTGAATTGTTTATAAAGATGGTCTGTCTGTTGTCTGGAATTTTCACGTTTTTTTCGTAGTAACAATTCTGTTACTGCTTTCTTGAACTTTTTTTCATCGTTTTGAAATTGAGAGAGTAATAGATTTCTGTGTCATTTTACAGAAAAATATTTTTTAAGAAAAAAAACCTTTCAAATTAATACTTTTAGTTGAGAATAAGCTTACCTGGAAATGTAGAAGTAGTTCTATTTTCAGATATATATTTGCTGTAACCTTGATGAAAAAAAATTAAATTAAATTAGATATTTTTATAGGAGCTGAAATAACCATCAACAATTATTGCTGCTGATAATAATAATAAACATTTTAAAAGCATAAATCTTTTCATTTCGCAACACACCAACCTAATTAGTGAAAAATAATCGAAAGTAATTTTTAGATAATTAAGCTTCTTTTCCTGAGAAAATTTTTTTGAGTGATAAATAATTTACATTTGTTTTAAAATAATAATATTTTTAATTATCTTTTATCTTCACATCATGAAAAAAATGTTGTATTAAATATTTAAATTAGACTTAGCTAAATTTATAATTAAAGCAATTATTTTCTAATAAATGTTAGAAATTAATTGTTTTGTTAATATAAATTATGAGCAGATATTTTTTGGCACTTTTTTTTAATTGTACTTTACTTATTTATTTTCAACTAATAATTTCATTTCGTTTATATTTATAAAAATATAACTGAGATTTGTTGCAATGAATTATTTTTATAATGTTAAATTATTAATAAATCATTATCATTCGATAATATACTTTATTGTCAACAAAGGTTATATGATGGCATGATGATTTTACATATTTAATTTAATTGAGATTTTCATTGCGAATTATATATCGAGAGGACAGCGACAGTTGCTTTACAAGCAGTTGTCCCTGGGTAGCGGGTTCACTTCCTGGCTGATGCTATGACACGTGAGAAAAAAATTACATAGGTATTGAAGCGTTTAGTAGGGGTCTACATCAATTAATTTATTCAATTACATTGTTGTAGTAGTAGGAGGAGGAGGAGTAATGGTAATAGTAGTGTTGTTATTATTATTATTAAAAATTAGTGAATGTGGATTTGGAATCAGTTGCTAAATGACTAGCATATAATTTGTTATTGGTAAATTTTTATAAAACAAAAGGTATTCTTTTTCTTATAAGCATATTTTTTTATCTCTCTTAAGATTAAAATTTGTTGTAAGTATATTTTGCATTATAATAATCTGTGTACTTGTAAGAATATTCCTTTGGAGGATAATTATTGTTATTTGGGAAAATATGTTGATTCCAGATTGTGTTGGACAAACCATATTACCTATCTTTGTCAACAGTTACATAATTTAAATTATAGGTTTTATTACTTAGTTAAATTTATCCCTAGGTCTGCTATCATTTTTATTTACATTATCTGTTATCAGAGTAATTTATCTTGTAATATCATTATTTGAGGTAATACTTCTTTATATTTTCTATCTTTTTTGTGTGTTTTACAAAATTATAATTTGTGCATTATCTTTGGTAGATCTCTTTCCTCTTCTGTTTGAGATATTTATTTTGAGCTAGGTTTATTTGATGTAAATTGCTTATACCAATACAGAGTTATTTTTGATATTTTTTGTGCTAAACATTTTCTGAATTCTAGAGTTTCTGTTCTAAATACTAGTCTTTCAAATAAATTTTAATTACCATTACTATTTTTTAAAGGAATCTAGAAGAAAACAATATGTCTATTTTGGTTCAAGTTATTTAATAAATTTATATATGAGTGTTCAAGAGATTTGAATAATATATGTTATGTATCTTTCAAAAAGTATTTACATCAGTGATTGCGTAGTATGTATTAATTTTGGCATTTATTTTATTTATTTATATATTTTCTAAACTGTTCTTTTGCAATTTGAATTTTTGGTTGCATTTTTATTTTGTTTTGTGATTTTTACATGTAAATTCTACACAAAATATTTTTTTTGTTTGGAGTTTTCAAATAATTGTGATCTACTTTGTTTTATTTCATAGAATAAATTGAATTACATTGATTACTACTACTACTACTACTACTACTACTACTACTACTACTACTACTACTACTACTACTACTACTACTACTACTACTACTACTACTACTATTATTATTATACATTATTACTATTATGATTACTACTACTACTACTACTTCTTCTTCTACTACTACTACTACTACTACTACTACTACTACTACTACTACTACTATTATTATTATTATTATTATTATTATTATTATTATTATTATTATTGTTATTATTATTATTATTATTATTATTATTATTATTATTATTATTATTTATGAATCCAATGATGATGATAATGATATTTCAAAGGGTAAACTTTATTGAGACACAAAAGATTTACATAAGTTAAAATTGAAAACATGAAGTCTTAGATATAAATTGATTCATGGTACTAAATATGTAATAAAGCTTTACAATTTTGATGGTGATAAGAAGAAACACACGATTTACATTTATACAGAAATAATAATTATTACATAACAAAATACTTATTTCAAAATAAGTTTATAGAATTGTAAATGTGATATTAAAATAAATACATGGAAACCCATGGCACAAGATTGAAATCATATTGAGAAGCACTTGTAGTTGTTGTTAAACTGATATATGGACCCATAAAAAGTGGGCTCATATTATGATGGTATTATAGTTTCCATAGCTAAATCATATTGTTTGTTAATTTGTTACATATATTCTATGAGAAAAAAATGAAAAATACTAATGAGCATGAATTTCTTCTTAAAAAAAACAAAAAAAAAAACAATGGGTTCAAAAATTGCATCTTGGGAGAATAAAAAACCCACTAGTATGCCTGAATTACATCATGGGGAAAATCAGAATATAGTAGTCAGCATGAATTACATTTTGTAAAATGAAAAAAATACTAGTTCAGAATGGATTGTATCTTGGGAGAATGGAATAACATTGGGAAGCATGAAATGCATCTTGGGGAAAATCGATAAACACTAATCATCATGAACTGCATTTTTGTTCAATAGAAAAGTAACATTTCAGCATGAATTGCATCCTGAAAAGTGAAAAAGCAACCCACTTAACATGCATTGTATCCTGGGAATATGGAAAAATACCAGTTTAGCATAAATTGCACTTTGAAAAAATAAAAAAAACCTGTTCTGCATGAATTGCATCTTGGTAAAATGGAAAAATACTAGGTGACATAAATTACATCTTCAGGGAATATAAAAACCCTAGTGAACATGAATTGCATCTGGAAAAAAATAGAAAAACCCAAGTCAGCATGGATTATATCTTGGGAAAATGCACTTTGGTAAAATGTAAAAATATCAGCTATAATCAAGTTGTATCCTTTAATAGGGATGCCATTGAGCAATTTTTTTGGCTGAAATTTAATAACATTCAACTATTATACAGAAAAAAAAGTAATATTTGTTGTGAAACTATAATTATACAATTTTTAAAACAAAATTGCAATTTTTATTTTATTTCACTTATGGGTTAAAATAAATATGATTAAATGATTCTATGTGCACACATGGAAATGTTTTAAAAAGTATGCCATATAATCAAGTTTTATTCTATCTTTGGTAAGATGTAAAGCTTATTTTTAATAAATACAGTCTTTAGTAAACTTACAGAATTTGATGCAGGTGCTCTTGGAATGATCATATTGACAGGTCTAAGATTTACTGATCTACTATTACTGCTGCCACCATCACTAACTACTACTACTACTACTACTACTACTACTACTACTACTACTACTATTACTACTACTACTACTACTACTACTACTACTACTACTACTACTGCTACTACTATTACTACTGCTGCTATTATCATCATCATCATCACCATCATTATTATTATTATTATTATTATTATTATTATTATTATTATTATTATTATTATTATTATTATTATTATTATTATTATTATTATTATTATTATTATTATTATTATTATTATTATTATTATTATTATCATTATTATTAATATTAGCATCAGTAGTAGTAGTATTAGTAGCATCCATGGGGGTAACAGTAGTGGTAGTTGTAGTAGCAGTAGTAGTGTTATTATTTTTAGTAGTAGTAGTAGTACTACTACTCTTATTGTACTATTATTATTAATATTATTATTATATTTTGTTTCAACAATAGAGTTTATTGACTTATACAGGGTTACATGATTTACATATGTTCAAATTATTGTATAGGTTACATTGGTATATTCACAAAACAGGATAATCCAGATTAATTTTGTATTATTTCTCATGGAGCTTTAAATATAAATTGTGTGTAGTCATTGTTTTTCTTGAGAAACATTTGTTTCTGATTCTAAGCCCCACATCTAAAGAAGTGTTCAAACATAATTGATTCCTAATCTGCATAAGTTCTTTCCATAGGCTATTATTAAATGCATTTGATAAATGTATGTGAAAAGATAGTATTTTTAATGTACAACACTTATAAAGTATTGTGAAGATAAAATTCATGTGTTTTCAATACTATTTTTATTTTGTCATCTGATAGGTTGACCTGCGTATCTTTGGTCAATGTTAAAGTCATTGTGTCCACAGACATAAATATTATTCCATGCCCATTGAAAGTAATATGAAAGTACCATCTAATTGGGCAAGACACTTCTGTTACTATTTATAAAATGTTTACTTTGCCATTTGACTTCTTGGATGTGAATTTGGATTAGTTTTTCATGGGTCAAAAATATGCTTTATAAAAGACTAGTTGTCCCTTTCCCTTAGTTATTCCAGCTTGGTAACGATTGTGGAGGAAAGTTTTCTGATGTTTGTCTAAGAGTGCAAATGTGTTAGCATGTGAAATGGGGATAAACTTTTTAAACTATTGATCATATTCTTTTGAATCTTGTTTAAAGCTGTACATAAATAAAAGATATGTTACTTTTGTTTCCTTATCTCAGTGTTATAGGGTAGAAAATGGATCAATATTTTTGCATAACCAACAGTACTGAAGAAAGTATGACTTGGCAAAGCATGGTAGTTCTTCCACTGCAAGAAATAAAAAAAATATTTGGCTCAAGTGACCATCTTTCTAAGTACTTTAGAAATTGTAAAATGTTGATGCCAGGCATGACAGTTATTATAATTTATTTTATGGCTCAGTAAATTTTGTGTCCCCTCCTAAAAATACTTGGGACATTCAAATTTTAGAATCCTCATCTTAAGACAAGTTGGATTGATAGTATATTAATAAAATATATTATAGCATATTGTGAACACCATGAGTTAAATTTAACCATTTTTCTTTACTACAAACAAAGATATATTTTTAATCTAAAATGAAATCTAAATGTTTACTTATTATAGTCCATGATATCCTCTCGTATTTCAAAAGCATTTATACATTTTAATTCAAATTTCTACAATGTTATTGTTGCATAGTCATCGTATAAACCATTTCTATAAAAAAAATGTTAATTATTTGTAATTACATATTGTGCTGTTTTAGTTAGGCCACTGTATTAAATAATTCAAAATTTTCATTTTAAAGATAGATCTGGTATTAATAGCTTAATAAATGACTTAAAATAGAGACTTCTCCAGATAGATTAGAAAATATGCTTGAGTGTAAAAGATGCCTTATGTGTTGTCAGATTTCAATAATGATAAAATGATAATTTAACAATATTATTATTTATTTGGGTGAATAAATATGTTTGCTATTTTATTATCATTGAATAGTAATTGGAAAGATTAATTTTATAAATCTTGTAAATGAAGATTGTAGTCAATTTCTTAAGCATATTTTTATAGTGAATTAAAACAGTATTGAATATTCTGGGTAGTTTTCAAAAAATGAAAGTAGATGAAGTAATATTAATGATATTCACACTAAGTTATTATTGATCTATTTTTAATTGTATCACAATTCAATGCAATACAAGGTATAAATAACTCAACAGAGTCTGTGGGGGGGGGCTCTATCGAGGAAAAAAAAATCAGAGTAAAGACTTAAAGATCTAACACCTAACAAATTAAGGCAAAAAAGAAAGAGCAGACAAAGTTAAAACACCGATTCAATTGAACAAGTTTGAAAAAGAATATATTTTTAAAAAACAGGGAATAAGAAATTTTACTCCTTGTATACATTCTTTCTGCTTTTCTATTGTTTTATTATAATTCCTGGAATTTATACTGGAAAGGAAAAATGACAGCCATATTGGGAATTAATTGTCTAACCAAAAACAACTTCAAACTCAATATAACACAAGAAAGTGTAAGCATGAACTTTTATTTTATTTATGCTAGTCAGTTTTTTTATTTAAAAATGATTGATGAATTATTTACAGTGGCAAAAAAAAAAAGAAAAAAAAAGTGACTTCTCTATAAATAAAGAAGAAAAATATGTTTAATGGTAAATTACAATCTTAATAAAAATATAATTAAAACTAATTTTGAAACAAACTTTTAAGATTTAAGTTAAACCAACTAAAAGTCACTTCCAATAATATAAAGTTTAATCAATTTCCTATTCTTATTAAAGAAGAAAAATTATCTGATAATTTTTAGTGCTATTTTGCTAGATTATTGAAAATGGAAAATGATACAGTATTTATAAATGTTGTAGGATGCTTTATTTATAATTACAAATGATTTAATGAATCTCGATTAAAGAAAATAATAATAATTCTTCCTAGTATTATTAAAGAACATATTAACATTTACTGATAGAAATCAATAAATAAATATCAATTTCTTAGTTTTAAAAATGCCAAGATTGTTTTAAAATTATTTCAGGTATTGGTGTGAATGAAAAAAAAAATCAATAAATGATTTTATAAAGTTTTATCTTGTTGACCTTAATAAACCTATAGCTTCGTTTTAAAGAAAATTGTCTGCAGAAAATGTGAATAGACATGGTATTCTTATTTTGTTGCTACACAGTTATGGAATTGTTTGATTTTGTTTCACTGTACCAGGATCAGATATAATAATAATAAAAATATAATAATGTGTTACTCATAAAATGTTTTGCCCATGATGTCAGTTTCCCTTGTTAGTCAGCTCATAATAAGGGAATAAACTTTGAAATAAGGGATCTGAAATAAAATGAAATAAAATGTTTTTTTATTATTATTATTATTATTATTATTATTATTATTATTATTATTATTATTATTATTATTATTATTATTATTATTATTATTATTATTATTATTATTATTATTATTATTATTATTATTATTATTATTATTATTATTATTATTATTATTATTATTATTATTATTATTATTCATGTTTAGTATTATAATATACTGTTTGTAATATGTTATTGAGAAATATATATATATATTTGTGGTATGAATATATAATTACTTTAAGGATATATAAATGTATAACGGTATATACATTTATTATATTAAAATTAGTTCCAACCAGTAACCACCTAAACATTCACAGTAAATATAGCAACCAATATCTCTAACTGCTGTCAAGGCAACCTTCACACCTTTTAATAGCAAGAATGGAACTCCTATGGACACTTAAAGATTGCAACTTGACTACAGAGTATGAAATATTGTTACAATGAAGTTTAAATAAACCTCTTTAAACATGAAATAAACATGTCACTATAATGCAACTAATAAATAGTCATCTAAAACATAATGTTTTAGATGATTTATTATATATATATATATATATATATATATATATATATATATATATATATATATATGATATATATATATATATATATATATATATATATATATATATATATATATATATATATTTACAATTTGTTGAAAAATAATAATAAATCTCATTTATCTGGACAAAAAGAAAGATATATTTATCTGTCACATCTTAAAAATAACTTACGATATTCTATTGATGGGTTAACAGATAGAATAATTTGTCAAAAGTATAGTATAATGACCCAATTGTTTATTATATAAAATATTTTATATGAGTATTTTACATTTATTAAATTTTGCCTATGAATTAGCATGTCCACTTTAATTATAAAATGCTGGCTATTGTTCATTGTCTATATGTGTGTGTCTCTTGTTGTGACAAATACGTTATCAATTATTTTTAAATAATTAATTGTCCGTTGACTTACAATGTTGTTTTGTATAATACAGTATTGGTTTATGCATTGGAAAATAGGATATTTATATTTTAACTTTTATTGTTTGAATTATGTGATCTTGCTATGGAATTGATTAGGATTTGTGACATCTGCCAGATGATAAGTATGTGCCACTAATAATGGTGTCAAATATAGTATCATTTATATTGTGCATGGGTAGATGGAGCACTCTCCCATTGCTTATTCCATGAGAGGATTATATTATCGAGGCTGATAAATAGTTAATGCTTAGTTAGAACACTTAATCCCTAGAAGGATTATATGCATGGCATGTATTCTATTTCTTTATCATGAGACAATGTCCACACATTTTGTACCTAGGAAAAAAATATTGAAATTGGTCATATTATTGTATAGTTTTGTTTTGTAGAACCTCACTTTATTGTATGATCCCTCATTATGGTATGTAGTAAGTTTTCCACTGTGTATGTTGAAGTTCTTGATATTTTAAAATAATATAGCAATGATAGGATAAAGTTAAATTCAGGGACACTGGTTTATCTATAGTGTTTGCCTAATTGTAAATAGTGTATGAATGTTGTTGTAGTACCTTCATCAGTTTATATGCAAACCAACCATAACTTACTAATAATTATAAAATTTTTGTATGGAATAGCAAGAGGTACACATGTACAATGCCATTTTATTTTCACCAAACAGTGAATCACCAATGGATCAGTAAGACAGGTTAATGATTAGAATTATTATGTTGTGTATATAGGAAAGGTTTTGGTGTCATATATCAATTTGACTTCTGATGTCTGTCCCCACATTAATATAATAAATCTCTTCATATCTAATGAAAATAATTATTTGTGCTGTATATGATTGCCTTTATATCATATTCTGATATAAATAAAATAGCTATAGAGTGTATCATGCTATTTTATAACATTAAGTTTAGGTTTTATCCTAAAGATTTGAATACACTTTTATTTTATAACTTGTGCTAATTTATGTTCAACAGAGTTTAACCTTTTTTTCTATAATATAAATTAGGAGAAACATAGCTGATAAGGTTAGTACTAATGAAGGTATCACTGTACTATACTATTTTATATACTATGCATGTATTCAATGGGATATACATTATTTTCTATACTTGATTATATATAATGTCTTTGTTTTGTTTCAGTTAATGTTTCTGAAATAAATTTGTAAGCAGTGTAAATAAATCTTGTTGTTTTAAACGTTTTTAGTTGTATGTAGTCTTATTGCTAATCACCATACACATTATTATTGTTATTGCTATACACACATTATCTTATTATTTTGAAGTCATCAACAATCAATATAAATATATATATATATATATATATATATATATATATATATATATATATATATATATATATATATATATATATATATATATATATATATATATAATTACATATTGATAAATCATAATAATTTTGTTAAGCCTTTGTAGTTTAAAAGTACATCTAAGGTATCATAACTTAATAAACAAAATATTGTTAACCTAAATTTCATTTTATTTTAAATAGTATATTAAAAAATAAAACATTTAATTTTGATTTAATCTATTTATTTGAGCTAGCAAATATATCATTCACTGATCTTGATCACATTTCTTATAAATACTTGATAAAAGGAAGTTGAAAAGTTATTGTGTTTAGTTATTAAAACTATTCATATATCTTGAAGCTTAAAATTTATAACATTTATGGAGTTTATAAAGTTTATCTGGAATTGACAAATATTGTTTGTTAATTCTATTTTGTATTAAGAGCTGTTTTGTGTGCTATATTTGGGTAGTGAAAAAATTCCTCTCATTGACCCAAGTATACATTGTATAATAATATTTAAGTTGTTTGAACCCTGAGAATAATAAGTTACTAATTTGCAGTGTAAAATTTGAATTTATGGTAAATTTTATTTCTACAGTTATTTATTGTACTTAGATTTGAGTTATGTTATTTTCACAGTTTTTATTAAAGTCAACTAAATTTTAATGTGTAAATTATTTTGTTTGTCTTAAAATCTATAGCTTGTTTTGACTTTATGGTAAATATTTTTTTTTGTTTTGTCAAGCTGGGAATCCCTATTTTATTTAGTTTATCTTATTATCATTTAATACAATATTAGTTTATGGTTCAAAATCTCATTCTCCATCATTAACATTGTTCTTTGATTTCATCTTGATCTTTTTTTTTTATTTCTTCATTTTCATTTGATCTTAATTCATTATCATAATTGATTCACCCTTCACTGGCTTTTATTCTATTATCATCTTAATCATCCATTAGCTTTTATTCTGTTATCATTTTAGCTCTTATTCTATCGTTATCTTGATCATTTATTATTCTAGTACATCTTTCTCTTCTCTTCACATTTAGACTTGTTTCATTTTATTATTTAATTATTATTTATCTTCATCATCCATTTAGTCATCTACATCCTAATTTACTTATTACTTAATTCACAATTTTAATTTCATATTCGTTCCACAGTTCTAATTATTATTTATTTATTGGTTCGATATAAATATTAAATTTATTTCATAATACTTTGTCGATTTTAAAGCTTGTTTAACTAGAAGTTATTACCTTCATGGAAACTGTGTGTAATCTTCTTTAGATTTATTGTTTCATGTTAGCTTCATTGATTTTAAGAAAGTAATATTTTATTTGTAATTATTTTCAAATATATATTATTTTATACATTTATTCTTCCTTAGTCGTAAAGTGATGGTTACATTATATATATATATATATATATATATATATATATATATATATATATATATATATATATATATATATATATATATATCATATATATATATATATATATATATATATATATATATATATATATATATATATATATATATATATATATATAGTTTCCCTGAGGGTTTGGTGTAATGGTGTTTTCGTTACATTTATTCTTTGGATCATTTTCATCGTCTAATATTAATATTGAATGACTTTAGAAAAAAATAACTTCATTTAAATATTCCAAATACATTTAATTTTTAGTAATAGCACATCAAACAGGTTAATATATGCACACACTTTGAGAGGTATTATTCTCTCATCTTCTTCAGATGTTATTAGCCTAACCAGAGATAATACTAGCATGTAAATCAAACTTGCACCCTTAGATTTTTAAGTACTAAATTTTAATTTAATGCCATAACAACCTGAGTCATCCTACTAAAGGCATCAGTCAGTAAATATTGCATATACTTATCTATGAGTTTCCTTACTGATTTATCCATGTTTTCTTTTTAAGAACAAAGTTAATTAGTGATTTCTCTACATAATGTATAATAACACTATGTTGGGTCATGGAATTGTTTGTTATTGCCATGTGAGCACTTTCTTTCAATTTATCTTCTTTGTACCTTTTTTTCTTTATCCAATGTTTTTGTGTTTCCCAATTAAACATGTGTGCATTGGTACATAAATGTTATTCTTTTTTCTCTTCTAATCATCAGCCTGTGTTCTTTCAAGCACTTTTCAATGGGACATCTAGTTTCTTCAATATATGTTCTTCTACATTTGGAATGTTAAATAAAGTTATTTTTTTCTAAAGACATTCAATACTCATATTAGAGTATGGACATGATCCAAACAATATATATATATATATATATATATATATATATATATATATATATATATATATATATATATATATATATATATATATATATATATATATATATATATATATATATATATATATATGATTTTTCAATGCTTTTTATTATAAGTCAATACAACAGATTAATATATAGTCAGTGAAACATATGCTATTTTTTTTTTTGTTTTTAATAAATAATTTAAGAAGTCAACACTGATGAACACAACTTTTATCATGGTATATTTATAGTTTCATGTTTTTGTTGTAATAATCTTTAATTTCTTAGTAAGAGTTTTCAGATCATTGTTTTACTGTTGAATCTATATTAAAAATATTACAGTTTTATAAAATATATTTTTAGTGGTCAAAATATAATACAATTTTATTTCTCCACAAAGATGTTTTCATTTCTATTGAGATTTTTTTTCCAAAAATAAATGTATAATGAAATAATTTTATTTACGTAAAATTTTACAAGTATATCCTGTCTCACATATGCTACATAACCAAATTTACTCAGAACACATTAAATTCTTTACAATTCTAGAACTAAAGCTTCTCAAAATAGATTTAAAATAATTGGTATGATAAATGCATTTTTTTCATATACATGAAAATCCTCTTTTTCCACCTAATTAGCACTTGGGAGAATAAATCTCAATTTGAATTTAATATTGTCATTCTTTTTGATATACAATTATTTTCATCAATGTTGTTGTTTCACTTTGTATTTGAAAATAAATTTAATTTTATTTGTTACAACTTACAAGATTCGTGTCTTATAGTAAACTACAAGTCCATATTCAAGTAAAATCTGTCTTCACCTTTTCTTCGAATTTACAAAGTTCAACAATGGCTTATTTAATATTAAACCATTCTTTTTCCAATTCATGCATTTTCCTTCTTTTGAAAATTATATAAAGTGGTAAATGGCTAAATAAATGGTCATATTATAAGGACATTCTTGGTCAGCATTCATTGTGTCTTAGCATAGTTCATTTTCAGACATGAATTATTGTGTAGATTCATAGTTTTATGCTGCCCATGAATAAGAGTCACAATTTAGTTATGTCTATCATGGATAGAAATATATAATAATGATCATTGATGCAAGCAGTATCATAATATCTTTAAGACAATTCGGCTAATGTTTTCAATTAAGAACAATCACACACAAAAATATGATGTTTCTTAATCTTGAACTCAGATGAAAATAGCCTGTAATCATACAATGTTCAGTTTCTTTAAGTCGTCAATGAGTACACAAACTTCCCCCTTTTAATTAACAACAAACTCATTTCTGCAGTTGTATACAATTATTATTATATACATAAAATTAATATAAATAACAATTCGTATCAATTATTAATACAGAGTTTAATATAAATAAATAAAAACAAATAATATTTCCAAGCGTTTTCAACTCTTACGAGTCCTTATCAAGGCAGTGTAAACAATTCTATTTTCTCAATTGACAGGAATTGTTATTTATATTATTTTTATATTATATACAGAAGTATTATTTATTTATTTATTATATACATAATTTTAAAAATTAACAGTAAGCAAACCCATTATTATTGTATGACATGTCTTTACCAGATATTCTTCAATTATATAATATATTTATTATAATTGTTTTATTTAATATTAAGAGATGAGTTGGGTGACAAATGATACTATTTAAGGGATCAAAATTAAATTTCCATCAAATGTAAATATTGCTTTATTTAATATAGTTAATCAGTAATCAACACAAAATAGAAAAACGATTTTTTTTTTATTTTTATAAAACATTGTGATTAAATAGCTATATGACAAATATATAGATATTAAATAAAACATCACTTCCAAATTTGTTTGCTACATTAAGTAAAGACGAGATACTTTTGGTGGTAACATAAATTTGACTTAATTGTATAACTTATCAGGATCTCATCTGTATTTTTTATTATATCTGAAATGACAAGAATATCAAAAGGACTCGAAAATAAATTCATTCAGTAAATGTAACATATTTTCAATAATAGAGATTTTTTATTTCTTTTATTATTTCATTATTATTATTTTTTAAAAATAAACAATCTTAATCATCACAAATGTATTATTTTGGTCCGTATTTCTTGGATGAATATATAATAGACATTTAATCATCTTACTTTAATTTTAAGAAGTTTTTCTACTTCATTTAAACTCTTATTACTTTGCCTAATAAATAAATAAATAAATATATATATATATATATATATATATATATATATTTATTTATTTATTTATATATATATATATTGTTATTACTTTGCCTAATATATATATTGTGATGATCACACATACTGCGATCACACATATAGATATTTAACATTTAAAAAATATCAAATATTGTGTTTGGAATACTAAAAAGTGAGTTTAAAAAAATTACAAAACAAAGAAATGTTTTAATTAAGAAAAGAGAGAAAATTAGAATCGAAAAGATTCTTATCTTTTACCCTCCAAAGTCAAGATTTTGTGAAATGAAAAATAAGTAAATTTAGAAATATTAAAATTATACATTAGAAAATTAATAGTAATAAAGTAATATAAATGAAAGACAAACTAAAATATGATGTATAAGAAAAGTAAAGTTTGAAAAGTTTAAATAAAAGTAAAGTAGAAATTTAAAACATGACTGAAAGATAAGGATCTGGGTCATAAAAGTACACATTTGATGATAAAATGAAATGCGTGTATGAAGTATGATAAAGACATCAATAATTTATGCTTGTCAATAATGTCAAAAATAAAAAAAAACATTTTATTAAAAATCTGTGTAGTTAAAAGAGAAATAAGAAATAAATGTTCATAGTGCTACAAAATTATGTAAAGATAAATCTATAGAAATGGCCGAAGGCGCATTAAGAAAAGAAAGTTGGGAATAAAAGCGAAAACAAAGGATTGAAAGGACAAAGGACTGTGGAATTTTTTAATTAAAAAGTTTCAGTATAATGATTAGAGTTGGAGATGTCTTGTTGAGAGGTTGATGGAAAGACTGCTCCAATAATAAGCAGTTATAGTTAACAAGATATGATTTCTAACATCGGTGCCTCATCAAGAATGGCTGGCTAAGGGGCGTTGTGATCGCTTGCTGATCCAGACTCACTGTGTTCTAATGGTTCCTGTCTAGATGTAACAACTGCTGATGTAGTGCCTGCCATAGAATTCATTTTGCCTGGTCCTTAATGTCTTGAATGCGGAAGAGTTCCCACAACCAAAATCTAACTTAAGAGTGACCGTTCCCTGCTAAAAAAGTGAAGAAATTCCATGTGGTGCTCAGCAAGACTTCAAATTAATTCAGAGACTGAAAAACCTAGGTAAAAATGTATACTACATTTTATACTTACATGTGCACATACCTTTAATTTAGACAATGGCCAAATTCTTACTTTGAATGATACAGACATTCTTGAACATGTTTTATATACAGGGAGTGAGGATTATAAATGTACAATCATTGATAGGATCTTATTATTTTGTTTACTTGTAACATTATAGCACATAATCTGTTTTTATTGTGTGTAAATGATTTAAAGTATTTCTTTTATTGCTTAATTTATTGTATTAAATATCTTTTATTTATTTAAATCTGTTTCATCTCGTTCTTCACCACTCCAAAAAGTAATATAGTCTTAAAGTTTGGGAAAATAATTATTATTCATTATGAGTACTGAATTAATATGTGAAGCAAGTGGTGCAGTATTTTGAACCCATTAAAATTTATAAATATCCAAGTGCTGTAACTCTGTTAAATCTTATTGCAGTTGAGAGACAGTTGACCAGGAAAAATAACCTGGGGCTATACCCATATAGTTACAGGTTTGGTCAAGTACGGATATAGACTCGTTTATGTCCGTATGTTCTCTCTGCTTGTGGTAGCAGAAAGTGGACGATCTGGAATTTTAAGAATTTCCCATTATATATAAATAAAAGGGAAGTTAAGCTTTTGATCGGCGTGTTTCCGTTACAATATATATATATATATATATATATATATATATGTAACGGATATATATATATATATATATATATATATATACATATAATTAGATTCCAACCAGTCACAACCTAAATATTCACACTAAATATAGTAATCAATATTTTTTACTGCTGTCAAGGCAACCATCTCACCTTTTTAATAGCAAGAATGGAAATCCATTCTTACTAATGGTCCATTGAATATATATGGATACTTAAAGATTGCAATTGACTACAGAATATGAAATATTGATACAATGAAGTTTAAATAAACCTCTTTAAACATGAAAAAAACATGTCACTTTAAACATATGTTCTTTAAAAAGAACTAGAAATAATATAAACTATGCCAAAATAATATTAGTATTAAATTTTTCATATGTATTATTCATTAAATCATTTAAATTAACAACTTATAACGATACTATTTTTTTATTCCCAAACAAATTATATTGTTTTTAAAAATAATTACAAGAAGACGATTTAAAAGGAAAAAATACAAAAAAAAAAAAAAAAAAAAAAAAAAAAACACTTTTATATTTTCTCCAACTTTTTGAAATTATTATTATCAGCAATATAATGTACATTAAATAAAATACTTTTAATAAATTTGTTATAATACCAACAAAATAGTAATTTGCATAAAATTTCCTTTTATGTTGCAAAGGTTTTTATTTAAAACTATTTGATTTTTTTATTTCTATAACAAAATGTTTTTTAAAGCAATTAATTTATGGAAGGAAGATTGATAGTTGTCAGTTCTAATAATATTATTTAATAAATGTCTGACCAATATATATATATATATATATATATATATATATATATATATATATATATATATATATATATATATATATATATATATATATATATAAACAATACATTTTAAAAATATAAAGATTGAGTTGGAATGATAGTAAATTTAAAAAAAAAAAAGCCTATTTAGAATAATGGGTTTAAAAATTTTTTCCAACTAAAAAGTACTTTGTTTACATTATTGTCCTTTCTTATTTACTTCAGATCTCTAAATAGTTTGTTTGTTATCTGAAAATACTTTAAAGATATATTACATGGTTTCCACACTTATATTAACACTTTAATGGATCACTTTCATTATTAGTCAAGCAAAGTAAAACTCTGAAACTTTTAATTGGTCAAGTGAGAAACTTTTTGATACAAATATTTTCATCTTTTACTGTATATTAATTTTAGGTTCATTTTCAAAAAGTATATTAATTATTTGTAATGTTAGGAAAGTAAACGATAGTTATTTCAAAAGTATATTTTTATTTGTATTTTATAGAAATATTCAAAAGCGGAAAAATCAAAGAAAACATTATGAGCGAATTAGAAGCATTGTAAATGTCATTTTGATCCCTCCCAGATTTCACATTACAAATTTTTTAAGAATTTTTTAGGAAAAATCTTAACGACTTTCTCAAAATAATTATACTTTCAGCATATTATTAAAAAATACACCAAAAATACATTATAATGCCAGAAAAATATTATAAATCATTAAACTTTGTTTGAAAATCAAATAAACAGCTTGGAGCAATATAACCTCTTGACAAGATGTCAAAAATTGCTGCTACAGCTGGTTTCTTTCTCTAGGCTGGTTTCTTTTTCAATTTACAATCGTGTAAAGTACACAATTTTTTAATAAAAACTTACTACTTTTGTAAAATAGATATATTTTTATCAGATTTTATGAAAATTATTTATAATATGTACGAAACATAATAAAAAAAAACACTCCAAAATATATATTTTCATTTTAGCGGTGAAAAAATATTTAACAGAATCATCAGCCAATAAGAATTGAGAATAGATTGGGAATAGATTATCCAACCAATCAAAACTGGTCTTCTTCTTTTGTTCAACTTAAAAACCTCCTAGTATTGATTTTTTACTTGTAAAATAATTCAGTAGATGGCAGCATCTTATAGGCTTTGCTCTAAGCTTTGATATGGGTATTTTTTCATTAATTTAACTAAAAAATTGGCTGAGTTAGAGCATTCTAAAGGTGACAACCGCAATGTCATGTTTCAGGCTATTAAAGTGTTAAGTTGGAAATTAAAACAGAAACTTAATGTATTCATCATTTAATGTAGAATAAACATTCATCTTTTTTCTGTTTTAGAAATAACTTCAAGTTCTGATAAATAGTTTTTATCCCAATGTTATGCTGCTCAATTCGCTTCTTTAGTCAAAACATTTTTTCACAGAAAATATATCTGAAAAAAAAATGATGTACATCATATAAATAATATATTATTAGCTAATAATTATAATAAGAGAATTATTAAAAATGATTTAATTCATACCGCAAAAATCATAATTAAAAAAACCAGGATAGAAAAAAAAACAACTACTATCAGATTCTGGATTCCTCACACAAAACAACTATATATAAAGGATTGGGTAAATTCCATAATACTATAGCATAAAAGCAACACATACCATTGACCAAATAATACTAAAATTGTGTCCTAAGCCTAAATATTCAACATAATTCTTTCAGAGATTTTTGAAATTTAATATATTTTATGTGGAGTCTGTGAAGGCTCTTATCATGATATAAACAATTTTCAATCAGCTCAGGAAAATATGAACATGATAATGCAATTAAAAACAATCATCATCACTCTCTTTCACTTTCACACCATCCTATAGAAAAAGGTCATAATATAGATTTGTCAAACACTAGTAACTTATCCAAATGTGATCTATATTTACAATATAAAATCTGATAATCAATTTATATCCATGTGAAGCTATATTGTATCAATAAATGTAATGATACATATATCAGATGTCACTTCCGTAAATGATGTGTATAAAAATTAACTTATTCACATGTCCTCTAAGTTCTACACATCTAGATTATGTCATATAATAGTGTCTTTTCAATTGAATGGAACAAGAAGCTCTCTGTGTTATTAGACTCAACTGGAATTTGATAAGATAATGGGTTAGCTTATAAAATGATATCTTATAATTAAATAAATCAAAATCATAATGAAAGCAATTTTTTATATATCTCTCATTCAATACATTACTTCCCTGTTCTCAGAGTTTAGTGTTAAAAAGTACTACTGAGACTTCATTATTTGCCAAAATATAAAGTAAAACCAAAGGAATGTTTTATTGATTTTAATTTATATTTACAAACAACCAAATATAAAAAAAATATCTATTTTTTTAATTATTAGTGCTAAATGGTATAGTTACATATAAATGTTTGTCAAAATAATCATTAGCATTTACATATTCTCAGGTTAAAATAATTGTTATCAAAATCAAATATATAATCACCCACTTGTACAGATAAGTGCTGAGTTTTTTTTTTTAAAAGTCACAAAGTCACAATATATATATATATATATATATATATATATATATATATATATATATATATATATATACACGACGCTCTTCCGATCTGCAGTTGTATAAATAACAAAATAACAAAGCATAATATACATTTTTATTTCATACAATTTTCACCTAATTTTTGTGAAAACCATATTGGTGACATTTGTTAATAATATATGTATTAAGTCACATTTGTTAATAATAACAACAGCAACAGCAGCAGCAACAATAAACAACAACAACAACAACAACAACAACAATAATAATAATAATAATAATAATAATAATAATAATAATAATAATAATAATAATAATAATAATAATAATAATAATAATAATAATAATAATAATAATAATAATAATAATAATAATAATAATAATAATAATAATGACAACAGTGATGATGATGATGAGGTTGTTGTTGTTGATGATGATAGCATTTACTGACATCAAGTAGATCTGCATCAGAGATTTATTCTTTTTGGTATGATTGCCCTAACTCTGCAATTGAAATTAAAAAAAAAAAATATCAAGATTCTCTTTAGAGTATACAAAATATAAATATGTTTTGTAAATTAGATTTCCATCTTTTAGGGTGTCTAAATGGAGAATTCTTACAAGAATCTCTTTTATGTTACAAATGGTGTTAAATCATGGCAAAAAAATTGATACATTCCTCTGCATCACATTTAATTTTTAAGAATTTAGTAAAACGTTTTATCACTAAGTTATTGTAATTCTAACAAATATTTTTTTCTATAATTAACTCTTATAAGTAATAAATTGATTCCTATATATGTGCATATAAATATCAACATATATAACCTTATTATAGCAAACCTACTTCTCAAACATATCTCATGATTACTTAATGGCTTCAAATTATTTGCCCAAATAATAGTTAATAAATTTCAGTGGTGACTTTCCAATCACAAATGTTAATAAAAATTTATGTAAGACATGTGTGCTATATGTATATTATAAAAAATAATAAAGAAAATCACTGATATGAAGCTCTGATATGTTGTGACATAAAATTGAAAGAACAAAGGAATAAAAGAACAAACATGTCTACACTTCCATACTTTATTTTTAAAAAGTGAACATAATGGTGTTTGATTGATCTTTTTTTGACATATTTCTTATTTATTTAATTATTAATATGGACTCTATTTGAAGAATTTATGTTTAACCTTGATGGAATTCTATTAACATGGAAGATAATCTCTTTTTGTCAAATATGTAAATGTTGTAATAGTTGACTATCCGTTCTGCATGTCATGTTGAGATAAACAAATAAAAATAAAGGAATTATTTGAGATTCTTCTACCATCAAAATTTTATGTTCATTCTGTGGATAGAAGGTAGTTAGCCATTTACAACAATTTCTCCTGCCTTTTTAGATTCATGCTTGTTGATGGCTTTCCTCTTTTTTACATGCAATCTGGAGCAGTAGGCAATAAGAAATTAATCCCCACTAGGATATTTTTAGCGAGTAATTTTTTGGCATATACTTAATTAAGATAAAGTTTCTTTAATTTTTTATATAGAAAAAATCTAGTAAAAACACAATTTGGCATTTTTATACAGATAAAACAGTTGTCAGTCAATGAAAAATTATAATTAAAATCTCAGATTTTTTCTCTTTTATTGCATTATTGATTGGCATGATATATTCAACTTAATATTTTCCATGAGAAATACTGATTTAATTTCTATTATTAAATCACATGTCTGGCATTTTTTATAACTTTTCAATTGTTAAAAAAACTAAAAAAAAAAAAAAATAATAACAAAGATACCTAAAAAAAATATATAAACTATTTATGACATACAAAATGTAGCACTCATTTTTAAATCATAAATCTTTTTTAACAAATAAATAGACTTTTCTATATCATTTTAATTCTTAGCTATTTCAAAATTGATTTTCATATAGCTTCTTTATTTACTTTACATATATCATTAGCATTGCCAAAATGTGCAATCGTAAACACATATACACCACAAAAATGGGATGAAGACAAGAAAAATGATAACATGAAAACACAACAAAATGGAACAAAGATAAACAAAAAAATCAACATTTTGTACTGCAAGCTTAAGAAGCATTCATGATATGTATTAAGTAATTAATTGTATGAAGGATGATATACATATCTAATTACAAAAAGATATCTATTAACTTTTATTAATAAATAATTTAAAAGTTTATGCATAAACAATCTGCTTTATTTCATTTCAACAACTGAGTTAAAAAACTTTAGTTGTTTAAATTTCATTTAAAGCTTTCATTTGACAAGATAAAATTATATCTTATTACATAACTTTGTTTTCAATGGCTTCACACGTTATTTATTAAATCTGTGTTAATTTGTCATTCAAAATTTACAAAATAAGTAATTTGTCTAAGGTGACCAATTTGGTAACTGAGCTGTCACATAATGAGGTGGCAGACACCAATTTCATAAACACTGAACATCAATGTTCAAAGATAATACAGACAAATGTTAATTATACTAAATGTAATACTCACAAGATCAGTAGTAAAAGTAATAATAGTCCGAAAGTTATAAATAATAAAAGTATTATTTTAACCACTTCTACTTTCACTAAGACTGAGTTCCAAAGTTCAAAGATAATACAAACATATACTAATGTTACTAAAATTAACTCTCAGAAGCTCAATAGGAAAAGTAATAATAATCCGATAGATATTAATAATAACAAAAACCATACCTTGTGACATCAGTGAACTGGACCTAAATATCTAAGAATCACACACCCCCTACAGTTTGAAACACATATGCTATTATAATAACCGATAATATATTCAACAATTTGATCCTAAGAAGATAAGTGACAATTTTAAATTTTTTTTTCTACTAGGTTCATAATTCTATATGCTACATACATCAACATTTTCTATATAAATTTACTGGGCAATTAACATTTGATGCAATATCTTTGCATGGTGTGTGGGATATGATAGCACATATTGCTGACTATCCAAATTCCATGTATTTGATAATTGAGTTATTTTAGACCAAAGAGGGGATTGATTTCAAACATAAATAATAAAAAAATCTTACAAACTTTGCCTTAATTATGGTGGATTGAAATCAATACAACTCTATTACATACATACTCAAAATCACCTATTATGCAACTATTTGGCAAAGTAATAGTTTTTCACCCCAATTATTTAAAGGATAGCCCTTTAACCATTCTATAGTAACAGCTATGATTTCAAATTACAACTGTATCATGATCCAAATATAAATTTCAATATAAATCTTTGATCAAGAAGATATATTATGCCTATATATCAGAGGATTGAACTCCCTGTGTTATTTCTATTAACAATGGGATCATTTAGTGTTGCAATGTATTATTCTCCAAAAATAGGCAAAACTATCCATATAATAGTTTGACTGAGAGCAAGCCATATTAATAATGGACATCAGAAGGTTGTGCATAAAATCCCTATCATGTGCCTACTCATCCAATATTCTCAGGCTAGTGTATAGTGTGAGGTTTTCATCAATAAGTTGTTTTGAATCTGTTAGAAACTAATTTGGAGATATTGGATAAGTAGGCACTAGATAAAGATTTTGTGCACAAAATTTCTTGTATCCATTCCTCACTCTAGGTTGCACTGAGTGGCACTACTGTATGAACAGTTTTGCAGTTGAGAAATGATGACCACATTATATTAAGTGGTTTAATATTAATCACTAAACTTCACTTTCATTAAAACCAGCTGATCAGCTAAATTTCCAAGACAACAAAGAATAGTCAGTAGCATTTTTTTCATGATTACACTCAAAATTGCCAAGAGTTTATCCATGCACATACTACATATCCTAAATACTAATTCACCTTCAACCTTACTACACCAACTATTGATTTGACATAGAAGGAGGCAGATAATAATAATTGTGCTATCCTTATTGATATACAAACAACCTTGACTTGGATTGTATTATTTTCAATAATTCTCACAATGCAACAACTTAAGCCAACATTTTCTCAAAAAGATTAATACTGCTCAAGAAGATTTTATTTATAGTCGTACTCAAGATAACAACCATACTATTCATAATAAAACATCAATTTATATTATGGAGACAATTTCTCCATGTTTACCACCTATAGCAACCATTTCTCCCTGCAACACTTTTAATCGAAAAATCCCTAAAATGACTTGGCAATTCAAAAAACCATAAATGGAGGTAATTGAACTGTTGCTGCTGGACAAGGACTCTGTAAAAACATGTAACATTCTTATGCAAACTGAATGCCCCATAGCTGACTCCATAGATCAATCTATCTCTCTACCTTGCATAAATAACAAAGACACTCGACACATAGGCAGTAGACATTGTTAGCTACTGTAAATCATCAATATAAATTCATAATTGTATAACCCAACATTCCTAAAAACATTAAATATTTTGCAACCACTCTTATTTATCGATAGAATTAATTACCCTAAAAATTACTGATAAATGAGACTAAAAATTACTGCACTTAATGTTCAAGATATCATTTCAGTGTCTAAACTTTTTTCAATTAAAATAAGTGGATAAGCAATATACAATGTCATTGCTTGGATTTTTTGATGTAAAAGTATACAATGGATCCCAGATTGTCTCTTGTGCTTACCTCAATAAAAAGGTATTCTATGTCTGCTCCAGTGACACATTTTCACTATCATCTGGAACTGGTATTGTTATCACTCCAAGCTGTTGACAAGATTATTTATATAAACTCAAATCTTTTGATCATTACATATCACAGGCATATTACAACACTAAATATTATATATAAATAAGTATTTGTTTTATATAGCGTATGTCTACAATTGTATTGCATTCAAGTATCAGCCTTTCAAGCTAAATGTGCATATGCTTTTGTGAGTGTTATTAATAATAAATGAATACTTTCTCTCCAATATAAGATGTAGTATTTATGTAGGAATAAAATGAATCACTTATTCCTACGACTCAAATGCTTATATATGAGCAAATCTGAAGTACTGGCAAACAAAGCATGAAGATGGAACTGTCACTTTAAATTACAAAATACGATGTCTGAATGAATGATGTTGGTGAAATTGTCTAGAATTTACTATGTAATACAATTGTAAACATACACTATATAAAATAAATGCTTATTTACATATAATTAAGTTTCAGATGGAATAATGTTTAGTAAATTCTAGACAATTGCACCGACATCATTCATTCAGACATCATTTATAGTAATTTAAAGTGACTGTTCAATCTTCACGCTTTGTTTGCCAGTACTTCAGATTTTCTCATATATAAGCATTTGAGTCATAGAAATAAGTGATTCATTTTATTCCCACATAAATACTATATCTTGTATTGGAGAGAAAGTATTCATTTATTATTATTAACACTCGCAAAAGTGTATGCACAATTAGCTTGAAAGGCTGATATTTGAATGTAACACTAAATATTATATTTCTATATATCCATCATGGTAATGATATTATTTCAACCAAAATTCTGTCAATGAAATGCTTGCTTGCCTTTTCACCCAATCCAACTGTTCTAATGAAAGATTTTAAATCTTGACTATTAAAAATTCATGTCAAAATTGCTTCACTTAATAACCTTTCCACTTATGATTGGTTTTAAGTCAATAAACATCACATGACCACCATTTCTTATGCTTGCTCTTAACAGTTTCTAAAACAGACAAAACTCTCTATATATATTACCACTCAGTGCAAGGCAGAGTAATCAATGCATGCCAGAATATGTGTGTATAAATTTCCCATTTAGTGCCTACTCAGCCATAATCCACAGACTAGTCTCTGGTTTGTGGTCTTTGTCAGTGAGAAGGTTTGGATCTGAAAGCACTGCATGTAGATATTAGGATCTAATGGAACTCTCCATCTGGCACCTTTATCTCTACTTAACTACAAAACTATGAGACTCAAATTAAAACAAAATATTTTCAATTTAAGCTCATGAGATTATATAGACATATAGGTCTCAATTCAGTTTAGTACCCATATATTTAAGTGTCTTTGGTTCTTTAATAACAATAGTATCTTATTAGGCAAGATTGGTTTTATGCCAATAAACATCACATGATCACCATTTCTCATGCTTGCTCTTAACTGTTATTAAAGCAGGTAAAACTCTCTATACTTATTACCACTCAGTGTGAGCTAGAATAATCAATGGATACCAGAAGGCTTGTGGATAAATTCCCCATATAGTGCCTAGTCATCCAATACTCCCATACTAATTTATGGTTTGTGTCTTTAGTCAGTGAGGGTTCGATCTGAGAGCTCTGCATCTAGATCTTAAGAACTTATGCAATTGACTATCAAACACCTTTTATCTCAACTTAACTATAAAACTATGAGTCTCAAATTAAATAACAAACTATAATATTTTAAATCCAAGTTCATCAGCTTATATAGTCATATAGGTGTCAACTTATTTCAGTTCCTATACATTTTAGTGTTGTTGGTTCTTTAATAACCATAGCCACCACTATACTATTATGCAGGATTGGTTTTAATCCAATAAACCTCACATGATCATCATTTCTTATGCTTGTTCTTAACTGTTATTAAAACAGACAATACACTCTATACCTATTTCCACTCAGATCTAGGTGCAGTGCACACAGATCCAAAGATCCTCACTGACAAAATCCACAAGCCAGAAACTAGTCTTGGAATACTAGATGAGTATGCACTTGATGGGTATTTTATGCACAAGCCTTCTGAAATCCACTGATTATTCTGGCTTGCACTGAGGGGCAATACATATAGAGAGTTGTGCTTGTTTTCATAAGTTAAGAACAAGCTTAAGAAATGGTGATCATGTGATGTTAATTAGCTTAAAACTAATCCCGTCTAATAGGATAGTGGTGACTATGATTAATAAAAAACCAAAGACACCAAATTGTATGGATACGTAACTGATTTCAGACCTATATGACTATATAAGCTAATGATCTTACATTAATTTGAGTCTTATATTTTTGTAGTTAAGTAAAGATAAAATGTGGCTGCTAAAGGGTTGCATTAGATCCTAAGATCTAGGTGCAGTGCTTTCAGATTCAAAGCTCCTCTGTGATGAAGGCCCCTAGCCAGAAATTAGTCTGCAAATATTGGATGAGTAGGCACTAGATTGGAATTTTGCACTGAATGGTAATATGTATAAATAGTTTTGCCTGATTTTACTTAAGAATGTTCAAAGCTTTTTACCTTCTGACTCTGTCACATTCCACAATAAGGAGTATGACTCTGTCATTAATCTTTGCCTTTACTCACCAATTCTACATCAATTAATTTCACTTTTCCTTAAGCCTACTTTTTTCTCTGATCACTCTGAACAATCTCTCATTCTGAATTTAAATAAACTATACAACACAACCATTCATTTAATAAAACCATTCAAGTTCTTCTATTATCATATAATACAACAGTTCTCATTCTCTTAAACACATATTATGTTGTAGAAATTGGAACAAACTGAATTTGATCCAATATAACTATACCTGTTCTTTATATGTATAATATAATTCTATGTCTAACATCTCACTAACAGTTCACCTACTTTTCCAATTTTTGGCATTGATCAATGAGTTTCACACATTAATTAAATTAAAGAATTCTGTACTTAATACTTATCAACAGTCATACACTATCAACAGTCACACACCTTTCGGAGACTTACCAAAAAAACTACCAATCAACTGAGAAATATATTGCCATTAAAGAGATTGTTTGTCTTACTCATCAACACACATAAAACTGGAGATTTATTTTCTGGGGCCTGGGTCACCAGTCCACATTTAAATCTCCAAATTGGTGGCAAAGTTTGTATAGGCCCTAGCACAACCAATCCCATTTTTCACTATTTCATGCACAATTTACAAATTGATAATGTATTTCACATGCCCTTCAGATTTATTTGGGCCATCTGATACTAATACCCCATTCTAAACCATAAAATTTGCTGACAATATTGTCACTATAAATAACTCATGTCACCATTTTCCCAATGGAATCACTACTTTTGTTTTTGCCAATCTTAGGCACTTTACTACATTATACTTCTGAGACCTGAAAAAATTATATATTTCACGGGATAAATGTCATCAAAGTTGTATACCCATTCACAATTGTACCATTTACCAGAAACCTAGCTTAACTGCTAATCTTACCAATCTTCATGCATTTTCCTTGGGACCACTGGGAATGAAGATACTGAAAAAAGTTGTAGTCATTCATCTAGAGCCATATCTACTTCATCTAATTTCCAATATACAGTTTTCAAAAACAGGTTTATATGCCATTAAGGCTGCTCTGATGTTTAAAGCAGTCGTTGTTTAAAGCAGTCTTGAACTCAGATCAAGATTGATAAAGTTATTCTCAAATTGCAGTTCAGCTAGATATAGAGTATGCATTTGGCTTTGTGTCTATTGTCATTCTGATTGATATGCAAGCTAACCTTAACATTTCAAGTACTCTGTTTTATTTAATCATTAACTTGTAGCAGATCAGATAGATACATAGCATTTTAATGGGGAAAAATAGCATAATTCACCTCAATGCAATCCACCTCTTAAGGTTCACCTCTTACTGCATTGTTTTTCATTTTCTACATCAATTCCTTATTAAAGCATATACAACAGTCATTTTCAGGCATCCATATTATACATATACACCATTGTATTTCATTCATAACATACACAGATGATGAAAACGAACCAGCAAAACTCTCTATATAGTAGTGCCATCTTATGCTAACAAGAACAATCAATGAATGCCTGAAGGCTTGTGCATAAAATCCCTATCTAATACATACTCATCCAATATCCCCAGACTAGTTTCTGGCTTATGGCCATCATCAGTGAGGAGCCTTGAATCTGAGAGTACTGCACCTAGATCTTAGGATCTAATGCAACCCTCCAGCACCCACCTTTTAACTTTATTTAACTACAAAACTATGAGAATGAAATTGAAAACACAATTAAGATTTTCAATCCAAGTTCAATAGCTTATATAGTCATATGAATCTGAACTCAATTCAGCACCCATACATTTTGGTGTCTTTGGCTCTTTAACAACCACAGCCACCATTATCATATTAGACAGTATTGGTGTTAAACCACTAAACATCACATGATCACTATCACATAGTAGCACATAATTGTTATTAAACAATTCAAAACAAAGCAGCAAAACTCTCCATATAGTAGTGCCATCTTGTGCTAACAAGAGCAATCAATGGTTGCCAGAAGGCTTGTGCATAAAATCCCTATCTAGTGCCTACTCATCCAATATCCCCAGACTGCTTTGTTTTGAATTGTTTAATAACAATTATGTGCTAGTATGAGATAGTGATCATGTGATACACGGATGATGTTACTATCTTCCTGTCACATTGTAAGCATTTCACCACATTGCAATGCACCCTCAATCAATATACTCCCATGAATCGATTTAGATTTAATATGAGTAAAACAACAGCATGGTTTATACACACCAACAAAACATACACTCATATATTCTAGAAAAGGCAACCCCCTTTTAGTCTTCCCATTTTACAGGGGCTTACTTTAGATGAAGAACACTTTAAAAAACAAGCTTAAAGAAAATGCCACATGAATAACTCACTCATTTTACAAAACTTATTTTTACTTTTATGTGAGAATTCATCCATTTAATATATTTATCATGAGTAAGAATACATAATATTTACATATTGTTAAATAAGCTACTATGGAGCAGGAAAACAGTTTCAATATCAGCTAAGAGACTTATTTGCCTGACTTTTTAATAATGGTTTGGGTTCCCATAACACTCAAGTATTCTATATTCAACAAGTTATAAATTCATTTGCATCAATTTTTCAAAAGCTGCCATCACTATGGATACTATTACAAGTAATCCCTGCCGATAGATGTCCCATTATATCAGCTTCATTTTTCAGAAAATTTTACCAAGCAATCCTATCAGCATCCAATAAATCAACATTCCCCATGATTAATAAATACACATATGGGCAAACATAAGCTATACTATAGATGGAAAGCAACAAAGATTATCCTTCTCCCATGCATGTTATCATTAACCACCAATTACTTTACTTTCTTAAATATGCTTTATGTAGCCTATTTTTTGATATCCTAGACATCTATATAAAATATATATCCATTCGGCACCTTCTGTAATGCAGCAGAGGAGACTCAAGAACATTTTTTTTTTCAACAGTGTGAAGCCCTCAACCAAATCACAACTATCATGCTAAATACATACAGATGACCAGTTACATCTATACTAGAGCTAATTAAAAGTTCTCAAAAGATGATATATACCATATCACAACACATGCAACATAACAACCTTCATTCTGCATGCCTTCTGCTTTATTTGCTGCATCTTCACCATTGATAACAACACCCAAAGACACCCAATTACATTCTTCAGTAAGCTCCAACAACATAGCCAAGATCAACCATATGCATCCCCCAGATATTTTTGATGCCTCTGGGTTACTAATGGTCACTACTAAAATAATCATACAATCTACAATAGGACATAATCAGACAATAACAACATTGAAAAACATTAAATGGTACTATACATTAGTCTCAACAAAACTCACATTTACAAACTGTTTTCAACTCCATTCACCATCATACTACATAATTTATACCACATCTATTGCAATTACAGGCTGTCAGCAGATATAATTCCCCTCTGGAATAACTTCATTTTTTTACTGGAGCCATATAATGATTTTATGCTGCATGAATTATGTTAATCAAGATTAATTTAGTGACAGTAAATAACTTTCAATATGATGCCAAATTTTATAATCTTATTTCATATCTATCTGTCTATGAAGTAGAGTTTTATATTAAACTGTTTTAAGATTTTAATGATTAAACATGCTATCCATCTCTGTATCAACATTTGTAGGCACATTTGGAAAAAAATATACCTTCACACCTGGATTATTGTAATTCTTGAAATTAATCCATATAAAAAGCTGTACAACATGATTGCACCAGTTATCTTTACAATCAATGTTATGTAATGCCATGTAACACAAAGGATTAATAAAGATTATTGTTGAAACATAATAATAATAATAATAATAATAATAATAATAATAATAATAATAATAATAATAATAATAATAATAATAATAATAATAATAATAATAATAATAATAATAATAATAATAATAATAATAATAATAATAATAATAATAATAATAATAATAATAATAATAATAATAATAATAATAATAATAATAATAATAATAATAATAATAATAATAATAATAATAATAATAATATTGGCAATATACCACTGCAATGCAATAGGAAAAATCCCCAACCAATGGACAGAAAAATATAAATATTGGGAAATCTATGAACTAATGCAGAACCATACCACCAACAATCAAATATTACCACTATTAAAAATAAACAATAGAGTATTAATTAAAAAATACAAGAAATGGGAGTTAGAACCAAAATTTTTTAATTTTATCCTTAAAATAAACTTAGATGCCCTCCCAACCACATACTTTCTGGTACATAGAAGACTACATAGAGACATGGATCCTTTATGTGGCTTATGCCATCAGAATGAAGAAACTGTCCAGCACTTACTGTATCACTGCAAAGGTCTGGAACAAGTAAGAATTATACTTTGCAAAATGTATAGGAAAAATAAAACCACAATGGAACAAGTAATGATGGCTTTCCAAAGTAAAACAATACCACTGATTAAGGCAGCAACTTTTGTTCTATATTCACTATGGTGCACAAGATGTACATTCCTAATGGGAAATAACACAAGGCGACATCCATCTACTTTTGAACACATGTTACGGCAAATACAAATCCGGGACAAATTGATAACAAGTCCAGACATCTATGCAGCTACCTGGTCTCTGCTTAAACACAGAGAAAGGTTGTAACATAATCAAGGAAATAATGACTAAGTAATATGGAGTACCAACAAGCCAAAAAAACAAATAAATAAATAATAAAACAGGAAATAAAGCAAAAGAACAGAGCCCATCCCTATCCAGTAATAGCTTCAGTAACATATGTGCACCTAATAACTATTTAAATGCAACTGTCTATAATATTTTGAACACTTTATTTTATAATGAACAAATCTGTAACATTCAATTAAGACAACTTATTATAAAGACGTTATCTTGATTATTGTAATAACAATTGTAACCTGGTTGTAACTGGAAAACTTGTAGCCCATAATCTATGTAACCATTACTGTATTCTTTTGAGACAATAAAGGCCTTTTGAAACATAATAATAATAATAATAATAATAATAATAATAATAATAATAATAATAATAATAATAATAATAATAATAATAATAATAATAATAACAACAACAACAATAACAATAATAATAATAATAATAATAATAATAATAATAATAATAATAATAATAATAATAATAATAATAATAATAATAATAATAATAATAATAATAATAATAATAATAATAATAATAATAATAATAATAATAATAATAATAATAATAATAATAATAATAATAATAATAATAATATTGGCAATATACCACTGCAATGCAATAGGAAAAATCCCCAACCAATGGACAGAAAAATATAAATATTGGGAAATCTATGAACTAATGCAGAAACATACCACCAACAATCAAATATTACCACTATTAAAAATAAACAATAGAGTATTAATTAAAAAATACAAGAAATGGGAGTTAGAACCAAAATTTTTCAATTTTATCCTTAAAATAAACTTAGATGCCCTCCCAACCACATACTTTCTGGTACATAGAAGACTACATAGAGACATGGATCCTTTATGCGGCTTATGCCATCAGAATGAAGAAACTGTCCAGCACTTACTGTATCACTGCAAAGGTCTGGAACAAGTAAGAATTATATTTTGCAACACGTATAGGAAAAAATAAAACCACAATGGAACAAGTAATGATGGCTTTCCAAAGTAAAACAATACCACTGATTAGGGCAGCAACTTTTGTTCTATATTCACGTGTGCTCTTCCGATCTGTACGTTCCTAATGGGAAATAACACAAGGCGACATCCATCTACTTTTGAACACATGTTACGGCAAATACAAATCCGGGACAAATTGATAACAAGTCCAGACATCTATGCAGCTACCTGGTCTCTGCTTAAACACAGAGAAAGGTTGTAACATAATCAAGGAAATAATGACTAAGTAATATGGAGTACCAACAAGCCAAAAAACAAAAATAAATAAATAATAAAACAGGAAATAAAGCAAAAGAACAGAGCCCATCCCTATCCAGTAATAGCTTCAGTAACATCTGTGCACCTAATAACTATTTAAATGCAACTGTCTATAATATTTTGAACACTTTATTTTATAATGAACAAATCTGTAACATTCAATTAAGACAACTTATTATAAAGACGTTATCTTGATTATTGTAATAACAATTGTAACCTGGTTGTAACTGGAAAACTTGTAGCCCATAATCTATGTAACCATTACTGTATTCTTTTGAGACAATAATGGCCTTTTGAAACATAATAATAATAATAATAATAATAATAATAATAATAATAATAATAATAATAATAATAATAATAATAATAATAATAATAATAATAACAATAATAATAACAACAACAACAACAACAATAATAATAATAATAATAATAATAATAATAATAATAATAATAATAATAATAATAATAATAATAATAATAATAATAATAATAATAATAATAATAATAATAATAATAATAATAATAATAATAATAATAATAATAATAATAATAATAATAATAATAATAATAATAATAATAATATTGGCAATATACCACTGCAATGCAATAGGAAAAATCCCCAACCAATGGACAGAAAAATATAAATATTGGGAAATCTATGAACTAATGCAGAACCATACCACCAACAATCAAATATTACCACTATTAAAAATAAACAATAGAGTATTAATTAAAAAATACAAGAAATGGGAGTTAGAACCAAAATTTTTCAATTTTATCCTTAAAATAAACTTAGATGCCCTCCCAACCACATACTTTCTGGTACATAGAAGACTACATAGAGACATGGATCCTTTATGCGGCTTATGCCATCAGAATGAAGAAACTGTCCAGCACTTACTGTATCACTGCAAAGGTCTGGAACAAGTAAGAATTATACTTTGCAAAACGTATAGGAAAAATAAAACCACAATGGAACAAGTAATGATGGCTTTCCAAAGTAAAACAATACCACTGATTAGGGCAGCAACTTTTGTTCTATATTCACTATGGTGCACAAGATGTACGTTCCTAATGGGAAATAACACAAGGCGACATCCATCTACTTTTGAACACATGTTACGGCAAATACAAATCCGGGACAAATTGATAACAAGTCCAGACATCTATGCAGCTACCTGGTCTCTGCTTAAACACAGAGAAAGGTTGTAACATAATCAAGGAAATAATGACTAAGTAATATGGAGTACCAACAAGCCAAAAAAACAAATAAATAAATAATAAAACAGGAAATAAAGCAAAAGAACAGAGCCCATCCCTATCCAGTAATAGCTTCAGTAACATCTGTGCACCTAATAACTATTTAAATGCAACTGTCTATAATATTTTGAACACTTTATTTTATAATGAACAAATCTGTAACATTCAATTAAGACAACTTATTATAAAGACGTTATCTTGATTATTGTAATAACAATTGTAACCTGGTTGTAACTGGAAAACTTGTAGCCCATAATCTATGTAACCATTACTGTATTCTTTTGAGACAATAATGGCCTTTTGAAACATAATAATAATAATAATAATAATAATAATAATAATAATAATAATAATAATAACAATAATAATAACAACAACAACAACAACAACAACAACAACAACAATAATAATAATAATAATAATAA
Organism: Epiperipatus broadwayi; assembly: GCA_028023455.1. NCBI lineage: Eukaryota > Metazoa > Onychophora > Udeonychophora > Euonychophora > Peripatidae > Epiperipatus > Epiperipatus broadwayi. Next base: position 890,419 of record JAQFVV010000279.1, read on the forward strand.
TAATAATAATAATAATAATAATAATAATAATAATAATAATAATAATAATAATAATAATAATAATAATAATAATAATAATAATAATAATAATAATAATAATAATAATAATAATAATAATAATAATAATAATAATAATAATAATAATAATAATAATAATAATAATAATAATAATTTACTGAAATAAACAATAAATGAATGAAGTGGCTAAATTAACAATGATAACTCTAAATTATCAACTGCAATCTAATGACCTATAATATGTTCTTATATTTTATTCTTGCTTTTTAGATTGTAATTAGTAGATATGATATATATTGTAAATTATTATGGCATTTAATCTTAAAAAGGATTAATGACAAACTCTTTCATAACTTTGAATAACCAACTTCAATCTAATATCCTATAATATGTATGTATATATATAATTTGTTCTTGCTATTTTGATTGCAGTTAGTTGATATGATATATATATTATATATATATATATATATATATATATATATATATATATATATATATATATATATATATATATATATATATATATATTAAATTGTTAAAGCATTTAATCATAAAAGGATTAATGACAAACTCTTTCATAAGAAAATAACATTGTAAAAGTTAGTTTTTTTAATATTGTTGCTTTTTTAAAAGAAAGTTATATCTTTTGTATTGTTTAAATTATATTAAATCATAAGTAAGGGTACATTAATCAAAATTATTAATAAAAAAAGTCTTTATAAATATTTTATCATTAATCAGATCATTAAGCTCTTAATCATTTTTAAATGTGAAACGTATCAGATGAAGTCAATTTAAAGAACATTTTTTATTAAATAACTTCTGCTTAGATTCCATTATTCAGTGATGTTTCCTTTGTTTCTTTTTTCTAGAAAAATCTGAACTTAGGAATACTGAAGCAATTTAATTATTAAATAGTAACCAATTCCTATCCATGTTGATATTACAAGCCATGTTAAAATTAATGACTTTAGTTCTATGATGATCAGCATAGTATTTATTAATATCCATTTTGTTTTAATCATAAAGATACCAAATGAAAGGGAAGATTATGTTCCCACTTTCAAAGTAGTTTTCTCCTCACAGTGAATCTTTTTACTATAAATCCAGCAACCATTTACAAAAGTAAAGTAAAATAAACACACATTTTTAAGCAATAGAAAGTGTGTTTTTCTTGCTATCATATCTGTAGCCAAACTAACATAAAAATAACACAGTGTTTTCGTTTTTAAAGCACTCGCTTGTGAACATTTGATTCTTTTTATTTTAATGTTAATAAGGATTTATTATCTTTTAAAAATAACTTAAAAAATATACTTCATTTTTTAATTTAAAAAATAAATGGATCACTTATTCCAATTTCATTCAAAACAAAATATAATTTATTAATATTATGACCTTTAATTGTTTTCTTTATATAGTTAGTTATACACTACAAAGAAACTTTAGACATTCCCGTTCTAAATAAAATAAAAAAAATTATAAACAATTAACATAAAATTCTCATCATCAACTGAACACTCTATGATTAACTCATGGTTAATTAAATCAAAACCACTACAGCAAAGAAGTTAAAGATTATGTGTGATTATGTGTCTTGTACTTTTTTTCCATAGACTACAATTAACAAGACAAATAGCATACCACGATTATACTCATTTGTTCTTTACATTTTATTCTAACGGTATATTTGGAAAATAAGTTGATATTATTATATAGGTTACATAAATTTTGACTAATAAAATAACCATTTTATTTTTGATAAATATTGATTTTTACACCAAACAATATGATGAATAAATGTCATCATAAATTGGATATTTACTGTTGTATCCATAATGGATGACATATTTAGTCAAAGCCTTGCATTAAACTAAATCTTCTAAAACTCTAATCTTACAAATCCAACACATATTACAAGTCTTATACTGTAATAAAGACACATTCTTGAAGACCTTTGTCAAATTACCCACATTCATGACTGCCCACTTCATGATAATAAAATCATTTAGAATTAAAAAGGTTTTATCTCTAATGTCATAATCTTATATCTATTACCACTGTTTATGCTTGTGATGAAATTTTATTTGAAAGAAACATGATCATTTACTTTGGATTGCCCTCACTCTATCCAAATTGAAAACATTGGATCGCTTGTTCCTGTCTATTTTTATTTTCTCTCAAACCTTTTATTCTTACTATATTGATACTCATTTAACCTAATTTCTATATCTCTATCTTTATAATCATATACCATTGTATTCTTGTCTTAGTTTCTATCTTTTGAGTCCAGCTTTTTTTCATTTTCCATACTACCTTCCAACTTATTGATTTTATTCACATTTGTCCTTGAGTTTATTCCATATCACTCTCTACTTCATTAAGGTTAACTTTCAAACAATGTATTTACTCATGTACCATTCTTAATTCATAAATTAACTCTGTATATACATGCTTGGTCTCTTGTTTTAACCTGTACTCTAACCCATGCTGACCCTCTTCTATTATTATGATTGACAGTTCCTGGCCTTAATTCATGTTTAGTTTAAGCTCTTCTTGGCTTTTTTTCATTTCCATTTGATTCTTGTCACATTTTCTTGGTTTTGTTACATTCGTTATTTAAGCATAACCTGACTTTGTTTTAATTGTTGTTTAAAGGTTTCTTGACTTTGTTTTCAACTCTTGTTTAAGCATTTCCTGATTTTAATTGATCTTAATCATTAAGCTCTGCAGCATAAGCATTATAGATTCATTTTGATCATTTTTGATGTGACAGATATTTCATTATTTTTTTTCTTTCCTGTTCTAACATATCTAACTCTTACTCATTTTCGATAATTTATTTCAGATTTGTATTTGTTTTAATTTTAAAAGGAAAAAAAAACATGATACCCCTCTTCAATTCAATATCTCAAAGCAAATGAAATGAATAACTTGTTTTCTCCATGATGCTCTATATGCAGAACCTTACAAACTAATTAAATCTCAACCCACTCTCATTTCGATTAATTTAATATACTCCTTTAATAGAAAACACCACATAACCTTCCATTAGTCAATGATTTACCTATCCACAATATTATTATTCTAAACTAATGTGTAAAAATGTATTATTTACTTTTTTAAATTTCAACGAATATTATAAATTCTATAGTGTACATTTCTTGACAATGCTCACAAAACCATGCTATGATATTGTCAACAATTTTAAGTCATGAGCACTAATGTTTTCATTTATTTTCCAAACTATCTAAGGTGCTATACCTTCAATATAATAAACTAGTTTCAAATACTTTATTTTACAGTTGCTTCATGAGGAAATCTTAATAATATTTATTAGTAATGAGTCTTTATTCTTCTAGCATTTTACTAACATAATGCACATATCTATTGATTTGAAGGCACAAACATAACTCTTATATTTATTATTATATGGCAAGCCCAAGCATCATCCTTTTGTATTTTGCTTTTACATGCTATCTTTTGGCATATTTATAAATATTTTATTTACAAAGCAGCTTACAACTTTGCTATTTCTCAACTCATACATATTTTTATACATCTATTTTTTAAAAAAAAAAACAAATTGACAATCCACTATAAATTTAATCTTTTAACTTATCACAAATAGAAATTTGAAAATTATTGCCCAATGTGTCATAACTCTGTTTAATCTAACAGTAGTGTACACAAAAATAGCTGCTATTAATTATGATCATTAATGAAATATTTTATTCTCTCTGTTATTATAAGAGTAAATTTGTCATGAATCATGGATAAATACCAAAGCTTCTGTTGGGCAGCCAAAATGTTATGGATCAATTGTAAAACATATGAAAAATGCTAATGAAGCAACACTGTTTCATAAATAGCAATATTTCCTACTTGAACAAGTCAAAATTTAAAAAAAAATAAAGACTGCCACAATGTAAAGGTAATATAGGTCTTGTTTACTGAATAGCAAGGTAGATTTGGATAATCATGAATATAATAGAAAATATAATTGAGCAGAGATAACTAGCTTGCAAATGCCTCATGGATTTATGTAACCAGATTTAATATGTAAAATTATTAGCCACATGTTTTTCTTCACTTATGCACTAAGTATTTGGGTAAAATTAGCATTATGAATGTTGTACTTAAGCAACTAAAATATAACTAACAAAAACAATTAAATATGTCAATCCACAAATGGTCCTAATGCAGCTTAGATTTATATTGACAATGGTCACATGACTATGTAAGGTTGAGTACTTTTATATAGAAAAATGACAATATTATAAAATTATTTATTATCAATTACATCTACTCCAGCTGCAATTTAAACATACAGTACTCAATCCCTCTGGCAGAGAAGCATAATACCCAGAAGATACCTGTAGCCAGACTGAGGTTATGGAAGGTATAATCTATAGCCATATTTCCAGGTTATAGAACTTCTGGACTGTTGAATTCAAACCTATCATTCAAAGTATCTTATTGGTTTTGAAGTAAACTTCAGGGGTCAGCTAGTTACAAGAAATAACTAAAATACTCTGGATGACAGCCATTGACTCAGTGCTTGAGAAATCCCAAAGTAGCTCAATGGAAACAAATATAATAAACTGTGTCTATCTTTTTTGCTAAATTGTTATTAGTGGTATAATTAAAAAATGACTGATACTCAAATATTGCAATGGCTACTTATAAATTAATATAAAATTTAGGAAATGGCATAAGAAAATGTTATTAACCATTAGGACTTTAAATCTTGTGATTTTTTGCTCTTTGCTGATGCATGTGTGATTTGAGATGGATTTTAGGCTTCTGACGTGGTTCTGATGATTATGGTTCTGGACTTCTAAATTGTTCTTAGTGATATAATTAAAAGATTGATTGACAATGATTGATAAACAAATACTTTATTTTAAATAAAATGTTTACTATAATTTGTAATCTAATTTTAAACATTTTTTAAAAATTAAATCAACAATGATTTTACATATAACTACACACATTCTTAATAAACATACAATAGAAATGTAATAAAAACACTATATGGAAAGAGCACACACAACCTTGGACTTAAAGTAATCATTTCATGGTTTGAAAGCTCTTTAATTAATTGATACTAAGGGAAACATATGAACCTGCACATACTATAGTTTCTTATATGCTACCTATAGAGTTCATTTATTATTATGACTCTGCAGACACTCAAAGATTGTGATGGTTACATATAAATTAATATAAAAAACTAGTAATGGGCATAAGAAAATGTTATTACAGAAGCAGATGGATCTGTAGGCCAGATCCATGCTTCACATCTTTCTAGATTACTAGACAAGGATCAAACCTGATCCACATGTGTTACAATGTTTGTAAAACTTTCCATCTGCCATTTTATCTACATTTAAATTTTAGGACAGTAAATAATTTATTAAAGTATAAATTTTCTATTAAAATGTTTTATTATAAATATTCGAGGGGCCCATATATATATATATATATATATATATATATATATATATATATATATATATATATATATATATATATATATATATATATATATAATATATATATTACAGACGGAAACTTTTATAAAAATCAATATATAATTTTTTAATATGATATTTTTTTAAGTATTTTATTCTGGAGTTTTGCTTTCAAAATAAACCCCACTAACATTCCATAATGTTCACATAAAAGAAAATCCAGTAACAAAATGGTAATGTATTTTTTAATTAAAGTAAAAGATAGTTTGAAATATAAATTCTGCAAATCTACATTTAGTTAAAAATAGATTTGAAACAATTAAATCATTGGTTTTATTTGAAGGTTGATCTCAAGAATACAATACCAATATACTGTAGGTATTCCAACACTGCCACTTAGCCTGGAGCATATGAAAAAAGAAATTTCCCAAAAATAATTGAAAAAGATATAAATAGCCAAAGAGAACAATAGAAGCTAGCCAGTCCCAAGTTTTTGTCGGCAATTGCCTGGCAAATCTACATCAGGCAAATTTTTAAACTCATGATAAACATGTTCTGACATATAGTAGCACAGTAGATGGCATTAATCTGCCAGTCTCTGTGTCATAAACATGATCATCAACATACCATAAGTCAGAGAAACTTTGTAAAAATGAACTGCTGAACTATTGAACTCTTTTATTCAATTCATAGCTAGCAATGCCTGTGTGGAAATTCAGTTTTCATCATGGGATTCCAACTTCCATTTGGACTTATAATAAATTAGGTAATATATTACCAATTTGTAATTTCTTTCTACCTAATTTATTCTTCTAAACTCCAGTGACCAAATAATGTAAACCCTACTAAATTTTAATATCTTCTAAAATGTAATCCTCATAACGTGATTTAAATGTAATTTAAAATTTTTAATTTAATAGTCTGTAAACTACTATTGCCATTACTTAAAATCTAATGTCTTTGCTCTCTTTCTATCTGTTTTAAAATTATGCCTTTTCTTAATGCTAAACTTTTTTCTAATTGTGGTTTAGAAAATATTGTTAAATGAAATGAATATATGCCAATTTTGTTCCGGTTTGACAAAAGCTTTACTTAAATAAATACTTGCTTTCAATTTCCCGACCAATGTTTGTTGGCAAATAAAATAAATAATTATCTAGCTCTGAAGATTTTGGAGCAACCTTTATTTTGTCAAGATGAAACCATATTATATTATTATGTGTCTTTTTTATATTTATACATACAGAGTTTAGTTGTGGGAAGACATGAGCTTCAAGTATGAGAGTTTTTTCAGTTATATTATTTCAGTTTTAAAGAGTGAAAGAGAGGGGGGTTATAAATTATATTTGTGTTAAAAAAATAAGAGAGTAATAGAATGTTATTTAAAATGTTAGTAGGATTTTGTGTGGAAGGGAGAGATGGCTCACTAATTTTAAATATTTGCCATAATTAATGCTTATTTTATTATTGTGGGTCTGATCTTGATCAATCCATATGCATTTATGTAATATTTATAGCTCAGCACAATTATATAATTAACTGCTAAAATATAATTCCGAGTACTCATATTTTGCCTTGCTGGTATTTTGCTTAATTACTTGTCTTTTGTTCTGTGTGATTACTAGATCGTAGCTAGACCACATGGTAATTTTACTGGATATCAATTTTCTTGTCAGGATATGAAAGATATAATGGAAAGAACCAGGGTAAGCTAAGCTCAGCTAGCTTTGGAAATTGTCATTTCTTTCACCTGAAATATTTTAGGTTTGCCAATGGCGCAGACTATTATTTTATTTATTGGCATCACAAGAACAGAGACAGGTGAATTGAGTCTATGCTAGTAATGTAATATAAAATGCTGGAATCTATTTACTTTACTTTGTCTGAGCACATTATGGTGGATTGACCAATATCTGATTAATTTACTTATTTTAAATCTCGAAATAGTTATGTGCGAATATCACGATCTATTTATATTTTAAATGTGTCACTATCTGCAACACCAGTTTTTATAGTTTGAGTTAATAATTTCTCTCTTAAAATAAAATCATTCAGAATAAAATTATGTTTATCATAGTTCTTTAAAAAATATCCATTTCTATATCTCAGACATGGGCAGGCATCTCCAACAAATCGATAATCGTTTACATTTTTAGATTGGCATATTAACTATACCGCTCTTTTGCCAGAGGCATAATAACTGACAGAATAGAAACTTGTATTAAATAATTTTATGAAATCAAATCAGAGAGAGACATTAGATAAATTATAAAAATGTTTCATTATATATATATATATATATGAATTTAAGCTAACTGTGGTTCCTCTCTATTTTATTCATTCTAAAATTATATATTTTCTAATTAATTATTGTGCTTCTATCTGATGACTGAAGGTTACCCACATACCATTTTATGTTTAAATAAATAGATAGACTAATTAAAGTTAATGATTATAGTTAAACATACAAATTAGTTGAGATCCATGCTCTACCAATGATGCTAGTGAGATAGAGTGTAGAAAAGATTAATTGCTTTCCTTGAAAATGTTGTTAATTAATTTGCATATTTAGATAGTGGGTAAACAGGGCAGAATCCATAAGTAATATTTATCTTTGATCTCACATATGGTTGGATTCGAGGTACTTTTACTTAGGTTGTGAATCATGTTGAGTTAACATACAATTTTGACCAGTACATTACACATAGGATTTTAAACATTGTAGTTTTTGCTCTTTACTTCTGCATGTGTGATTTACCAACCAGTTGTATGTTAGGCTTCCAATGTGGTCCTGATGATTGTGGTTCTGGGCTAATTCTTACTTCAGCCAATTAGATATTTTGGCAGCTTCAAATTACTAGATGAGCACAGCTCCTATCAGGTAGACTGCTGATGTTCTTGCAGATGAGTGTTGGAGCTCAATGCATGCTCAGAAAACTGTTGAGCATTGATTTTTTTTTAAATATACATCTAATAGGTGATTGAATCTATATATGTGATTGACTGACTGACAAACTTTTTGGTCATATTTATGTGATAATCTTGTTGCTATCTTTTAATTATTTTTTTTTAAAATCAGCTAGTTATTTTATTTCTTCAAAATCCATCCACTGCTTTGTTGATCAAATTTTTTGATAAGATGGATTTTAATTAGTCCAGTTTAGGGATTTTAAGCAGTTAATAAGTAGCTATTGCTAATAACATTCATATGCAGCTTATCAGTATATGCAATCTTTGAGGGAATTTTTTAACTTCAATTATAAGCTTTCCTTTTATATTTTTCTTATTGTCTTTAAACACACATATTTTACCATATTTTATTGTATTTTTAAATCAACACACATATTATCCTATTTTCTTTTAAATAAATGGAAAAAAAAATATCGTTTTTAAATATTTTTTTATTTAGTTAAATTTCTCCCCTTTCAAATTGTTTTTATCATTATCATTATTTTAAACTAGTAAAACTTATACCAATAATCTGCACTTATCAAAAGAACAAAAAAAAACCCTTTAACTGTCTGAATTATACTTCTCTTTCATAAACTTTTATAATTAATTCTTTCAAATGAGATTTTTACTTTAATCATTTCTTGATAAAATAATTCAGCAGTATTTTTATTTAAAATTCTTTAGCTAATTATAAATTCTTTTGACATTAAAATTTTATGATAAATAAAATTGCAAACCTGTATCACTGTCCAATATATATATATATATATATATATATATATATATATATATATATATATATATATATATATATATATATATATATATATATATATATATTGCTTTGAAAAAATACAGACATCAAATAATATTATATATATATATATATATTATAGGCATTTTTGAAAATTTTATAGTTTTTCTCTAGTGGATTGTTTTATTATACTTATATTGTTTGATATATATATACACGATCTTCAATTTTTACTCAACTGTAAAAGTTTCACTACACGGAATATCCCGCTAATAGTAATAATAATATGACATATATATATATATTTCCAATGGAGTTGCTGTTATAGAAACTCTTTATATATTATCATGCTATAATCATTAAAAAATCCCTTTAACAGACAATGACTATCATAATAATTTCATACTTAAATAATTAAGGCTATTTACATAATTATTTATTTTTATATACTTATAATAATCTATAATATAATATGTAAATATATATTAAATTGATTTAATTAGTTAATGAGATACTCTACTAAAATATAAGAGAAAATAATTATTCCTCCAACAAAAGTAATAATGGTTAATAGTTAGATAATTGAATGCAATGACAAAGGGATTCTATTGAAATCCAATCATCTAAATCACAATAATGATTTTTTTATAATTTACAGATACTAATTAACAATGATTCAATAATACATCTAGCTTTAATATTACAAAAATAATAACAAATAAATTGCTAAATTAAAATTAGACTAATAACTTTTTATTGCTTACCCATACATTTATGTAAATAATAAAGATTAAGTAATATAATCATTGACTGATAATCACATCACTTATTATTGATCAACAGATAAAATTTTATAAACCAATCTTCAGGCATACTAATTATTTTTAGCATTAACCCATTATAGTTATCATTCCAAACTTATATTAGAAGTGTGTCATACTAATTTTATTTAGTTTAAATAATGCATTAATTAGGACATAATCATTTTTAAGATAACTTTTATATCTTTTATGATCTAATTTTGTAAGAACTAAATTAAGCTCTTCAAATAAGATGAACTTCTATAATGCTCTGCATACAAAATGATTTCTTATATTTAAATTGTAGATATTTATCCATGTACAAAATTTTTAAATAGATTAACAAGTAAACTGTACTTTACTTCTATTAAATTATAAATCAAAAGTGACACATATTTAAATTATCTATTTTTAATCCTTTATTTGAAATCTTCTGATAAAACATCCAATAAATAAAATTTATATGAAAATTCTAATGTGTTATGTACTTAAGTATGATGTGGTGAAACTTATGATTGAATAAAAAGCTGACACTAGTCATCTAGTTCAAATCATAACATACATTTATTTATAATTGAATATTTCTAACATTTTCTAATTTACACTAAAATTAAACTATTTTACAAATTACATCATTATTATAACCCATTTGCATTTTATACAGAAAATTAAAATGAATAAAAAATACAACAACTCTTTCCTTAGTTTCTTCATATGAATATTATTTGTGCATTTAAAACAATTGTTTTAATATTATTAACATGATTTATGATAAACGTAATTAGGTTTATCAAAAATGGAAGAAGTCGAGGTTGTGAGTGAAGCAAACGTTTTGAAGTTGTAAATAAAAATGTGACAATTTGCCATAGATAAATATTCTTCATGCAATAAATATATATATTAGATTTGCTTTTTATTGTATTTTTATTTATATGAAGAATAAAAAAGAAAGAGAAAGTATGGAGATTATTAAAATAATTGATATTCATATTCAAATGTTTTAATTTTCATTCATTTTTCAATAAAGTTTATCAATTATAAATATGGCAATAATGTTTATGCGATAGGTTACTTATCATTTATTTTTTCTTAGATTTATTAAAATACAATATAATACAAATTACTATATTAAAATATTATTATTTATTGAATTACCTTCTTAATCTTTATAAAGTTTATGCAATATAAATAAGATATGTTAAATAATTACTTGAATCAATAATATTTATATTTAGTCTTATACATTCATCAAATCATATATCCTATATATATATATATATATATATATATATATATATATATATATATATATATATATATATATATATATATATATATATATATATATATATATATATATAAAAAATACAACCCTTATTTTGAATGACATCATACCAGCATTATAACAATATATTACCATTAATATATAGGTGTATTTGTTTTGAATATGTTCATTTACATTTTCTTTAACCTATCATTTCTGACTATATAAATAAAAATTATAGACTCTTATACATATCACTAGCATATGATGTTTAACTTATTATTTGCTATCTAAGGTATTATTTGAGATAAGAAACTAATTTAAACAGTGGATCATAAGAATGGAAGTAAGTATCATTTATCATCCAACAGTCATAACCTACAGTAATCATTTTAAAATGATATTACCTGTGAAATCCTAGCTTTTTTCTTAAGCACTTACGTAATTGGGTGGTTATTTGCCTGAAAATATCCTCACAAACTTCTTAATATAATATGGGCATCCTTTAGATCTAACCCATCACATACAACATTAATTCTTCAGATGATACTTCACTATCCTCTCATTTTAACCTTTTCCAATATATCTTTTTTAACTTATTGCAGCAGTATAATTTACATTTCAATTCCAACCATATACCATTTATCTGCCTAACATTTAAAAAAATATTTATTTCTAAAAGAACATTTGCCAAAAAAAAAGATTATTTATCTATATGACAAATGTTATATTATACTTTTAATATTTTATAATATTTGAGATCAATGTTCAGTATCACAAAGTCTTAAGTATACTTTATTCCACTTATCATTTGTCATGTTACAGATGGCTTATACATTCATATTTTATCCTACAAATGTCATTTTTTTGGAATAATAACTATTTATTGTGTACCAGAGAGCTAGGTTCAAGTACAATAAATTAATCTAATAGATACCACTTTCCTTTTTAATAAACATTTTTGTTTTAGAATATTAAAACATATACTAATAAAATAACCAAATTCTGACTTATCATCCTTCAGTTTTTTGTACAGCCATAAGAAAATTTATATAAAATATATACTTATAAACATAGACTACAACTTTAATTTTAAACTTTTAAAATCTAATATTATATCCTAAAATTATATCAACATTAAAAATACTAACAATATATATATATATATATATATATATATATATATTGTTAGTATTTTTAATGTATATATATAAATAGTATATATATATATATATATATAGACTATTTATTTACATTCATTATTGTTCTAAAAATAAAGAAATATTATAAAGCCATAATAAAAAATCTTTAGATTGAAACTTTTTCAATGTTTTTTTTTTTTTTTTAAAGTTTCCAAACTCTAAACAGTTATCACCATGATGATGATCAGTGGTTTCAACTTATCATTTTGCCACTTTTTCTTTCACTTCCAATTTGTAAAACCATTATTTAAAAAGTACATTTAAAAAGAAGAAAATATATACATGAATAATCAACCCATTCAAACTTCTTAGTAGAACTTTTCATTGTTTATTATAAGATGCATAATTTGAATTCAGTGCATTTCACATCTTGAAAATATAATTATTTTAAAGTGCTTTTTAAATATCTCATATTATTTTATAATCCTGATTATCCATTAAATTCACATGTCACACAACTGGTTTCTCTTGTAATAATTATTAAATTTTAAAATTTCATCTGTTCATATTTTATTCTACATTTCTATAAGTCATTTTTACTTATAGTCTATTTCTTCTTGTTTCTTTAAACTATCTTAGTTTATATTCCTCCTTGATATTATTTATCAAAGTAAATAATTCCATCTTTTTAAATGGTCAATCATTTTTATCTCATTTTATGATAAACATCTTGTTTTAAAATATAATCAGTAGTTATTTTTCACTTTCCATTGTATTGTTTTTTAAAATATTTATTACACTTACAACTGTATTCATGGTTGTTCAAAGTACATATTGTTTATTAAAATATTCTGTTTTTACTTGTCATTTAGCATACAAGTTATTCTATCTAACATAATTCTTTTTAAAAATGAGGTCATTATTGTTATTTAGCTAATCTACTTAATGTTCTATAGTGCATTTTATAAGTCTATAACAACAGTTATTTTTAAATAAATAAATGTTCATTTCTAAAATGCTTTTTAAAATTATGAAAAATAAAAAAGATAACAAAACATAACTTTACATGAATATATTTGTAAACTAGTTTCACTTGTTGATGACAGACTTCCATTTTTCTCTTGAGAATAATGTAGTTCCTTTAAACTTTAAACAACAACTATGGTTAGACTATAACTTAATAGCAAGGTTGAATTATCTCCTAGCATATGGTAGTTTAATTTACTCCTTAATAACATTATAATTCTTTTAAACATATTGTATACAATTATTTATGTTGTTAAAACTATCTTTTAACTAAATATGATATTTTTATTCCTAATTTTATAGAACTAACACATGTAGGTTAATTAGCTCTTACGGTTTCTTCAATTCTCCCCTTAATTCTGGCTGTTTATCCCTTTTATATTGTAGTCAGTGTGATGTCAGATCTCTACTTAAAAAAATTTCCTTGGTCATCTAATTTAATTAACTGAAGAGGTTTTGAATAAATTAAGTTTGTCTGCAATTTTAATAATAATAAAATATAATAAAATTAAAAAAATATTTAAACCTTTAAATAATATATATATATATATAATTGCTCTTAAATTAAACATAATTACAATTTATACTATGTTAAAATTATTTATTGAAGTTTAAAATAAATAATTAATAATTTATACTGAAAGATAAAATTATTACTCTTTAAAAATTAAAATTAATAATTTAATCATATGCTGGATTAAAATATATCATTTTTAACCAGAAAGTGAAATTCATTTATTTTTCTGCACATATATCCAAATACATATATTTTTAAAGAGTCATTATAAAAAAAAATTAAACAAATGTTTATATTATAATTATTATAATGATTAATGAATATTGTAAATTTTAATAAATATAATTTGGATGTACTTATTAATATTAAATAAACTCATAATTAAAATAATACATTTAAAGCATTAATGATTACTACAAAAAATGTATGTTCGTTAAATTGACAGAATCTAATAATTTATATTATATAAATGAAACGTTTAATAAACGCTGGAAATGAAAAAAAATAATATTGATATAACTATTTACTTTATAAATTATTTTTTTTTACCATTATGTGAAATGTAAATTATTTTTTAAAGAGCTACTAAAGTGAAAAGTTATATATGTAAGCTTTTCCTTTGATTTCTAATTTTTTTTTCATAGAAATATATATCATTTTATCAGAGGCCAATCACGTACGATTCATGGTATTAACATACAGATGTTTTGAATCACATTAGTCATTAATGGATAATACATTTTATTGTAAAAAAAAATCATTTTAATGTTCTGTAAGCAAGAGTTGGTGGGCTAGTGGTTAACATATCTACTTTCAAGCAGCTGACCATGTTCACTTCCCAGTCAACACATTTGACATATGAAAAAAAAAGTACAAGAAGATTGAAGGTTTGACCAATGAAAGCAAAAACAAAAACTTTTTTTAAAATGTAAAGATATGAATGAACTGATAGTAGACTAATAAGTAAATTGGGAACCTTTCAGATTAATGTAGTTTTCTTTTTTCCAAATGTAAGACAGTTTATATGTACCTTCATTTTTATGATACAGTCTAAAATCTTTAGGAACAAAATGACTTTTCTGATTTTAAAATTCCCGGTGATTAATAAATTATGATCATATTCTTGTGTGATTAAGTGCAGTGATAATTACTTGTACCAATGTAATAGACTCTACAAACTCCATTGTTCTCAACTGGTAATGGATTTATAGGTTTGAGAAGAATATTACCAATTTATTAGTTAAAAAATATGCTGTTCTTATATAATTGCATTTTAAAATATATCCAATGTTAATATTTTTTATTAATTAAACTTTAAACTAGAAATTATCTACTTAAAGAATACCATTTCTATATTGTAAATTTTACTACATTATATTCTTGCAAATTAGGGACATGTTTGTATCTGTTTTTAACATGTTGTAAGGGGATATGATAAGTGAAGAAGTTGTATAATACCCAATATGTACATTTCATGCTGGATCAGCAATTATCAATTGGTTAAATTGCAATCTGTATTAAAATATTATTTAATCTGTATTATTGATTTATAGAATGAATCACTCTAACTGTTCTAGTTTTTGATTCATTTTTTTTTATTATGATTGTTTTCATCTTAAAATAAGACAATGTTTATATTCCTATAATTATTATTAACAAAAATCAAAAACTGTATCATTGTTACATTAATTATATACGGATATATTTTAAATTATAGATCTTATATATTTATATTTTTTATAAATTTCTTTGCTAATTAAATAATATTTTTTAAAGTATATTATTTCCATAATTTACATAAAGACAGGCCAATTCTTGACCAATTTGTTTTTTTTTTCTTTTTCTTTTACATTATTGTAACTTTTAGCTAATAAGCTGTACTAATAAGGCTTACTATGTCTTCTACATATGATTTATCCAAAACATTAAGAGATCTAGTAAAAAAGATTTGTCTACAGAAAAAAAATGACCAGCATGACAATATTCATCAAACTTTTATTTAATTGTAAACTTAGTATGAACCTGATATTGTTTTATGGATGGTTTGTGCCTAATAAGAAATCTATTTGTTTACTTTTAATATGTTGCCTGACAATAAGCATGCCATTTATGAATTTGTGCCAATGAAACAGCTTTAAAGATGTTGACCTAAAGCATTAAATTATATGTACTTCATACCAAATAAGTAAATATTTCGGGCATGGAAGGCACATTGAAATACTACAAATTCACCTATAAATATGTTTTTTATAAATGAAAGTATATATTTGAAAAGCAATATCTGGCTAAGTTAATAATATTCTACAAATTATCATGTTAGTTAAATATTTCTTTTGAACACTTATTTTGTATTCAGTAGTGACATTATAAACACATGGTTGGTATTCTGAAGGGTTCTTCTGTGTTAGAGGTACCAGATTATTGTTATGGAGAAATTAAAACGTCAGTACCTTTAAATCTTCTTGTTGTTTGATATCTATAAATGGTGTGTGAGTTCTCTGGCAACTTGATAAAGATAAAATATATTATTTATCTTTGTATGTAAACAATATCCAGTCTCATGTCAAATTTGTAATGGAAGCAAAGAGTAAGAGAATTCTCTTTCTTGTGCACTGGTCATCAAAAACAATATAATATTATATCTTTTTTCTTTTCATAAAAAATATATACACATATATCAATTTCATCATATTATCATCCTGGTGAAATCTTTTTTTATTTTCCATACTATTTTATTAGAACAGTTAAACATTTGGAAGAAAAAATAAATTGCACAAAGTAATATTTTATTAGTAACGATTATAAAATAGGAGTATAATGCAGTCTTTTTGTCAGCCATAGCAATCTTATTAAAATTTAAGAGAAGAAAGAGCCACAAATATTGGGGTCTGCATATTTTTATAAAAATATTATTTAAAAAAACTACTGTCAGTTATTATATGTGTTTTCAAAAGCTATAATATAAAAACAGAATATACCACTAATCAAAAAATTGTTAGCAATCTGGAAAAAACATAAGGAATTGATTCATTTAGGGCCCATGGAATTTGTAAATTTACATTTGGAGTTTATGAAACCTTATATTTTGATATGAACACTTATCACATCAATGTTATGAGAGACATATATTCTAATGCTATAAATAGCAGTCACTATCAATGGCAGTCTCACACCATGCTATGGATATGTATCATAATATATTTTATCAAACACTAATGTAATTTTAAGAATTGATAAATAACACCATGCTATGGATATGTATCATAATATATTTTATCAAACACTAATGTAATTTTAAGAATTGACACATTCCACAAGGATAAAATCAGAGAAACCATTGAGATACTTAAGATACTAGATTTTCCAACAAACATAAAAAGATCCGAAGATCACATTTTATTTGGAAATATTTTGTTAATCAATTATTGTTAATAGTTTTGTATATTAATTATTATCAATACATCCCTACTTTATAATTCTAAAATTATTAGTTTTTGCTTTCTCTTGGTCAAAACTTTAATCTTGTTTTACAGCACTATTTAAATTGTCATTACAATAGTATTTTAATCAACCTTATAACTGTAATCCAGATGAAATGCCTGCATTTCTGTACTGAATCATATGGATGAACATGGGTATATATATATATATATATATATATATATATATATATATATATATATATATATATATATATATATATATATATATATATATATATATATATATATAATTCAAAAATCATACCCATCAGGATGTTAAGATATTTCTTCAGCAATGCCCTCAATAATCAAATATAAAATTCGGCCATCATATAGCTAGACTTACTCTTTTATGTTTAGCTGTTTAAAGTTGAGAATTTACATTTGTTCACAGAGGGCATTATATATATATATATATATATATATATATATATATATATATATATATATCAGAAAAATGTGCATGAACAATTTACTGAATGCTTAAGTAAAGCCTTATCATTTACGATATGAGACCATCACATTCTGCAAAACTTATTCATGTTACTCTCTACTTACATATAAGTTAAATGAAAAATATTATTCAAATTGTATATGTTTCGTAGAGCTCAATGAAATATTTTAGAAAGAAGAAAACCTGATCTTAATATTCGTTATTAATTAAAAAGGTATATAATATTGCAACTATCAGTAGGGAATAATATTAATGTCGATTGTCGTATCTTAGTCCCTTTTTATAGTAACTTGTGAGCATATATATATATATCAGGGAAAGTTTTATATAAATGATGTTTTTTTTTTTTACAAAAATAAATTTTATTGCATAAGTATAACACGTTTTTATTTATAGATCATATTGTAAATCTGTTGAATTTATATAATCTTGTTTTTTATATATAAACTTTAGATTTATTTAACTATTTATTTATCTTTTTATAGAAAATCCTTTAAAAATGTGATTGAGGAAAAAAAATAGTTCTAATAACATATAATTGAGACTATATCTCGACGATAAACAAGTTCGTTTAAAAACAATCTACAATATTGCAATTCTTATATATTAAAACATACTTTTACATATATATATATAATATTAAAAATCTATGTCGTATTTCTTCAAAGTAATATACGTAAATTTATAATTAAATAGTATAAAATGCAGGACTTAAAAGTTTATACAATTTTTTTTTTCTATAAACGTCACTTAGGAGCGCTTTCAACTATCCTTGTAGTTTTTGTCATAAAAAAACGAAAGCTAAAAAAATATCTTTATTTTTATAAATCTGTTTTGCAAATCACGTATATATGGGTTTGATTTTAATTATAGTAATGTAAAAATATTGGAAACTTAAAAAAATAATAAAAGAAAAATTAAGAAAGTTATGTTAATATATAAATACAAGCATGATTCAATCAATAGGCAGACAACAAACGTTAAGATCACGAAATTATGGAAAAGTTGACACCATGGAAATATGATAAAGTTGAAATTTCAAAGTATTAGCTGACAAAAACTACAAAGATAGTTGAAAGAGCTCCTAAGTGATGTTTATAGATATATTTATAAACTTTTAAGTACTGTGTTTTCTAATATATATATATATATATATATATATATATATACACAGTACTAAAAACACAGTACTTAAATATATATATATATATATATATAAACAACTACAATTCCTTCATAGACATAGAAGTACATTAAATGCAATATTATGGCTTAATAAACAAGAAAAAAGCAAGATATAAAAATAAACCTAATAAATTGTAGTTCAGAGCATTATTATCAAAGATGAAATAACTTAAAACATGATGCTGACTTTGAATAGGGTGCAAGAGAGACTTGGCATCAAAAATAATTAAGATTGCATTTATTATTTTTAATATTTCTTCCTGAAAAAGAAACGTTATTATTGTATTTAATTTATCAGTCTGATATATATAATAGCTTACTTTTACTTGTGTATAAAAAATATAACAAGGATGTTTAATAGATGAATGAAAGTATTATTTTTTGTCGTTATATATGTAATATGTATATGGATGCTTACATTAAAAAAATTGAAATTTAAATAAATTTGTAATTGCCATTCATTAGCAGAGACTTTAGTAAGGAAACTAAAAATAACATATATTTTTTTTAATAATAATATTTACCGATGTAAATGGGTTGCCTTGATGAAATGATACTGGGTTTGTGGAGAAGTATCACTTGACAGAAATACATTATGTAAATATTTAGCCCGAAACTTATCAATATTTATTAGCAAGGAAGAGGTATTGTTGTTGAAGAAACATAAATATATATTTCTAATCTGGCAACATTTATATCTGTAATTCATCTCTCTATTAATGTGCAAAACTTTTTTCTACAAATATCATTTACATCCTATCACTAATATGTTTGGTCTTTCTAACTTCAAAATCATAGACTGAAATATAGACAAATAATTATTTTCTGTAATAATTTTAGAAACCTGTGTTGAATCACAAGGTATTATTTATTTATGAGTTTTTTTATTCTGAAACTAGAGTGATGGATGATAATTTTTCCACAAGCCACCTTGATAATAGAATGCATGAATATGTAAAACGAATAGTTTCTATATAAAAATAAAGCATCAATGTGATGAATTGCTGTTAAATATACATGTTACAAAAATGCATAATAAAGTTATTAACATGAAGATTAATTGATATAATTAACTATAAAACATATATAACTAGAGAAGTGGGGTCTCTAGACTTTCAATATAATGTTGTTGCATGGTGTTGATGACAATGAAATAAATAGTCATATTTACTATTTGGAGAATCATCAACTCTTCACCTAGCAAAGAACTAAAATGATTTTAACTTATCATCAAGGTACTTTAAAATCCAAATGAAAATTTTTTTTGCACAACATTAATCTAATTTTATTTCAAGAATCTTGTGATGTTTTTAATAATGCATATTTATGAATATTTTTTTGAATATATATTGAATTATTGATAGTATGTCATCCAAGTATACTTTGATTATATTTATTGAAAACAAACTAGTGAAGCAAATAATTCAGTAAGACATTTCAAATGATACTAAAATAACATTTAGATAGATAATTTCATGCATACCATATAAAAAATGTCCCAATATAAACTGTATTTATCCTTCTGACTCTAGATCTTTTACATCTTCAAGATGAATAAAAAGAATTTAATTCTTACATATACTTCATCTAATCATAAATTAGGGTGAAGAAGAATGTAAACTTATCTGGATTTTGTCAAACTTCTACCATTCTTAATTTGAAATAGTCTATTGATAATATTTGAACATTAAATTGTTTCAATTGCAACACAATACTGTACTATAATTACATTATTTAACACAAGTATAAGTTTACAAATAAGAGATATGCAAAAAAATAGTAAACTAATTTTGAAAAATATGGAATAATTTATTAAAAAATATGTAATAATAATCATTCCTTACATATTGGAGAATACTCTTGATCAGGTTATAAAAAAATATTGATCAAATTATTTTTTAAATTTGATAGATATTAAAAATAATATTCTGTTTGTAAATTTTAAATTGTATTTATTATTATTATTATTAGCCTATTACAAAACATTTCTGCACCTGCATTTATGAAACCATTTTTTTAAAAGTGAATTAACTTAACTTCCACTTTATTATAATTACAGTTTTAATGTCTTATCTTTTTATAAGGAAACATTTTCAATTAAATTATATTTATAATAAACACATTTTGGTTAAAATAAATATATTACAAATATATTGCACAAATAAGCATAAATTTGTTAATAAAATACAGAATAGTGTATTATTATTATTATTATTATTATTATTATTATTATTATTATTATTATTATTATTATTATTATTATTATTATTATTATTATTATTATTATTATTATTATTATTATTATTATTATTATTATTATTATTAATAATATTTTAATAATAATAATAATAATAATAATAATAATAATAATAATAATAATAATAATAATAATAATAATAATAATAATAATAATAATAATAATAATCAATGTCTGTATTCCAATTATATATATATATATAATTATTCAAAACAACACAATAATTAATACAGTAAAAAATATTTTAAAACAAATATATACCATAACTTAATAGAAGTACTTTTGACTATCTATGTAGTCATTATCAACTAGATTCAAATTGTATTACAAACATTGTTACAAATGTATACAAAAAGAATTATGCCATTTATCAATTTTCCCACAATTCATTTTTAATTTATATTAAAAGAAATAATAATAAACATAAATTAAAAAAGCTATGTTAATAAAAAATGAAAAGCAACATTTGATTAATATACAGGCTGAAATTATAAAAATTAATGAATTGTGGGGAAATTGATGTATGATGTAATTCTTTTTGTGTGTGTATATATATATATTATAAGCATATAGATGTGTGTATATATATATATTGAAGCAGTCAGATCTGAGTTCGATCCTAGCTTCATGACATCTAGCCATAAGCCCATTTCAAACCCTAGTACTAACCTTAAATTTCTGATGCAATGGAGTTTTATACGTTCAATCCACGCTAATTTCCATAAAAAATAACCTATTTCATAAATGCATATTAAAATTAATTAGTTTCAGATTTAAATTGACCAATTCTATTAATAAATTCATGATAGAATTATTAATCAATTTATCTATTATAACTGCATGGATTGTGTGTATATATTTGTAAATATTTAAATATATAAATTTGTTTAAAAGTTTCATAGCATCGGGAATGTTTGATTTTATTTTTAAATAATTTGTTAAAGTTTTATTGATTAAAAGCTACATTCTTTCGATAAGCTTTCAGATTTTCCCTTTCCAAAAACAACAGTTAAAGTTTTATTAATTAGAAAAAAAATAAGGATTTCCTAATTAAAATCATTTTCTGATTTTAAGAATTCATTTTGTAATTAGAAAATGAATTCAAGTTAATGAGTTTGAAAGCCTTATCAAAATAATGTATCTAAAAACAACCAGTAAATCTAAAAACATTGATAATGAAAAAAGTGCTAGGCTGAAGGCATCAGAGGACAGAAATATATAGCTCTGAAAAGTTGGAGAAGAAGAAAAGCCATCTTTGTTGCAGAAAAGTGCCAGTAAATTATGTGATATTCAAAATCATGAATTCAAATAGTGTTTTGATTATGGTGAAGGGCTAGAACATCAGGAATCTGGCTATGGTTCCTGAAGCCCTTTGAGAATCTTCAATGAAGCTGCTAAATTCTTTCCAGACAAATCATGCTGCCAAAATCAAATAAAATGCTGTTCACGTAATCAATCAAATGGTGCCTACATTTTTTTTACCAACTCGGACGTGTAACCTATGGGGACCAGCCCTGGAAGAAATGGGTAATATATTTCCATAATGAACCTTAAGCTATCTGGCCAGTTTCCAAAGTTTACTTTACACTCCCTTTAAGAGCTCTTCTCATTTATCATGTAATAATCTTTATAAAACCCTTTATTTATGCTATTGTAAATTATATCATAATTCTCTCAATCTCAAGTCTTTAAATTTAACTTTCTCCTTTCTTGCCTGGCGGTTCATTTACTATATTATATATATTTATTGTGTGATTTATTAATGTTGTTTATTTTTAATTATATGCCAATAATTCTTCGATTCGATGAGCTCCTTTATTCTATTTGCCTCATGCAAATAATATAATATTAAATCTGATAATAATTCTCTCCCATTAGAACTAAATTTATACAATTCTATTAATCATCGAGTCGAAAAAAATTATTAAATGTTTGTTATTTTTATAATTGGCTAATAATAAATTATTAGCTCCATTTCTACTCTATGCCCAGCTATTTTCTCGTATTCACCAACATGTATTTATTCATATATAATCTTAAAATGTTTTTGCAAAAAAGCCAATAAAGGAATCAAATCAGTATATTCTAATTCAACTTTCACTGTCTATTAATATTCAGGAAGGGCACGATATTTGGGCATGATGAATATAATTTTATAATGTGTTAAAATAGTTTTAGTTAAAAGCTCATTTGACTTTAATTAAATTGATCAAGTCATCACATAGAGCATACTATAATTGGGTTTTATTTTTCAAATGGTGACTCTCAAGTCATCATCGTCGAACATTGCTGACATAGGGCAATCTTCCGCTCTGTTAGGCTTGTTGGTGATCATATTTCTGTTATTTTAAATTATCAAGGAAGAAAGCACTTCCTCTCCCATTCATATTAGTCAAAGGGCATAAGACTTGTCAGATGCAAGTTGCCATAGGACTTCAATTATCGACTAGCTATCATCTTTCAATTTCACTTTATAGCTCATAATTCGTCAGCACCGTGGCCTCTCTGTTCCAGTAAAGCCTGCTCTGATGCTTATAATTCATGTTAAAGTGATTTCAATTAAAGTCGAACAACTTTTCAGTTATTTCAAATTAAATAATTTTTCCAATAAAGATTGAAGTTATGCGCCAAAATACGTATCTTGCTCTTCATGAATGGCTTTGCGAATGTGAAAATAAATATCACATTATTTTGTATAAAATTAGAGCAATAAATTTCTTTACTAATGAATACCATTATCTGCCTTTTATTTCTTGTTGGGGGCATAGACATAGACTTTCAAATATTGCGTAATATTCATTGGCATATAATAAGGACCGCCACTCCTATTATAAATATAAACTTTGTTTAAGGACTAGAATTAATTAATTTAATCTTTATTTAAAATTCAAACAAAACAAATTATTATTATTAAATATTTTCTAAACACACTTGGTTTCTTAGTTATTAATTCTTTTATAATCATTTTCATGTTAACTCGCTGTCTGTGTTGGCAACCCAAACTTATACATATGATTCGATTTAAAATTATTTTAGTCAGTTTATTATCAGATATTAATGTCAGTTCAGGTGTCTCTGATCCTCACCAACCATTGAGCTAGTTTCTTGGCGCATAGCACTGTGCCATCAATTTATGCTAATCTGAGCTGGTGAGTTGGAGTTGAATTCAGTTTGAACCGACTGAGTTTGAATCCAACTTGCAGTTTAGGTGGTAAGAGTACAGTTTAAATAACCTAGAAATAATGTAAACTAC
Source organism: Epiperipatus broadwayi (assembly GCA_028023455.1). Classification (NCBI taxonomy): domain Eukaryota; kingdom Metazoa; phylum Onychophora; class Udeonychophora; order Euonychophora; family Peripatidae; genus Epiperipatus; species Epiperipatus broadwayi. The sequence continues at coordinate 915,003 of JAQFVV010000279.1, forward strand.
TACATCTAGAATGCTGATTGGTAGAGAGATGGTGCATGAGAAATTATATATTCACTTCATTTGCTGTTAATTATCACCAAATTATTGTTATATTTTTTAGCCTGTTTAACACAATAATTATATAACAATTATTTAAAAAATAATAATAGAAGTTATTGTAATTTGATTTTATATGAATATCTTTATTTTTAAAGTATAATTTCCCAAATTCAATAACAGTAGGGATAAAACTATGGTATTGATATTACTAATATATTTTTTTAACATTGTTCATAGTGATTGTATTATTTTAAAAATTATAAATACAATTTTAATTTTTAGAATAAAATGTTAATGGGATTTAAATTATTTTTTTTTGTTTTACAAAGAATGTTGAATCAAGAATTTTTTTTTTCACAACAACTGAGCTTTCATTTCTTTGCATTATCAAATTAGAGAAAAGTTCATTGTTTTCAAATGGTTTGTATTACCCTCATTATTACTATTATTTTATATTTGAAAATTTCAAATGTAATTTTTAGGATTTTTGTTTTTATATTTTTATATATTTAACAAATTAATTTCAGTTTATTAGAATATAAAACAGAATAAAGGGTTAATATTTTGAATGATAATAAAAATCACCACCAGGGTGAATTCAGTGATAATTTTTTATTCATTGAAGAAATCACTTTTATTACCATACTTGCAATACTATGTATCCTATATCTAACTAGTAATGTTTACTTTTTATATTTAATCCACTAAGTCTATTATAAATATATTATTTTCTTTAGTCAAAATATAATGATTTTTTTAACTATTATCTGAATATTTTTATGTCCATTTTGATTCATCATTTTCTTACATAAGAATTCATAATATTTTACAAGTGCCGAAAGAGAAAGTAATCAAAATCTCTATTGGGATCTCTATCTCCAGACCAATTGGATTCAAGATTGTGGCTAGTTTCTAGAGTCCCAGTGTTCCAGAATCTTTGCACTCCACTGAGGTGAGCCACAATTTCAAAAGCAACTGATCTAGAGATAGAGATACCTGATAGACATTTAATTTTTTTTATGTTTTGGCAATATATATATATATATATATATATATATATATATATATATATATATATATATATATATTAAGCTTCATCTGGCTCCAATCGGTGCCAGAATTTATCTTAGCTCAACCATTTTATTTGCAAGTATCTGTTTTTTTTAAAAAATATAATGGTAAAAATAGAAGAAATTAGTTAGCTTAATGAATAATATATCTTAATAATGAATAATATTGTAATATTTATTAAATTTTTATATAATTATATGTGCAATGTCAGTAGCATGTTGCTAATTAATTTTGTAGGAGATATAAGATAACATTTTTTATCAAAGTAAATATTTAAGTTAGTATTTGAAACAATAATAGATAGTTTAAATGTATTATAAAATAATTTTTGATTTTGTTTATTTCTAGTTTATCACTTATAATTCAGTTAATATTATAAATAATATAAGTAATTTACAATTTATTTAAAAGTAATCTTTTGTTTTTCTTAAAGCAGTCAAATGATAATGAAATGTTTAATATAAGTTAGCCTTATTTTGTTAAAAATTATTTCTGAATTGATATTCTTAATATTTTTATGTGTATTCATTAAAAGTTATAATTATCTAATGAAGGTTCAGGATAAAAGTCATCCCTGTGTGTGTGCATGCATAGAAATATATGAAGTAAATGATTAAATAATAATTTAACTACAATGTTAATTAAAAAGAAGAAATAGATCAAATGAATGAATAAAATCATTAAAATCAAATATTTAAAAAAGTGCATTTTGATAAATGAAATTGGTTTTAATGTTATATCAGTATTTCTATTTTTCTTTTTTATGGAATATATTTTATTTTCAAGATTACATTACTAATAATTAACTTTTAATTTAGATCATTAGGTTAAGTGATTTTCAAATAAATAGATCAAACTGATGTCACTTGTCAAAATTGATCATTTTTCCAGATGATTTAAAAAAATTACAGTTAAAATGAAATAAATTATATTGATTGGTTGTATTAAAAGAAATTTACATTAAAATTTAGGGAGGGATAATGATGTTCATGTTATAAATAGAAGGTTTTATTGTATTTTAAGTGTGCATGTTCTTGAATTCTGAAGTGTCCTGAAACCATTATTCTTCTAAAACAAGTTGTAATTATTTTAAAAGTTTATTTTTTTTAAGCAAAAGTATGTTAAATTGTCTTTAATTGTTTTAAAATTGTGATGTGCAACTGCTAAACCAAAAGTGTCTATCTCTTGTCAGCATTGACTTTCAATTGATATTCTAAAAGCTATAGTAAAAATATTTAAAGGAAATTTTATATCTGTTATCTTATGTACTAATTGCATGGCTTATATATTCCATGAAATAAAATTAAGATTTAGACAAGTAATATATCTGTGGCTAAATGTCTTTATTGCTATGAATTTATACAGTCGAAAATCACTTAGTTATTATTTAAATAGCCTAAAACTTAAACAAGGAAAATTAAAAAACATATGTAGTAACTTTATTGTAAGTTTGAAATGCATCAATATCATTGTTTTAAACGCATTTAAAGCTGATTTCAAGTCACCTATATGTTACAATAATTGCTTGTTTGTAAAATAGTTTTATAAAAAAGAAAAAAAAATATTCTACACTAAATTAGTGAAGGATGAATTTTATCTGTCAAATGTATAATATAATTATAATGAACTGAAGTATTTGCTTATACCTAGATGTAAAATTGAGATAGTTTATTCTATCTCTTTAAACAGATGAAAATTTCTACTTACAAAATAATCTCACTATTATGTTAAGAAGAGTAAAGAGAAATTATTTGGAAGCAAATTTTTGAAATATTGTATGCAAAAGTAATTTTTAAAAGAAAGATAAAGCTGCTTAAAAATGTGTTCTTTAAAAAAAATGGAATTAAAATGAAGCTATATTATTGTACATGCAATCCCAGGATCCCATAATGATATACTCAGCTGAATCATTGATTTTACCTACCATTTATTGCTGGCTCCTTATTATTTTAATGTTTTCTTATTGTGCTTCTTTGAACTAAAATATACATTTAAAGGAAGAAATTACTTCAACTTTAAAAAACTATTAATAATATGTTTTTCTAGAAATATTTGTCATGCTTATGAAATGTTATGACCAGGTTTGCACCATCAGATAAATTGTATTTAATAAATTATATACATGTCTTGAATAAAAAAAACAGTACAGAGGTGAAACTATGAACTGAAGTTTCTGTATTTTTTTTTATAATTTTTGCATTTTTATTGGTTTAAAAAAAAATAAACCAGAAAAAAAAAATATTTTATATATATATATATATATAAACAAAAAAAGACTTATAAATCCAATAAATAATATAAATATAATATTATTTATTGGATTTATAAGTCTTTTTTTGTTTTTATATGTATTTCCTTTGGTTAGTTTGTTATATATTAATATTTTGATATATATATATATATATATATATATATATATATATATATATATATATATATATATATATATATATATATATATATATATATATATATATATGTGTGTGTGTGTGTGTGTGTGTGTGTGTAATACTATTTAATATAATTATGCCAGTTACATTACTGTTATAATTTTAGTCTTAATGGGTTTATTAAAATGAGTAGAAATTCTACCATTCTCAAGTAATTTTATATTATTGTATTTGCTAAACATCTTACAAGTTATTTTATACTTAATAATTTTTATCTTTGGAGATTTTAATATTTTATTCTTAGATTATTTAAATGTGTGGCATTTCACTCAGTATTATTTAAAATCAGCTAAAGACGTTTATCAGAGGTTTTCCATTCATTTGTTTTATGAATGTTGCAGATATAATGACCACAATTATTTTTATATACACATTGAGAATTAATTTTCTCACAATTAATTCACAGTCTTTTAAATGTGCACTAGCTATTATATTTAAATATTTAATATTTTATTATGTGTGCATTGTACTTTTGCCTAGAATTTGTATATGCATTTAATTTTAAGTAGATCTTATACAGTTGGTTGACATAGTTTGCATTGTTGGTTCTGGCATTGATTATACATGTTGTATTTTAAAATTTTTATTGATGACTTAGTCAGTTGAAGTGATGTTTATATCTTGTTATTAGTTTAGTATTTGTTAGTCTCATAGAGCTAGGCTTTATATTATTATTAGTACATCTTATGGTGTAGACAAGGTCCTCCATCCTTATTTTATTGCTTTTCCTTGAGGTGATAATGCTCATTCCCTTTGAGGATTATTATAGTATATCAAATATTTGAATTTTAGTGATTATAATAGCATATTTTGAAGTACTTAGATCTCATGATAAGGATCAGATTTCCCAGGTTATCATTCCTGTTCCAGATGTGCTGAGACAAGATCCAGGCATCCTATTTTCTGCCGCAAAGATAGGTATTTTTGGAAGCCACCAAATTTTTATGAACTTGTTCAGCTCTGTGGAGCAAATATGTATTTATTTTGGCCTATCACTCATGATTTATTAATGCTAGTTCCACCACAGTAGGTGATATTGCATTTTTTTGATATGTAATGACAATATACATTTGTTTGAGGAATTTTGTTTCTTCAGATTGTGTTAGCTATTTTAAGGCTTAAAGGTATATCAATATCTGAATTGTGCTGTTATCATAGTTTTATCATACACAAAACAACCAGCAATAATTTATATTTATTTTTAAGTACGTAAATTATGCATATGGTTATAAGTGCCATTTCACATAAATTTAGTAGTTTAATATGTTCATCCAGAGTTTTTTGCCGCTGGAATTGTAAGTCTTTTAAATTTTAAATTTCAAAACATGTAGGGCATTAATTTTATGTGGACAAAATTTATGGAAATATGTGTATAAATGACCTCTGATAAGTGAGTGCCCCATACATCTAATTTACGTTAGGGTTAACTTAGATATTTAAATGCATCATTAGCTATAATATTAATAATGTCAGTCTAAGTAATGATAATTTAAAATATATGTTGTGTATGCTAATGCCAGCTTAGCATTTGCTTAGCTAAGGGTAGTAAATATAAACCTATTAGTGTGTTATTTTGATTCATAAATGTCATCACAGTATTATTAAATATGTCACTTAAAATAGAATTATGTTTGTTAAACTAAGACCATTGTAATTATGTATAAAGATTTAGAATCTTTAAGTATTTAAAGAGATTAAAGTTTAATATCAAATAGCCACTGCTTACTCTTGTATTTATTTATTTATTGTTTATCAAAATAAACAGTTTCAAAAAGTTAAAGAGGAATACTTAGTAACTTTAGCCAGAAATCATGTTATAATTTTGTTAATTCAAAACAAAGTTTGAGAGTCAAAATGTTTTTAAATGATACCAGATCTTAGCAATATTTATTCCAATAATTTTTATTTTTGTTTGTAAATATTTTTTATTCTCTATTGTTATTAATAAACCAAATTATTATTATTTTAAAAAGTTTTGTTTATGTTTGTTTTACTTTTATATTAAATATTATTGTCTTGAGTTCCAAAGGCTCATAAAAATATCATAAAACATATAAAATATATTTTATACTGATTTAAATGATATAAAATCATTCTAATATAGGTGATTCTCAGATTGAATCACAGTAACAGATAATCAAATAATTAGAAATATTTAATTGAATGTACATTTTAAAGCTGGTTTTTAAGTTATTATTATATCCTCTTAGACTGAAGATTATGGAATGTAAAATGAAGAATATTAGTGCTTCAGAAGAGTATTTACTATTTATTTTTAAAGCTGCATATTATCTTACCTTATCTTGTAGATTTTTAAAAACTTCAAATCCATCTGCATTTAAAGTCCTTAGTAGATTGTCTGTGAGTATGTGGAAAATACATAAAAATACACTTGTTTTTTTCTTGCTCAAGTGATGTCTTTGGTAATAGGCAATTATTAATTTAAATTTAGGTTAATTTATCAAATCTTTGGATTAAGATTTTTTGTTTATTATTCCATGATTGAACATTAAATAGTTACCTTATGGTCAGCCAAGATATCACTCACTTGTTGATTTATCCAAGCAATTATTTAGTATGCAACCTAAACTTTTATCTTGCCCAAGAGTTTAATTTTAAAACCCCTGAGATTTTTTACTATTGTTGCCTTGTTTGTTACAATTCAGTGAGATAGTCCTTCCAAACAAAGTATAATTTGTGTTATTCAGAATGTATGATTCTGATAGTGGGACGATTTTAGTAACTATTAACTAATGATTTAAATTGTCTTTTATATTACCTATGTTAAATTATTAATATGCTATAATAGTTATATTTGCATTGGTTTTGGTATTTATCCAACTGTATATATCTGGATCATTATTCATTCTTTAATTCATTGTAACCCCACTGAGACAAGTCATTAGGAGTATCGAATACTATAATCATTTTCCATCCAAATAGTTTAGAATAGATTACTTCATTTCATTTTGTCATCATTTTTATTCTTTCCCACCATTTTTTTACCTTCCCCCTCTCTCCTTTTCCATCTTCATCTTAATATTTGTCTACTATTTTCACCATTTAATAATCTCCATCTTTTGTTTTCAAATAGTCTCTTATAGATTAGTTTTTTTTTATAATTTTCATTCCATCATTTTTCTCTTTCTCTTCATCATCATCATCCCCCTCTTCATTTCATCTCTCTCTCTCTCTTCTGCTTAATTAATTTGTCTCTTATATCTTCATTCATCATCTTATCTTATATTTTCACCATTTCCTCTTATCTTATTCTCATCATGATCACCTACCCCCATCTTTTCATTCCTTTTATAAGGTTAAATTAGTGCCCTCTCTCATATCATCTTCCATTTCTCATCTTTCTCTTCTTCATCTTTTTTTTCATTTCCATCATCTTTCCATCACATAACCCCCCTTATCTCTCATCATCATCATCTCCCTCTACCATCTCATCTCTTTCTTCTTCAACATATCTTCATCTTATATCGTATCCTCTCATTACTCTTTTTTCCATCCTTTCTTCATTTTTTTCATACCACCTCTCTCTCCCTCTTTCTACTTATGATTACATTTGGCACCCAAACATTTAGGCCTCAAATTATGTTGTTTAGTCCTTTGTTAGCTGTTGATGAATCTTTGTCAAGTTTTGCTGACTTTGTTTGGAGTCATTTTCTTCTATTAATTTTAATTTATGTAGATTTTTTCAATTTACTAATTGAAATAAAATTAGTCAGGGTAGTTTAGTGAACTAATTAGAGCTAATTCAAATAAACATGTATAAATTGAAAGTAAAACTATTGAAATGTCAATGTATTATGATAAGTGTAGTTTGTGGATTGTTTTCATACAAATAAAGATTTGATTTTATATTGCATTAATTGATGTTATGTGATTAAAATATCTGTATTATTTGTTCCTTAATGAATATTGTTCTGTTAATCAAGTGTATTAACAAATTATTATTTTTTTCTATTTATTTGAACATTTGTGAACCATGACTTATATAAAAGAGAACAAACTGTATAATGATAATAATCATGAGAGTAAAATGTTCCTTATTGTGGGATTATTGCTGTAGTTTTGATTGTTTTGATTGTTAGGAGGTGTCAGTAAATGGGTACCTTATTATTGTTCTTTATAAGAAATATAATTAAAAAAAATTTTTGAGAAAAGTAAAGTACCATGGATAGTCAGAGAGAAGTTATTGAAATCCTTGATAGTTTGGGAGGGTCCCAACATTTACCATCACCAGTTATTCAAGCCCCTGACATAAATGATGAGGTAATAAGTGAAGAAGTAAATTTAAGTATAAGCAATCCAGAAATTGTTAGAGCAAAAGAGGGTAGGTCCTCTAACACAAAAGACAATGTAATAGTGGCAATAAAAACGTTTCAAAGTAAAATGTTAAAGTTGTGTTACAAATTAGATAAAAATAAAGAAGAAGATATAGAAGAAACTTGAAAAAATAGAGAAGATAGAAAAGAAACTCGGAAATTTAGAGAAGAATGCCAGAAATTTAGGGAAGAATTTCAAGCAAATTTTAGGGATATAGATGATAATTTGAAAAGAGCTGAAGTAAGGTATGTGGAATTAAGACTCAATTTTAAAGAAACTCTTGAAAGGGCTGAAAAGACTATACAATGTCAGATAAAGGAGATCAAGTTAAGCACATAAAAGTCAGGAGAGGTAATGCAAAGTATGAAGCTGGATTGTCAGGGCCAATACAATATATTATTGAGTAAATTGGAAAGTCTTACTATAAAATCTCATGATAGTGTTGAAGCCTGTATAGATCAGATACAATATTTAACAGAGAAATTAGAAAAAAAAAAACAAAAAAAAACAGAATCCTGACAAGGTCATACAAGAAGTGGAGAATAAGTATATACAGATGAGGAAAAAGTAGAAAGTTGGAAAAATGAAATAAAGGAGAATGTTAAGTTACCAATGCATAATTTTGCTAGTGAAGTGGAGATAATCAAAGTTCAAGTGGAAGAAAATTTATTCCAAAAGTTAGAAAGTATAATTGAACAGAAAATATCGGAAGATGTCCAGCAACAATTTAATCAATTGGAGTTAAATTCAGAGTGTAAGGTTTATTGAATGGAATCACAGTTAAGAGAGATGAATCATCATATAGAGAGTTATGTAAGACAAGTTAATCAGGGGGTTCAAAGCATCAAGGCATAACCTAATTCTAGTTTGAATAGTTTGAGAGGGGAAGTGCAGGAGAAATTAAGAGAAATAGGTGACATATATTCAAAGATTAAGTAAGGAAATGGAGGAAGTAAAGGATACTGTCAGTAGGCATATAAGAAAGAGTAGTGTTGATCAGGAGAGAGTCAAGGAAGTAGATGTGTAAAAATAATCAGGATTTTTAATACACTATACAAAAAAAAAAACCTTTTATTGAACACACAAAAATTTTCTCGAAGTAATCTTAAAGTTACTCATGATACCTGGTTATTAAGAAGTAAATTCATTAAAACATAGAGGTTACACTAAAACTTAATCTTTACTACCTATAGGAATGGTCTGATCTTTTCAGATTTTTATTTTTTTTATTAATTCTATTTCTAGCATCACATGAGCACTATGCTAAGATAATAATTGTGCAGAAGGGGAATTTAAAGTGGAATAAGATACTAAGAGTGTAATTTTCCAACAAATAGCTACATAATAAACAACACTTTTTTATAAACAGAGTGGCAGGATAACTATTTTTGTTGTTTAAACAGCCCTCAGCACAATGTGGTTATTTGATTTTTTTTACACTTGTCTTCCAATTTAAAGTTTGTTCTGGTGTTTATTCCTTTGAGAGATTATGATTAGCATCTTGAATGTTTTATTAATAAGTAATAAATCTAAATCAGTCAAATCCTGGATGCTGGAAGTTTAGTAACTATGTGCAGTAATTTAGATTTTTTTGTATCTGGTTTACATGTTAGAATGTAGCTTTAAAAAAGATTGACTAATCTACCTAACAAGAGAAAAAACATATATAAATATATCTTATTTTTATATACATGTATTTTTCTTTGCATCAGCCACATCTGCATTCACAGTTTCAAATTATTTTTAAAGGATTATGAAGCCTATATTCAATATAAGATTATATATGATTGTATCTTTACTTTTAAATGCAATTATTTTCTACAAAAAAAAATAAATAAATAAATAAACAAAACAATCATTACTAAAGCAAATAAGTTAAGTAATATCATTAATTATTAAAGATGTGTTTAATTTCAGTAACAAACTATTTTTTTTCTCCGTTTTAAGTACTTTTTAATTTATTCACAAAAACTAAATGCTATAATTTTTTTTATAAAAACAAAATATATTCAGTAAATAAATCAAATTATTATCATTATACATTTTTTAATGAAGTACAAGAATATAAAATGCAATGACTACTTATTTTATGCCTCTATTTATAAAAGTAAATGCTATTTTTAGAAAACGATAAAAAAAAGCAAACAATTATTTTAATGCCTGATTTATTGCAATATAAATAAAAAACAAAATAACATCTCTTTAATCTACAAATTATCATATTTTTTATATTATTAATTACATATATGTATAAAACACGCAGATTATACAAATAAATGTATGCAAGATAAGTTTTAAATTTGTAAGTTAGAAAAATTTGAATTTGAACAATTAATTAGTCGAAAGCGCATTAGGCAAATTTTGCTACCTTTACAAATTTAAACTTATCTCTCATACGTATATGCGTGTACCATGTTTTTTATATTTCTCCGAGATAGTGACTATAAATTTTTCGACGTTAAATACATATATAAGCGTAAATTGCGCGTAATGTATATTTATATTTCAATGATACAATTAAAAAAGTAATTACATATGTACGCATGTACAAAAGACTTTGAATGGTACAGGTTGAAATAACAGGGCAACACTTTTAGCTTGTTATATTATGTTAATCTTTTTTATAAAGATTATTTTCTTATATTTTCTTATTCGTTATTATGATTAAAAGTGCTTACATATTCTTTAAATTTACATACATATATTATTTTTTATTAAATATCAAATATATAGTTTCTAAATTAATCTCGCGATTTAGTGCAATAGTAAACTTTGGAGTCTATCCTTCTACGAATAGCGATTTCAGTTCTATCACTTCCAGAACTCAAATCTTTTGTGAACTCAAGAGAGAAAAAAGAAAACATTTTTTTACATAACGTATTTATGATATTAGTTTTGCTTTATTAATCCACATTTGATCTTTTTCCTCAAGTCGAAAGATGTATATTTACGTTTAAATATTTCCATTGTTTCTAATTGAATGCTTGGAGTGAGGGTGCTTATGTATATATTGCAATAGTAGAGAATGCAGGGGTTTGTATGAAAATAAGAAAATATCAATAAGCATCACATTATTACTTCCAACAGAATGCAATAAAAGGAGTCAATATGGACAGAATCAAAGATATAAGTAATGAGTATACTAGCAGCAGCAAATAATCAGGAATGGAATCGTCATTTGTAATTACATTTAAAAGAGACGTATTGCAAAATCTTATGCTAATATTAATATCAAACCAAAATCAATAATTAACCACTTTATTAAAAAGATAAATCATCACACATATATGCTAAAATAATTATAAAACTAAACATATCAGAAAGTACTGGGATCATTAGGTAAATACTGGTCCTCATTGTTGTTGTCATCTGAATCTTGATATTGTCTGGCCAGTAATAAAGTAACAGTTATAAATAAATTTACATTAATGTGTTTTCTGTGGAATTTAAGGTAAACTTCCTCACCATCTAAAATTAATAGAGATAATAATACAGATTTTGCCATATACATATTCCATACAATATTATGTAAATAGCTAACTTGAAATTACTAGAATTCTGACGATTATATATAAAAGAAAGTAGAATCATAATATTTAAAATATTCGGGTAATAAATAACACATCTGGAATAAATTTATTGTAGAACAATGCAATAAAAGGTTAACATCATCATCATCAACCATTATCAATCCACTGCAGGATGAAAGTCTCTCCAAGTTCAAACAATCTTCTCCAATCTTTAACTTCTCTTCCCCACACCATCCCTGCATGCTTTCTTATTTCATCCATCCATTTCACATGTGATCCCTTTCTGAGTCTTTTACAATCATGTGGAATCCAGATTAATATTTCAATTGTGAACCTATTATCATCTCTTCTAGTAAAATGTCCAGACCAACTCCACTTCAGTCTTTTAATTTTTTCAATAAAGTCAGTAATACCTGTGTGTTCTCTTACCCATATATTGTGTTTTCGATGTATTTTTGTTGCTCCCAACATGCATCACTCCATACTTGTTTCATTGGTCTGAAATCTCTATATTGTTCTGCTATTAAGTGTCCATGTCTCATATCCATAAGTAAAAATGGGAAAAATATATTTATTAAACAAATTCTTTTCAAACACATAGACATATTTCCTTTTAGTATCAAGTTATTTCTACCATAAAGCACTCCAAGTAAGTTTAATTATAAACAAAGCAAAGCAAAACTTCATATAGTAGTGCCACCTGTGCTAAACAGAGTAATCAATGGATGCCAGAAGGCTTAGGCATAAAATCCCTATCTAATGCCTACTCATCCAATATCCCCAGACTAGTTTCTGGCTTGTGGCCTTCGTCAGTGAAGAGCTTTGGATCTGAGAGCACTGCATCTAGATCTTAGGATCTAATTAAATCCTATAGCAACCACTTTTTATCTCTACTTAACTACAAAAATATGAGCATGAAATTGGAAATACAAAAAATATGTTCAATCTAAGCTCAATAGCTTATATAGTCATATGGGTCTGAACTCAGTTCAGCACCAATACATTTTGGTGTCTTTAGCTCTTTAACAACCATAGCCACCACTACCCTATTAGGCAGAATTGGTGTTAAACCAGCAAGCATCACATGATCACATCTCCAATACTAGCACATAATTGTTTATAAACAATGCAAAGCAAAACAACATATAGTAGTGCCACCTGTGCTAAACAGAGTAATCAATGGATGCCAGAAGGCTTGTGCATAAAATCCCTATCTAATGCCTACTAATCCAATATCCCCAGACTAGTTTCTGGCCTGTGACCTTTGTCAGTGAGGAGCTTTGGATCTGGAGATATTGGATGAGTAGGCATTAGATAGGGATTTTATGCACAAGCTTTCTGGCATCCATTGATTACTCTGTTTAGCACAGGTAGCACTACTATATGGAGTTTTTCTTTGCTTTGTTTATAAAAAATTATGTGCTAGAATTGGAGATGTGATTATGTGATGCTTGCTGGTTTAACACCAATCCTGCCTAATAGAGTAGTGGTGGCTATGGTGTTAAAGAGCCAAAGACACCAAAATGTATGGGTGCTGAACTTAGTTCAGACCCATATGACTATATAAGCTATTGAGCTTAGATTAAAAATATTTTTGTATTTCCAATTTCATGCTCGTAGTTTTGTAGTTAAGTAGAGATAAAAAGTGGTTGCTAGAGGGTTGTGTTATATCCTAAGATCTAGATGCAGTGCTCTCAGATCCAAAGCTTCTCACTGACAAAGGCCACATGCCAGAAACTAGTCTGGGGATATTAGATGAGTAGGCATTAGATAGGGATTTTATGCACAAGCCTTCTGGCGTCCATTGATTACTCTGTTTAGCACAGGTGGAACTACTATATGAAGTTTTGCTTTGCTTTGTTTATAAACAATTATGTGCTAGTATTGATGGTGTGATCATGTGATGCTTGCTGGTTTAAGTTTAATTATATGATTAATTTCAGCCATTATGTTTCCATCTGTATCAATAATATGACAAATGTATTTGTAACTGTTTTCTTCTACTAACTCATCATAATCAATATTTATTTTCATATTTTAAGAAAATCCATTAAACTTTAGTTTTTTTAACATTTATATTTAGTCCTACTTTTCTACTTTCATCTAATAACTCCTGCAACATTTCCTGCAGCACTAAAGTATTATTTACAAAAACAACTACATCATGTGAAAAATCTAAATTACCTAAATAATCTCCATTTATTTTTACTTCTTTAGCTTTCCATTTTAATCTACATAATACTTCTTGCAGCAATGTTGTAAACAGTTTCAGAAATATGGATTCACCCTGTCTTACAATCTTCTGAATGTTGACTTTTCTAGTATGTTTATAGACTCTAATTGTTGATGTTGCATTTTTATAAATATTCTTTAAAATATGACAATATCCTGGATCTATCTATACCTTGATGATGCAATGCTTTAATCACTAAAGAAACGTTTATATAATCAAATGTATTTTTATAATCTACAAATCCAAATCATAATGACAACTCATATTCATTAACCTTTCTATAACATCTCTCAATACCTGAATATGATCAATTATACTAAAATCACTTTTAAATCCAGCTTGTTTACTTGGTTCATGGAAATCTAATGTTTTCTGCATATCTTTGTAAAAATTTTGTATAAAACTAATAAAAGTCTGATATATCTGTATTTTTTATATATTCTTTATCACTGTTTTTAAACATTAATATTAATACTGCATCTTCCAATCATCTGGTACATCTTTACCATTTTGATATTTTGTATATGTTTGCTTTTTTTTTATTTCCTCACCTGCTTTTTTTATTATATCAATCACAATTCCATTATTACCTGAAGCCTTTCCTTTCTTTATAAACTTACTTTAATGTTTCACTTCATTTAAAATTTTGGGCAATTCGAAATACAGAAGAGATATAGGAGGTATTTGTTCTTTATTACTGTATATTCTTGTTAGAAATTTTCCACCCATTTCATGATATCATCTCTCTTTTTAGTAATAATTCTATTTTTTTTATTGCAAATGTAAATTTCCTATCAATATCAAAATGTTGATTTACACACTTTAGACCTGTGTTCTCTTCTATAGCTTTCCTTGCTAGTTTACAGTTATGCTTTCTTATTTAACTTTCAACTCTTTTACATACCATTTTACAAAATTCAAGATATTCAATTCTTTTTAATGCATCATGTTTGTATATATTCATACTCCATGTTTTCTTTATAAATCTCTAGTCTCAGTAGAAATTTTATTGATCAATTGCTGCTTTTTTCTACCAGCTATCTTTGTTGCAGTTTTTAAAAGTGTATCAGTTATTTTCATATTAATTTCATTTAAACCTAAATCATGTATAAAATGAACTAATACTTGAAACAGATTTGTAAGTTCTAATTTAAATTCATTAGATTGTTTCTGAAGATTAAAAATATCAACTGCAAATATGTTTTTCTTATTAATTTTTGTCTCTCTAGATTTGTATTAACATGTATCTTACATCTTACTAACTGATGACCATTCCCTGTGTTAAATTTATTAAGAAAATTACAAGCTTGAAATATGTATTTTCTGTTAGTCAAAATATAATCCAATTCTAATGTATTTTTATTTGGATGCTTCCATGTCCATTTTTTTGTACCATTTTTTTCTCACAAAAAAAATTCATAATATAAAGTTTTTATTTTTCTGCAAACTCTACACTCTTATGTTTTTTTCTCATTTCTATTACTATAACCAAAATTACCTACAATACTTTTATCTTTCATTTTTTAATAATTCTAGCATTAATGTCTCCCATAATAATTTTAAAATGTTGTTTACTTTGATCAAAAGCCTTTTCTATATATCCATATAAAATCTTCTACTACATCATCACTATGAGAACTTGTTGGGCATAAACCTAAATTATCTGCATTTGGTATCTGCTATTAAGTTGTATACCTAATATTGCCACTCATTTCAATACATCATCAAACTCCACAATGTTGTTTTTCCATTTTTTATTTATAATGAATTGTCCTCCAAATGTATTGCTAATATCTGTGCCTTTATAGTATAGTAGATGCCCAATTTTTAAATCAACTGATTCTTCACCTCTTCTTCTAACTTCACAATGTCTAATAATGTCCCATTTCATATAAGACAATTCTTTTTATAATTCTTGCAATCTTCCTTCACTTGCAAGTGATCTGCAGTTATATGTAACCTAAATAAAAAAGTCATCATCAAATGGTAGCCTAGGTCCATAGTCAGGGACATCTCATCACCCTCTGCCTTTGACCACCAACATGCTGCCTTGGTTTGGTGCATTTACAACCTCCTTGGAATAAGGAGCATGGTTTATTTTTGTCTGCCATTATTGTATATATTTATTGGAAAATACATTCATTCTCTTTTTTTAGTGAAATTGAGAAGATAGACCATGGTGTTTCTTGATCTTAAACACAGAGTTAAATAGCTAATAACCTCACCATACTAGTGAATGTGTGTTCATAATCAGCCCATCCATGATTGTATTTTCGATAAATAATCACATAGTAATACCAGCTGCAATGACATGTATGGAGTGTAAATTAGGATTTTGCCCTGCAAATAAAATGTACATATAAATAAATTATTTGCATAACACACACACACACACATATATATATATATATATATATTGTAACGATATATAAATATGTCGTTACATTAATTTAAAATAAAAACTTAAATGTTCGCAAATAAAAGGAAAAAACTAAACGCTAAAATAAAAATGTTTGTTAAACATATATATATATTCGCACAGATGCTAAACTTTAAAAATATTTTTTTCATAAACAATAAAAATAGTTTAAAAAAGAAATAACATACTTTTTTAATAAAAAAGTACAAGATTTAAAAATAAAAACAGGTATTAATTAATGTAAATGGAAATGATTGTTTATAAATTGTTTGAAAAGCAAGCTAGCCGTGGACTCTTGTATAAGTAAAATGATCTGATGAAAGATAGATAAGAAAAAAAGAGAAATTAGCTTGACCAATGGAAGCACCAAGCCTCAGCCCGGACCCGAATGAAAATTTGGATTAGTGACATCTTTGTTCATTCAATCTGGAGATTTACTATAAAAAGGGAAATACAGTTTTTTCGGACAGTTCCAGCGTTGTGTGTTTGAGAGGTGGTAGGACGCACATACCACACTCTCTATTTAAAAAGGAAAAATGAAAAGACTGTGATACCTTGAACCAGCTATTGCCATCTCCAGAACATTATCTTCCAATGGAGGCGTCGTGGGAATTAAAAGCAGAAACCTGGACTCTTCTACCGTGAGCTATGAACTTTACAAATTAACAACAACCAAAAAAAGTAATTAAGAACTTTCGTCAGTGATTTTTTTTTAAAGATTCAGCTGATTTAAATTTTAAAATGAACTCTTATTTGATTTTCAAATTAATAATTGATTGTTTAAATTTATATAGTTAAGTTTTGCTAAAATCATTTCCATTTTATTATTTTTATTTGTAGTAATATTTATTGTAGAAATTATTAAATGCATTACATTTAAGTTGGGTATAGACATTGCATAGATTCGTTAGCGGTTGATTATGTTGTGGTTTTCACATTCGATTAGAATATATGGGTCAACGATATCACTGCAAGCATCTTACGATGAATGCTAATGGGATTTGTATATTCCCTATGCAAGTGACGTTTATCGATGACTTTGTATTTTGATCGGTTGTGTTTAATTTGGAATGTTTTTGACCATGGAATCTGTGCAGCTGATCTGTACTCAACATTTTAAAGCAAATTTATAAAAATAATCTGTGCGAACATATTTAAATGTTAAATTTAAGTCGGGCGTGAATGGCTATATAGTTTTGTAAAGTTATATTAAGGGAGGGTAATATTAGGTTATGCATTTCATAGTTGAATTGGTTCAATGGATTGGATATATTTGTGTAATTAGTAGATGTAGTATGAGGTCCTCTACGGGCAGGATTATAGATATACACCACACACCCTCTGTTTGCCTATGGATGGGTTTGTAAGTCGGCAGAAGACCGCAGTCCATTCCTATGGAGTTTTTTGTTTATTGTTCTACTTGCCAACAGATGTCACATTCCTGTTGGTGGAGAGTCAATGTATTCTCTATTTCTACTTATTGTTCAGATGTACGTTTCCTGACAGTATAGTATTTTGTGTTGTCGTATCATGCTACATTGAATACATGAATGTATCAGATGGATTGGCGCCAGTTTGGTTGCAAAATTTGTTGCCTAAGGTTAAATCAGGGAAGAATATTTTCTTTTCAAATGCAGATCTATGTAGTCTATTTATACTTGACTATCTAAATAAAATATTAAACTCATTGAAACTTAGTTAAATGTAAAATTAAAAGTTAATATAAAAATCTAAAATGTTAAACTTATTCCTCAAAATTTAAATGTTATTTTATATGTGTGTAAATAAATATTTTTGTGTGTTAATTTCTGGCAGTGGCTTTTATTTATTGATATTTAAGATATAAATTAAGATATAGATTTTTATCTCTGCGTCTCCGCTGAGCTAGTGACTTGGGCTAACGATCGGAATATTTAAATAAAGTGGAATCTTAACAGCGCATATCTGCCTACTCTATAAATTTTTCTAGGTCAAATGCCTAGATGGCGCTCTGGTAGTTGCAGATATTGTTTTTGCGGTTAGATTCGATCTTCACTTTCATTTCGATCGTTAATATATATATATATATATAAATAAGCAAATAGATGATATTACATAATAGCTATATTGGAATTTTTGAGAATTGGTTTATGACTCAATTTTTATGATAACATCAGTTTGCATTATGCAAACATAAAATAGTGTATGCTATCTGACAACTAAAGTATCAAGAAATTAAAAAAAAATGTAGACAATATATAATCATAATATTAATGTAATTATTATTCTATCGAAGGTTTTATATTTTCACGTTATTATTAGATCATCTGCTAGCACTTAATAAATTTAATATATTTACAATTGTTACTATCATTTCATTAGATTTGAAAATTGGTTCATTGTAAATCAAAAGATTTCACATTGTTTGTTTATATATAATATTTAGTGAATTACATGTGTAGGTGTTTTAAGCTTCATGCTCTTAGTTTGGAATGTTTGAGTCTGACTTATTTTTATATAAATTTAAATAGAAATGAAGGTGGTTTCCATCTTTTTCTCATAGTTCTGGCTTGTATTTTTGAATTGAGAGTTCCACTTGCAGTCATTATTATATACGATTTGCTGTCACATAAGCATTTGTAATGTGCTTCTGTCAAAGGTATTAACATTTCACATTATTATTAGATTATCTGCTAGTGCTTAATAAATTTAATATATATATATATATCTGCCAATTACAATTTGTTTATCTGTTATAATAAAAATACATTTGTTGTAAGATCATATAATTCATTTTGGCAATATTTGTGATTCATATCCATGTATAAGTCTGAGGTAGACTTCTTTAGCAGTCAAAATAATATACAATTGTTATCATAATTAATTTAATGAAAGCATTTTAATAATAATAAATTATATATATATATATATATATATATATATATATATATGTATATATATATATATATATATATAATTCTGTATATTTGGTCAAAGTCTTATTTGGTTATCCAGCAATTTTATTCATTATTATCAAAATGCAGTCATTAAATTAAATTATGATGCAAATTGTATGTTATTATGACTGCAAAGAAAGTCTACCTCAGACTTATACATAGATATGAATCAGAAATATTGCCAAAATGAATTATATGACCTTACAAGAAATGTGTTCTTATTGTAAAAAATAAACAATTTGTAGTTTGAAAATATATTAAATTTATTAAACACTAGCAGATAATCTTATAATATGTGAAAGGCTAATACCTTAGACAGAAACACCATAAAATGCTTATGTGACAATCAATATATATATATATATATATATATATATATATATATATATATATATATATATATATATATATATATATATATATATATATATATATATATATATATATATATATATATATTATAATAGTAACTAACAGTTATTATTATTGATCTAACGTGTTTTATCTCTTATGAAATTATTTATAAATATAAATTTTTATTTGACTATTTTATTATGTAACATATATGTACTATTTATATATACATTTAAGTTTTAAATAAAATGCCAGATTTGAAGTTAAGAATAAATACTTATATATTTTTTTATTTTATTATTAAATCTTAATGTCAGTGAAACAATTGATAGTTGAGTTAAGCATGAACTTATATATAACACACGAGCAGATTCGTTCGTTCTCTGAAAAAAAAAATAAAAAAATGAAAGAAAAAAAAATCTTTTCTCTTTAAAAACAGCATTTTTCTTTTATCAATACTACTATTTAACGATTGGAACTTAAATATTAACTTTTCCAAATTAAAATAATTTGTGGATTAAAAGTCTGCAAGAAAAATATATTTAATTTTCTACTCAATCTTAAAGGAAAAGCAATATAAAAGAAAAGAACGTCTGTTTAAGTTTTTGAAAACTACGTTGTTTTAATACTTCCGTGATTCTTCGGATATATATAAATTTAAGATAATTATATATATATATATATATAGGATAAAATAATGTGTTTTGAGTAAAACAGCTTATATCGTAAAGGTTTCGAAACCAACCTTGCATGCTATTTTAATATATTTTGAAATATTGAATATATAGAACATCTAGTGATAATAGAGAAATGAAGATTGAGAACATCTACATTCGAAAAATATTTATTTTATTTCACATTAATCCGGTCATTGGATGTTATTAACAGTTTATCGTTTAAGGATAAATGGAATCATCATTGTACCAATGGATTGGTGATATGCTTCGTAAGGGATCTTCATTGGGATGATGAACTATAGACTTCAATATCTACGCTCAACTCTCTTATAAATAAGTTTCCTTTATTATTTATTTATATATATTATAATAATGCTTGTATTATTTTAATGTTTATTATTATTATTATTATTATCTTTATTTCAAATTTGGCATCGCATCATATATATCTTAAAAGGAAAATTATATTTATTATTAAATATAATTAATTGAAAGCTTAACATAATTCATCAAATTAGATGAGGGATATAAAAAATAGTTATTATTTGACAGATATCTTAAACAGGATTATATTGTGTTTACTACGTAATATTGTAAACGTTTAATGTATTTTTATTTATTAAAAATACATATAATATATAAGTTATACAATGGCAAATAATACTTATATATGGGTAATTGTGAAGCATATAAATAAGAACGATAAATAAATTAATAAGTTACATAAATTATTAATTTTTGAACACAGATATTGTTTTTATATATCTGTTAATTTAAGCTATTTTCTTTAATTTTTGAAAGTTTATTATAGTATTGAGTTTTATCATAGGGTATTAAATAAAAAAATATCATTTATTAATATTCTTTTAAAATGATAAAATTCATCCGTATTTATTTATTAATATTTTATTATCTATTCTATTATATTTTTTATTGTTTATTAAATATTGATTTGTTAACGTGATCTCTTTGTCTAATCATTATTGAATTATATTATATACATGCTAGTATTATAAATGTCATATGAATAATAGTTATAATTAATGCTTATATAAAGGCATATGAAATAACTTGTTTTAAAATTATTCCTGAAAAGAGCTAATTGCAAATTCTCCGTGAGTTAAATATTGTGGCATAATGGTGACTGAAAGAGGGATGAAAGATGGATGACCTGGTCCAAATTGTATTTAAAATCATTTAAACATTATTGAGCTAGCATAATAAAGATATATATAATCATGGATTTAGTATTTCATCGATTCATTTCTAGCATTCTACTTGAAGACCCAAAGTCCGATTGTAGTGAAATGTGTATCCTCTTTCTAAGGAATTTAATCATCTCTTTATATTACCAAGACCAACTTAGATTTTAAATATAATCCATTCTGTTATATTTGGCGAACCTAACTGTGAAGCATTAAGTTAATGATTTCTAAACATTAAATATAATTGATTATATTACAATTAATACATCAATTGGGATGATTAAATGCCGTTCTGTTATATTTGATGCCTCAACTAAGGCTTCAAATAGGCTGTCCCGTTATATCTGGCGACCAACACGTTAAGGGCTTTGATTAATTAAATCTCATACCCTGTAGATCCCGTTATATCTGGCGACCCAAATGCATTAAGGGCTTTGATTAATTAAATCTCATACCCTGTAGATCCCGTTATATCTGGCGACCCAAACATTAAGGGCTTTGATTAATTAATTCTCATACCCTGTAGACTGCGTTTTATCTGGTGTGCAACGTTTTAGGCATTGAATCTATAATTTCGATTCATTATATATGATATTTATAATTGCAAGATTAATATAAATAAAAAAAATGGTAATATATTTAATATGATTTAGAGAGATCAATATTTAAACAACTAATTATTAAATTATGTTTTAAACAAGAGTTGAGTGGGATAAAATTTTATATAGACATAGACGTTTAAAAATATACACATATATTATTAGAACATCATAAGTATATATAAATAGCATGGGGTGGTAGAGAACTTTACGATATAATATTTTGGTTATAAAAAATATATATACACTTAAGTAATATTTGAATTAAGTTAAAAGTTGTTATGCTGCGAAGTGGGAAAATGTTTTCAAACAAAGATATTAAATGCTCTAGTCAAATGCAAGATGATTTGCAAAGTGAACTAAGTGATGATAGTAATATTATAGAACAATCATCATTAGTACAAGCACCTGGGGGTTCTACAACCATAATTGAATACCCTCAACAAACACCGAGTTTAGATCAAGTGTTATCTCAAACACAAAATATAGTTGATGAAGGTTTAAATCAATCATCTACAATTGAGATTAGTCAATCATCTAATGTTGGAACAATTCAGCAAATGTTACAAATGTTTATGAATAAATTAGATGATTTA
Organism: Epiperipatus broadwayi; assembly: GCA_028023455.1. Taxonomy (NCBI): domain Eukaryota; kingdom Metazoa; phylum Onychophora; class Udeonychophora; order Euonychophora; family Peripatidae; genus Epiperipatus; species Epiperipatus broadwayi. Next base: position 937,447 of record JAQFVV010000279.1, read on the forward strand.
AAAAGTGATTTGAATCAAAAATTGGATGATAATAGTAAAAAATTAGATAGTTTAAAAAATGATTTGAAGGTTGAAATAACAGGAATTGAAAATAAACTATCTACAAAAATCCAACAATTAAATTTAAATGTGGATAATGTTAAAAAAGATAACATAGAAATTAAACAAGCATTAAATGATTTAAAGAATGAAATTGATGAAAATAATTCAAAATGTCAACAACGGTTTAGTGAGTTCCAAGGTGACATAATAGATAAATTTAATGTTAAATGTGATGAAATGTATAAAAATCAAGGAATTTTTAGGGATCAAGTAAAAGAAGGACAAAATAAAATACGGAATGAAATCCAAGTAGATAGACAACAAACACAAGCAAGAATAGATCAACTATCTACTAAACATAATAATGAGGTAGAATCTCAGAATAATGTATTGGAGACTATTGATCATCAACTTAAAACTTTAGAAAATAAAATGAATTCAATAGAAATTAATACAAATATAGACAAAAGTGTATTGGAAAAATTAAGGAAAGATACTACTGAAACTTGGAATAGAGTAAATAAAATAAAGGAATCATCTGATAGTAGATTTTTGGTTATTGAAACACAGATATGTAAAGGAACACCAACTTATAGAAATGCATCAGGTTGAAAATAATGTAAATACTTATAGTTATAATCAAGAACAAAATCATGGTGAAAATCATTTGGAGGTCATTCAAAAAGATCCACAACAAGTAATTGACTCTGGTGATAGATCAAATTTTCAGTATCAGATAATGCCTGAAGTTGAAAATTATCCTAGTAATTTTGAATTAGAAGGGTTAAACTTAAATGCTTATAGGATTAATCATGAAAATCAAACATCAACTTCTCAGTTGAATGTTTTAGAAAAACAAAAGGTATACAACCATTCAATACCAAGTAGTACAATTAACCAATTTGTTAGGTTAAAAATATTCAAAGGATCTCATAATGAATCTCCGATAGAACATATTAGAAGCCTTAATCTTTATTTTTCCATTAACCATAGTTTATCAGAAGGAGAAAAAGTGATCGTTGCATATAGTCACTTACAAGGAGATGCATTGATGTGGTGGAAGTCTTTATCACAAACTCCATCTACTTATATGGAATATCAAGAGTTATTAATTAAAAATTTTTGGAATAGAGATAAACAAGAGGCTTTATTGTACCAAATATTCCAAGATAAGTATAAACAGACACCTGGAGAAACCTTGACCAAATTCTTTCGCCATCAAATAACAAAATTAAGAACACTTAATACTTATCATTTAAGTGAAGGCGAAATGATTAGAATAATAAAAAGAAATTTACCACTTAAAATAGAACAATCATTATTGTGTACCAATATAACAAAAATAGAACAAATAGTAGAACTTTTAAATAGTATTGATATGAATCAAACCAATTTATCAATTAGATTACCTGATAAAAAAAAGGAGGAAGCTTCAATCAATACAATATTTTATAAAAGAAGGAAAAATAATAGAAATACCAATTATTGGAAGGGAAAAGCATCTCAAAGGAATATACCTTATGACCCCTTTCCCAAAATAAATCGTGATAATTTAAATAAAGTAAAAATAACTTCTTCTTATAATCCAAGAAATTCCCCAAAACCGGGATGTAGTAAGGATATATCTATAGATTCACATAAAACAAACTAAAAGGGTACTTGAGGAAATGTTCCTCACCTCAAGAAACCAAATACCCAATGAGGAACTTGAATCAATCTTTTACACGAGAAATCACTAACATGATGTGTTCATGGGAAGATAAAACACCAAATTTTGTTTTACAAAGTTGCCCTATGATAGAAGTTTTGTTTGAGAGCTTGCTGGTTAAGGCATTATTAGATTCTGGTAGCCAAATTTCTGTGATATCAGAGACATTTTACCAAAAGATTTTAGCAATAAATCCTAATATCAAAATTTTACCACTGAAATCTATGCAGGTTACCATGGCCAACAGTAGAAAAGCTAAGTTAATCCAAAAACAAATTTGGGTTGAGATTAAAATCGGCCAAACAACTCTCTATCATGTATTTTTAATTTTGAATGGTTTAATTCATAATGTTATTTTAGGGGCAGACTTCCTACATTTGAACACTTGTGTAATTGATTTCTGTAATAAAACAGCTAAAATTAATGATGAAGTCTTAGAGATGACATTGCTTCCAAGATATGATCAAATTGAAGTTGACTCTATAAAATCTAGCATTCCAGAAACACTTTTAGAGAGTAAACTCACAGAATCCAACTTGCTTGGAAGTGATGATATATTAAAATTACGATTTGTTATAAGAGAATTTAATTCTATTTTCTCAGACATACCAGGAGTGATAAAGGGATTCCAACAGAGAATTAGATTAATTCATGATCAACCATTTCAATCTAAATCATATCCTATTCCATACCAATATCAGGAAGATATATCTAAGCAAATTAATAAAATGCTGGATTGGGAAATCATTTCCAAATGCTCTTCACCTTACTGTAATCCAGTAGTAACTGTGAAGAAGAAAGATGGGTCGATGAGATTTTGTTTAGATGATAGACAACTCAATAAAATTACTGTCCCAGACAGAAATATACCACCGCCCATACATGAATTATTCATGAAATTTGGAAACAAGAAGGTATTTTCCACTTTCGATTTAACCTCCAGCTATTGGCAGATTGAACTTCATCCAGAAGATCGCCAATATACTGCTTTCCATTATGAGGGTTTTACATACCAATTTAATAGGATGCCATTTGGATTGATAAATAGTGGTGCAGGTCTAATCAGGTGTTTGGATAAGACTTTATCTCCTGAGGTAAAACAAATCATAATTATTTATGTGGATGATGTAATTATTGCATCCACCACAGTTGAAGAACACCTTCAACATATATCTATATTTTTAAAAGAGTGTTTTCTGAAAGGTATAAAAATTAACTTCAAGAAGAGTACTTTAGTTTTCAACCAAGTAGTCTTCTTAGGTCATATTGTTGGTTGCAATGGGATAAGACCTCATCCAGAGAAGATCTCTGCCATTCAAAACTTTCCTAAACCATCTACTTGAAAACAAATTAGATCATTTTTAGGCCTATGTAATTTTTACAACCGTTTCTATCAGCAGTTCTCAGACCACATGGAACCATTGCTAAAATTGATTAGAAAAGATGAACGTTGGAAATGGACTGAAGAACAAGACCGTGCATTTGAGAATATTAAAACAGGGTTTTTAAAGTTAACTATGTTAGCTTTCCCTGATTTTAATAAACCATTCATTGTTCAAACAGATAGTAGTGGTTTTGGATTAGGGTAACACTGTCCCAAATCCAAGAGGATGGCCAACCAGGTGTCCTCTACTTTATTAGCCGGCTCTTGAAAGGTCCAGAAATAAATTACACGGTTACAGAGAAGGAAGCACTAGCAATAGTCTAAGCTTCTCAAAAATTTTGACAAATGCTACTCGGATCAGAGGTGATAGTGATCACTGATCACAAAAGCCTTGAATTCCTGAATCACAGTTATCTGACTAATAGTCGTCTAGTTAGATGGAGTTTACTACTACAGGAATTTAATTACACTGTGCATTATTGCAAAGGATCTGAGAATATCGTTGCTGATGTGCTTAGTCGAAATCCATGTAGGTCAGAACAAAATCATTTGATGGTAGACAATGCCTACATTACAAATGTCAATGTGATGGCTGATAGTAATGTAGAGAACGAGTTGGAAAACTTACCAGAGATACAATTTAATGACCCAGAATTAAACCCAATTATAAAAGTTTTATTAGGGGAGGAAGTTTTGGATGCACCTAAATATTTTAACCATTTTAAATTAGAACAACAGATCTTACTATATAAAGTGAATGATAACGTTGATGAGTGGAATACAATAATACCAAAGTCTTTATGTGACCCACTCATAAAATACGTACACTGTCTATACGGGCATTATGGTGCTCATAAGACAGAACATACCCTTAAGAATTGGTTTTACTGGCCAAAAATGTATAAAGACATCTTGAAATCACTCCAGGATTGTCTAATTTGCTTAAGAGCTAAGTCAGTAAACCAAAATTACATTAATTCAATTAATTCTATCATTCCAGAAAGACCAAATGAGATCTTAGCAATTGACTATTATGGGCCTTTGCCTCCATTCAACAAACAAAAATATTTATTAGTCACTTATGATCTCTTTTCCAAATATGTTGCTGCTTACCCATTACCCCAAGCCAATGCTAAACATACAATCAAAGTATTGAGTACTCTCCAATTTCCAATGATAGGAAAGCCAAAAACCATACTAACTGATCATGGTACACCTTTTCTATCTAAGGAATGGAAGAAATGGGTAGATATATCAAAAATAAAACATGTGCTAATCTCTATTAGGAATCCACAATCAAATCCATGTGAACGTATTATGCGGGAGCTTGGACGTTTGTTTAGGACCTATTTAGAAGAGGAGCACAAGGGTTGGGTAAAGCAGACAAAACGTGTAGTAGACTATATCAATTGGAGTTTAAATGAATCTACAGGATTCTCACCCATCCGACTACACTTTCATCAAATTATACCTATATTATTTAAAAAATATAAACCTATTATTAATGAACCCAAAATAAATGGAGAAAATGATATTTTACAAGCTCATAAACAACTTGTTAAAATGGCAAATAATAGAAGTCAGAATAAAAAAAATGTATTTATGAATTTAAAGTTGGAGATAAAGTTTTGATAAAGACTTTCCATCCCAGCAAACCATTGGAGAATAAATACCATAAATTCTTCAATACGTAAGAAGGACCTTATACTATCGTTAAAAAGGCAGGTCCAAATGCATTTTGGATTAACCAAGAAGGAGAGATTCGTGGTACATACACGAAATTTAAAACCATATTTTGGCTGCTTATAATATTTTATAAAGAAATGAGATGAATACCAAGATAAGAATTGGGCAGTGTAAACCATACGGTTGTATAAAAATAATAATAATAGTGATCAATGTAAAGAGAAGTATAGTTAAAAACATTAGCTTTGGTGAGGGTATTCTTTAATGCCTTAAAATAATTAAAACCATAGAGTCAATTCATATTTATAAAAGGATACTCTAGTATTTATTTAGTCCTTTTCAAATCCATAAGTCTTAAAGAAGCAGGAATAAGGCTAGTAAATATATTTGTGGTCCAAGAAGGAAACACATTTTTTTTTTTTTTTTTTTAAAAAAAAAAAATATTAACCCATCAAAGTCCTTATTTTTTTTTTATTTTTGATCATTATCACAAGAATAAAATAACCCAAGTATTAGGAAGATATAACAGTTAAAAAAAAAATTCAACCCTTCATAAAATCCAACTATAAATGCAATTAAACTATAAGAATATACTAAAATAGTTGTAAGTGTTTAAAATTTTAACTTAAATTAAAATTTTAAATTTCCGAAGGGAAGGGGAAATATAATAGTAACTAACAGTTATTATTATTGGTCTAACGTGTTTTATCTCTTATGAAATTATTTATAAATATAAATTTTTATTTGACTATTTTATTATGTAACATATATGTACTATTTATATATACATTTAAGTTTTAAATAAAATGCCAGATTTGAAGTTAAGAATAAATACTTATATATTTTATTATTTTATTATTAAATCTTAATGTCAGTGAGACAATTGATAGTTGAGTTAAGCATGAACTTATATATAACACACAAGCAGATTCGTTCGTTCTCTGAAAAAAATAAATAAAAAAAATGAAAGAAAAAGAAAATCTTTTCTCTTTAAAAACAGCATTTTTCTTTTATCAATACTACTATTTAACGATTGGAACTTAAATATTAACTTTTCCAAATTAAAATAATTTGTGGATTAAAAGTCTGCAAGAAAAATATATTTAATTTTCTACTCAATCTTAAAGGAAAAGCAATATAAAAGAAAAGAACGTCTGTTTAAGTTTTTGGAAACTACGTTGTTTTAATAGTTCCATGATTCTTCGGATATATATAAATTTAAGATAATTATATATATATATATATATAGGATAAAACAATGTGTTTTGAGTAAAACAGCTTATATCGTAAAGGTTTCGAAACCAACCTTGCATGCTATTTTAAAATATTTTGAAATATTGAATATATAGAACGTCTAGTGATAATAGAGAAATGAAGATTAAGAACATCTACATTCGAAGAATAATTATTTTATTTCACATTAATCCGGTCATTGGATGTTATTTACAGTTTATCATTTAAGGATAAATGGAATCATCATTGTACCAATGGATTGGTGATATGCTTCGTAAGGGATCTTCATTGGGATGATGAACTATAGACTTCAATATCTACGCTCAACTCTCTTATAAATAAGTTTCCTTTATTATTTATTTATATATATTATAATAATGCTTGTATTATTTTAATGTTTATTAATATTATTATTATCTTTATTTCAAATTTGGCATCGCATCATATATATCTTAAAAGGAAAATTATATTTATTATTAAATATAATTAATTGAAAGCTTAACATAATTCATCAAATTAGATGAGGGATATAAAAAATAGTTATTATTTGACAGATATCTTAAACAGGATTATATTGTGTTTACTACGTAATATTGTAAACGTTTAATGTATTTTTATTTATTAAAAATACATATAATATATAAGTTATACAATGGCAAATAATACTTATATATGGGTAATTGTGAAGCATATAAATAAGAACTATAAATAAATTAATAAGTTACATAAATTATTAATTTTTGAACCCAGATATTGTTTTTATATATCTGTTAATTTAAGCTATTTTCTTTAATTTTTGAAAGTTTATTATAGTATTGAGTTTTATCATAGGGTATTAAATAAAAAAAATATCATTTATTAATATTCTTTTAAAATGATAAAATTCATCCGTATTTATTTATTAATATTTTATTATCTATTCTATTATATTTTTTTATTGTTTATTAAATATTGATTTGTTAACATGATCTCTTTGTCTAATCATTATTGAATTATATTATATACATGCTAGTATTATAAATGTCATATGAATAATAGTTATAATTAATGCTTATATAAAGGCATATGAAATAACTTGTTTTAAAATTATTCCTGAAAAGAGCTAATTGCAAATTCTCCGTGAGTTAAATATCGTGGCATAATGGTGACTGAAAGAGGGATGAAAGATGGATGACCTGGTCTAAATTGTATTTAAAATCATTTAAAGATTATTGAGCTAGCATAATAAAGATATATATATATAATCATGGATTTAGTATTTCATCGATTCATTTCTAGCATTCTACTTGAAGACCCAAAGTCCGATTGTAGTGAAATGCGTATCCTCTTTCTAAGGAATTTAATCATCTCTTTATATTTAACAAGACCAACTTAGATTTTAAATATAATCCATTCTGTTATATTTGGCGAACCTAACTGTGAAGCATTAAGTTAATGATTTCTAAACATTAAATATAATTGATTATATTACAATTAATACATCAACTGGGATGATTAAATGCCGTTCCATTATATTTGATGCCTCAACTAAGGCTATCAAATAGGCTGTCCCGTTATATATATATATATATATATATATATATATATATATATATATATAAATACAAACATATTTATATAAATCTATCATTTAGGCTGTCCCGTTATATATATAAATTGAGAAAAAGGTGAGTACAATGTACAATATAAAAATCAATAATGTATTTCACATGCATAGAGAACAAGTAAATGACTGGGTAATCACTGACTATGTTGGTAGATTAATGAGAAAAAAATAATTTAATGATACTGAGTGTCTGAGTATTCTATGTATCTTTTTCAGTATTTTTATAACATTCAAAAAGAAAATATTGTCTTATCTGTCTAAATAATAATTAAAGCTGTGTAAAGTTGTGATCATAAATTTATTATCAAATAAAATTGAAATAGGCTATGCACCTAATTAAACTGCACTTTACTTCTTTAAGAATAATTGATTGATGTACCAGCTCTAAGCAACATACTGTATGAATGTGCTCAGAAGAAGATGGATAAGGTTTATTTCTGAAAAACAATATATATATATATATATATATATATATATATATATATATATATATATATATATATATTGTAATGGGCACATACATACGTTACATTGTTTTTTTATTAGTAAACATGAAAAAAATAAACGTTCACAAATAAAACTTCCTTTTTTAAGAATTAAAAATTGAAAATTAAAATTCTATACTAAACTCATATTTATGTAATCGCACAGATGAAAGTATTTTAAAACTAAATTGTCAGTAAAGATTTAAAGATAAAATATATATCTAAGTTTGTACAAAACAAATTAATTAATGTTATTGAAAAAATGGAAATGATTAATTTAATTAGTCAAATGTAAACTAACCTTGGACATTTAAATGTATAAGCATCAGTCAGATAGATAAACAATATAAACTAATAGCCAATGAATGAAAAACAATGGAATCGGACCTCAGCAAAAGGACCATAACATTGTCATGATGTAATGTCGACTGGATCTGAAAGGCTACTATAAAAAGTGAGTGAAGAAAACTACAGAGAGGACAGATATGTTTTAGTGTGCAGTGAAGGAGAAGGGATTGAAAAGATGCACTCTTCAATCCCTTCAATCTTGTTTAAAAAATGAAAAAGAAATGACATCATTTTCCTAGATTGAGGACCATAGGACTTCGAGGAATTAACACTGGCTCCAAATGGCAAGAAACTGCAAGAAATTAGAAACTATGGACTTGTTAAAACTGTAAGAACTTTATAAAATCTAATGGACAATATTAATTTGAAAACACTAAGAACTTTAAAATGTAAACTTTGCCAGTATTTAATTTATAAAAATAGAATCATATCTGACCAAACTAAATTCGTTATTAATTCTTTTTTATTTGATGTATTTCTTTTTAAAATCATTTCCATTTATTTTTTTTTGTTCTTTAAGTTTATTTATGATTTTTGTTGTGCGATAAATTAAATTATATAAATGTTAAACTTAAGTCAGGCATGAATGGCTATATAGATTTGTAAAGTTATATTAGGGGAGGTAATCTTAGGTTATTTGTTTCGTAGTTAAATTGGGTCAATGAATTGGATATATTGGGGTAATTAGTAGATGTAGTATGACGTTCGCTATGGGCAGAATCGCGCTATATGCCACACACTTGCTTTTTGACCTATGGAATGCGATTCGTAAGTCAGCAAAAAAATCACAGTCCTTTCTTATGGAGTTTTTTTTGTTGCTCTTCTTGTCAGATAGATGTAGTATTCCTATCTGATGAGAGGCAATTTCTTCTCTTAACATTTTGTGCTGCCATATTTCGTATTACATTGAATGCATTGATATATCAGAGGAATTGACATTAGTTTGACTGTGAACTTTTGACCTAAGGTTAAATAAAGATAGAATATTTTCTATCAAATGCAAATCTATGTAGTCTATTCATACTTGACACTCTAAATAAAAAATGCATTAAATTTAAGTTGGGTATGGACGTTGCATGGATTTGTTATCGGTTAATTATGTTTTTGGTCTTCATATTTGATCAAAATATATAGACATTCGGTAAATAATGATATCTTATGGTGAGTATCTAAAATGTATTTATTCGGATGTCTTTTAAGTTATTGGTGTCTCTGCGGTACCTTATGATGAATACCATTGGGTGTCTTGTATTCCCTATGCAATTGACGGTATCAACGACTTTGTATTTGGATCGTTTATGTTTATTTTGAAATGTTTTTTAACCATGTAATCTATGCAACCGATCTATACTCAACATTTTAAAACAAACTTTTATAAACCCATCTGTGCAAACTTATAATAGTATAAAAATTAAAATGTAAATTAAAATCGGAAATAAAAGTTAAAAATAATGTTAAATGTTAAAGTAAACATGCTAAAATAATAATGTTAAATTTTATATATATGTGCGTAAATAAATGTTTGTATGTTAATTACTGACAGTGGCTTATTTTATTCTTTTTTTTTATATATCATAGATAGGAATTTTTTATAAAATATAAATCTCTGTTATTCCACTGAGCTATTGACAATGGGCTAACGACCGGAATCAAAATATATAAAATAAAATAAAAGATTTTTTTGACTTACGTATCTGCCTACTTTATAAATTTTTCTAGGTTCAAATGCCATGATGGAGCCCTGTAGTGCAGATTAAATTAAGCTTTTAATGCTGGATTGTTATAATTGGCCACCCAACTTGGGCCGGTCTATTAATAGATCACGTATACCCTCAGTAAATTTCTTGTTTCAAAATGAAATATTTTTATCTGTTTACATAAAGTCATATACTTTAAATCTTATAAAAGCACTTCCAGAAAGTAATTGCACATATATTAAACATGAGAAAGTATAAATAATTTTAAATTATATTTTGTTAAAAAGAAAGTCAAAAGGTTGCTATTAATATGTTTTTTTTTTGTTTGTTAATATATATTATGCTTTAACATGAATAGGCATGCACAGAACCATAAGTTTATGATCGTAAATGTGGTACCTTATGAAGAGTACTGTTGGGAATTTACTTCAGTGTAATCCTATGTAAGCATTTCAGTCAGTCATAAATAAGTTGGTGGTATTTGTAATTGTGCTGCAAATATACACATTTAAACCCATTATTCCTTAAAACGTATTTACCTCAGTGCAACCTTCTTAAATAAATAATTTATAAAATTTTCTTGTCAATGCCAGATGTAAAAATAAAATAAATAAAAAAATTAGAATGCTTGCAGGGAGGAGGCATAGACATAAATGGTCCTTTGAAAAATGATAGTCAACATTTCTTTTTGTATATAATCTTTGTAAAAATTACTAACCAGATGATTTTGTAAATGTTTTCATTAATTGTGTGCCATAATTACTAACCCTAAGTAAAATATTTTTTTTAATTTTTTTTAAGCAAGTTTACTGATATGTAACAGGCACATATGTACGTTACATTGTTTTTTATTAGTAAACATGAAAAGAATAAAAGTAAATAAAACTTACTTTTTTTAAGAATTAAAAATTGAAAATTAAAATTCTATACTAAACTCATATATATATATATATATATATATATATATATATATATATATATATAATCACACAGATGTAAAAAAAAAAATTATTAAAATAAACCTTATTAAAAAAAAGAAAAAGTATTTTAAAACTAAATTGTCAGTAAAGATTTAAAGATAAAATATATATCTAAGTTTGTACCAAACAAATTTATTAATGTTATTGAAAAAATGGAAATGATTAATTTAATTAGTCAAATGTAAACTAGCCGTGGGCATTTATATGTATAAGCATCGGTCAGATAGGAAAACAATAGAAACTAATAGCCAATGAATGAAAAACAATGGAATCGGACCTCAGTGAAAGGACCATAACATTGTTGTGACATAATGTCCACTGGATCTGAAAGGCTACTATAAAAAGTGAGTGAAGAAAATTATAGAGAGGACAGATATGTTTTAGTGCAGAGTGAAGGAGAAGGGATTGAAAAGACGCACTCTTCAATCCCTTCAATCTCATTAAAAAAGAAAGAGAAATGACATTGTTTTCCTAGTTTGAGGACCATAGGACATTGAGTGAATTAATGCTGGCTCCAAATGGCAAGCAACTGCAAGAAATTAGAAACTACGGACTTGTTAAAACCGTAAGAACTTTATAAAATCTAATGAACAATATTAATTTGAAAACACTAAGAACTTTAAAATGTAAACTTTCCTAGTATTTAATTTATAAAAATAGAATCCTATCTGACCAAACTAAATTCATTATTAATTATTTTTTTATTTGATGTATTTCTTTTTAAAATCATTTCCATTTTTTTTTTTTTGTTCTTTAAGTTTATTTATGATTTTTGTTGTGCGATAAATTAAATTATATAAATGTTAAACTTAAGTTGGGCATGAATGGCTATATAGATTTCTAAAGTTATATTAGGGGAGGATAATCTTAGTTTATTTGTTTTGTAGTTAAATTGGGTCAGTGGATTGGATATATTGGTGTAATTAGTAGATGTAGTATAAAGTTCGCTATGGGCAGACTCACTTTATACACTGCACATTTCCTTTTTGGATTATGGGATACAATTCGTAAGTCGGCAAAATGACTGCAGTCCTTTTCTATGGAGTTTTTTTTGTTGCTCTTCTTGTCAGATAGATGTAGTATTCCTATCTGATGAGAGGCAATTTCTTCTCTTAACCTTTTGTGCTGCCATATTTTGTATTACATTGAAAGCATTGATATATCAGAGGAATTGACGTTAGTTTGACTGCAGACTTTTGGCCTAAGGTTAAATAAAGATAGAATATTTTCTTTCAAATGCAAATCTATGCAGTCTATTCATACTCGACACTCTAAATAAAAATGCATTAAATTTAAGTTAAGTATGGACATTGCATGGATTCGTTATCGGTTAATTATGTTTTTTGTTTTCATATTTGATCAAAATATATAGACATTCGGAAAAAAAAAGATATCTTATGGTGAGTATCTAAAATGTATTTATTCGGATGTTTTTTTAAGTTATTGGTGTCTCTGCGGTATCTTATGATGAATACCATTGGGTTTCTTGCATTCCCTATGCAATTGACAGTATCAATGACACTGTATTTTGATCGTTTATGTTTATTTTGAAATGTTTTTTTAACCATTTAATCTATGTAACCTATCTATACTCAACATTTTAAAACAAACTTTTATAAACCCATTTGTGCGAACTTATAATAGTATAAAAATTAAAATGTAAATAAAAATCTAAAATAAAAGTTAAAAATAATGTTAAATGTTAAAGTAAACATGTTAAAATAATAATGTTAAATTTTATATATATGTGCATAAATAAATGTTTGTATGTTAATTACTGGCAGTGGCTTATTTTATTCTTTTTTTATATATCTTAGATAGGAATTTTTTATAAAATATAAGTCTGTTATTCCACTGAGCTTGTGACAATAAGCTAATGACCGGAATCAAAATATATAAAATAAAATAAAAGATTTTTTTTTTACTTACATATCTGCCTACTTTATAATTTTTTCTAGGTTCAAATGCCTATATGATGCCCTGTAGTGCAGATTACGTTAAGCTTTTAATCCTGGATCGTTATAATATATATATATATATATGCATTTTAATTTATATATTTATTTTTTAGCTTCAAGTTTACATTAACATTTTATTATCTCTAAACAATCATTTTGTATTATTCTCTTGATAAAGATAGTTTCTTTGTATCAAAATACAATATTTTTCCCAACATAAAATATGAGATAGATTAATATTCTATATTGTAATAAATACATACCTTTTTTTTTTCTGTTTAATTTCACCATATATTATTTGTAAGTTCTTTAATCTGAAAATTATTTAGTGCATTTTATTCACTTTATTAAATTCTGTTCATACTTTATTTGCAAGCACTGTAAAAATATATGTTGATGTTTCTTAGAAAAATATCAATTAACTGTATTTTTTTTTACATAAAAAGACTAATGAACTGTTATAAATAATTTATGCTTTATCACAAATTATTAACAAGTTTATAAAAAAGTATAATGAACTTGTTTTAATTTTTAAAAAAAAATAAAGAAAATTTATCTATTAAATTGTAAATATTTTGAATGGTTAATTGCATTATTTTTTTTTTCCTTTAATACCTTTCTAGGTGTTTTAGCTAACTGACAACATATGTAGTATGATTTTTCCATTAAGCTAATTGAAATTATCTTAAAAATTGTGTTTTATGTCATTTCTTTAAAAAAATAATATGGCTGCCATTTTTTTTTCAAACAGTTAAATAAGAAGTATTATTTAACCTAACAATTTTTTGCTCAAAATTTAGCTAACATTTTACAAATCATATCCTAATATTGTTTTAAGTCTATTTTGTTTTTGCATTATTCATTTATAATTCATTATTGCACTGAAGATTTATTATGATGGAAATTATTATAATTATAACTTTATTAAATTTTACAGCTTAGCACTGCTTTTGATCAGGCTATGCATATTCATAGTATTAAAACAAAGCAATTAATAAATTTGGGAAAAGAAGAATTTCCCAATCCCTAACAAGAATCTTTGCAAATGTAAAAATTTACAAAGCAAATCACCTTTCAGACTTTTAATAGTTTTATAGCACTGAGTGATTGATTGATCACACAGGTTTTGGCAGATTTGCTATCAAATTTTCATTTGATTGTGTGTAGTTTATAAATTTACATATGTGTCACTCCCACAATAGCTTAACCTACTTACATGTAGTGGTGTTTTATGACTCAGCATTATGCATGCAATACATTGACATAATTTATAATACAATAGTCAAATTGATATAATCAAAAACATATTTATTGTAGATAATCTTAAATGGATGGATGGGGACATCATGTTCTTGATCAATGAAAGATTTTACATGATAAAACATAGGTGGCCCATGAACTTACCACTTATTGGAGTAAATTGTGGCAAAGTATTAAATGAATTTGAAATAGCAGTCATCTCAAGACATTGTATGACATCTACCTCTTCTTTATGCATATGCTACAGTGATGATTTACTGATTTATGCTGAAGATAAAACTATCTTTGATATATACAATAAGCTGAGTCAGTTACCCTATTTACCTTGGAAAATAGAGCACAAAATACATTAAATTTAATAAACAAATTGGATTAGTATATTCAATACCTAAATGAACGTATAAAATATGAAATAATCACCAAATTCATCAACTTTCATGGTGCTATTCACCTTCATTCTCATAATCCTATATCATACAAAATAATTGTCTTTAAATGTTTTCTGTACGTAAACTTTTAGCTGTGCAAACTTGAGATAGACAAAAGAAACAACATCTTTTAAAAATAGTCAGGGTATGATCATAGTTCTTTAACTAGAACTCTTAAAAAATTTTGCTCGACACTGATTATTAAGCCTGTGAACCCATACCAACTTTAATAAATGGTTCAGACTTTTTTTTATCAGTTATGGCAATAAAATTGAAGGTCTCTTTGAATGAATTCCAAATCAGCTTCAGAAACCCTACTAAAATTTCAATTGACTATTGAATAAAATGAAAGACAAGTTAGCACCAGATCAAATTTCTCCAAATAAATTATGAAATTATCTACAATGAACCAAATTGCAAAGAAATTTACTATGGTAAGTATCATGCCAACAGTACTACTAGATTAGTGCAGCACAACATGGTAGTACAGTCCCCAACATAAAGTCAGTATATTTTGAAAAAATGCTGACAGAAAAAACATATATAATCTAGACATTTTGTAACTGCATGGATAATCTAGACTAAATTAATTTCCTTACTACTCCTCACTGAGGCAGTCATTAGCAGTGGATCAATTGTTTTAGATAAATTGATAATAACCATGCAAGCAGTTTTATACTAAAATTGGACAAACCACTCTACAATTAACCATTTTGCTCAGTATTCCATTTCTTCTTATATATTTGTCGGGAAACCCTAGGCTATTTGAACCTAGATAACATCACATTAGATACTTACTTATAATTGTACCTGGTTTAAATCTCAGTTGGTATATTATTTATAATAGGATGTAGAATTTTCCATTTCATAGCAATATATCATTTGCACCTGTATTCATGGTAAATCCTTGACACTATTCCATAATTTTGCAATTAAATTATTATATGATAATTTGTATATAATATCATATAGATCATGTTTAAGAGTTTAACGTCATAAAACCTTTTAGGAGCTCATATTTCTTAATTTAATATTATAACTCTTTCAAGCTCATATTTAATAATGTTATGTTTTACTAGCTCATATTTTTAATACTATACTTAATCAATAGTAGTCATATCTCTTATGATGGCTCAGAAATGACAAATATAAGAAAGTGAAAACCATTATTTATATGGCCATTTAATATATGCATTTAGACTAATTATTAATTAGTAAAATGATGATGATAATGATGGCAATGATATTTCCAACCAAAGCTTTTTACCTAACTCACAACACCAATCTTGTCTTTTAGCAATCTATAAGTAATTACCAAAATATTATTACATATGTTTTATGTTTGAAACCCAGCACTGGTGATAATGATTCAACTAGTTTCACAAGACAATAATATAACTCTAAGAAATATATAAACTTCTTTTAATCAAAAATATTTTTTCTTGGTTAGTCATCAATATACAAATAGAAAAATTTACATAATTAATAATAAAAAATAGTTACATTCCAATAATAATAATAGTAAACCAAAGTTAGTTTCCCCTTTCCCTTAATAAAATTTAAACTCAATCGTTAATAACATATAGTGTGTTATGTGGCTGTTAATATATTGCTAGAGGAAGAATAGAAGTTTCCTATCAAAGAACATTTTAATTTTATAAACAAACCCTAGACGCACGCGCATACTTGCATATTATACATAACTTAACTTTTATGCCTAAAATTTTAAAATAATAATCGAGAAATAGGTGGAGAAATGTTAGTTGGATTATAAAGATAAGAATGTCGAAAGAAATTGGTTTCAAATTATTAATCTCAATTTCCACTAAGCTTGGTTGCTAATTATTTTAAAATCGATTTCTCATTATACTAAATTTCTATTTTCATCCTCTCTTTCTAAAATTCGAGCAATCATAGTATCATGAGTGTGTGATACTTTCCATTAATAAATACCAGGTTTAACATTTATATATAAAAAATGACACATTTTCATGACACTTCAATTAATACATAATAAAAAAGACATTTTATAAATAAAATGATACATATATAAATGGATACATGTAATGATAATCAAATAAATAATAAATTGATAAAGTCAATATTCATCATTGTTGAAAAACTTTTTTTATTAATTGATTCTTATTTTAATATTTAGAGAGAGAGAGAGAGAGAGAGAGAGAGAGAGAGAGAGAGAGAGAGAGAGAGAGAGAGAGAGAGAGAGAGAGAGAGAGAGAGAGAGAGAGAGAGAGAGAGAGAGAGAGAAATGGATTTATTTAAAGGAAAATTGATAAGAGTCATAAAGACAATAAAAGTAAAATTGATATTACCAGGTTCCTTTTTTATTTCCGGTGTAGATACCCTTTCAGTGAGTTTAATAAATTTCATTTTAAAGTCAGCTTGTTGAAGTTCAGAAATTTGAATTCAGAAACATACAATTGATTAAACATGCATAGACATATCAATACCATAGTTTACTGGAAAAGTACCATTTTAAGCTTAGGCTTGCATTTTTTTCAGTTTTACTGCGATGATGATATTGTTATACAATCTGGATTTTTTGAGGACCATTTTAGTATTGGGGTGGTTTCTTCATTTCTTCTTTTCTTTCTGCCTCATGGATGGGTATGTTAATAGATAAATGGTTATTTTCTGCTTTTAATATATTTTTCTAGCAATCTCCTTTTTGTTTAATTGGAATCCACAAACAGCAATAGTAAAGCAATAGCAGGATTCAAAGTCTTTTTTCATTCATTGGAGATCAACCATAGGATGTTTTACATAATTTTCAGATTTAACTCTTCTCATGTGCATAGAGTTCTTTGGTTCAATCAGTAGGACCTTCCAAACAAATATTGTTTTTTAGCCCTACATTCTGATGTAGAATTCTTCAAAATATATAAAATAATGATGAGTTGGATCTAAGAAGCAATCAGACTTATTAATTCACTCTATATCTTTTGTTTCAGATGATATATGTGCTTTCTTTTTTGATGACATCACATGATACGTGATTATTCATAAAATATACCTTATCAGTGCAGCTGCAATGCCAATATCTTTGATCTTTATATTTTTTAAAAATTTGTTTTTTAATGTGGTCCAAAGTGATTGGCAGTCTCTTTGATCTCTATCTTATTCTTTGGGTGGTATAAAGTGATCAACAGTTCTTTTTAATCTTAAATTGTTTACCAATGAGCATTTTTCTTTCACTCCCAATTTTTTTACACTAAAGTTACTTAAAATTGAGTTTTTCTCTTTCAAATTTTAACACCAGAATGGAATTTTTAGATTTTGCAATCTTTCTCTTTCAGTTTTAATACCAGATTGAAATCTTTACAATTGACAATTTTTTTTTAATCTTTTTTTAAATTGATAATGTCTCGCTTTTTAACACTTTTAAATAAAAAAGTTTGTATTTAAATCATATAAAACGAAAACCTTTTTACATAGAAAATCTGAAATTATTATAAACCCTTTTTAATATATCTGTAAATGTTTAAATTTTAATGTTTGTACATACACCTATACACATATATTCATGTACACAAAACTTTCTTTTAGAAAATAATCAAACAATAATAGAACTAAAGATTATGAGTACTATTAGGAATAAAAGTCTTATACTGAATTAGTAATGAAAAATATTAAAATACTATGAATAATAAAAGATAAAACAAAATTGTAATTCATTAGATATAAATGAAACAGAACAAATAAATAAGTAGATATAGAAAACTAATATTGTATAGAGTTTGTGTTTACATAAAACAATTTTATATGTGCTTAATCTTTAATTCTTAAATATACATATTAAACTATTCAATATATATATATATATATATATATATGGTCCTTTTTCACTAATAAAAATTAGTTGAGAAGAGAAAAAATATTTCTGCCACTTTCCTTCCAGACTCTTTGGGTTTTCTAATGTAGGGTTTGAACTCAATACCCTATATTATATATATATATATATAGGAGATTGAGTTATATATATATATATATATCATAGGAGAGTATAGCTTATATTCCATTTCATATGTCTTTTGCTATATTTCAGCTATTTTTTTTCCATATGTACAAAAAATGAACATGTATTTGAGTTACAAAGGTACAATGTTGTCAAAATTGGGGTATAAAGTAATACAATGGATTTATTGCTTGGGGGATCATAAAAATTTGCAATTATATAATAATAATAATAATAATAATAATAATAATAATAATAATAATAATAATAATAATAATAATAATAATAATAATAATAATAATAATAATAATAATAATAATAATAATAATAATAATAATAATAATAATAATAATAATAATAATAATAATAATAAACAGCTTATTAGCATGCTCTTAATTTTAAATAATAATTACTATATATATATTATGAATCTTAATCGTGAAAAGAACAACGTAATTTATAATATCATACTAAATATTAAAATGTATCAACAAATATATTAAAGAAAAGCTGGTGTCAATCAAAATAAAGATTACAATTATGTTTTTATTTACTATCTTAGTTTTATTTTTTCGCAGTTATTATTTTAGCATTATCATTTCTTAGAAAAATATTAATATTTATGTATATGTACATAATAAGATTACAGTTTTAACAAATTTAACGTCATCCCTTTAATTAACTACATGAAAAGATATTAAGGTTTTAAGATTATATATATTAGATAATAATGTCATTTGAAGTTTTATTTAAATTAAATTATAATACTTTAATGTTAAAATACTTAAAAAAATATATTAAATTTACTATGTTTTACAAACAAACAAAAAACAAAACAAGAGAATAAATGCTTTATTTTTTAAAAATAAATTGATAATTTGAAATTATATAAAATAAAATAGAAGAGATGTAAGAAAGTCAGCTCCAAAGATGACAAAAGTTATTTGAATATAGTTTATCAAATTTTATTTTATAATCATTATTACTGAACTAATCATAATTTAATAATAAAGGATCAATCCTATAAAAGAAAACTTCAATGTTAAATACATTTATTTACTTTAGATTCTTTTTTAATATTAAAAGTGAACATTAAGGACCTAAAGTAAAATGAAATTATAGAAATATTTACGTTTAAAATGGAAAATAAATATACAATTAGATACGACAATTGAATTAATAAGTTATTTGGTAGATAACTAGATAGATTGATGGATGGAATCAGAGATATACCTATAATTACGTAGTTGGATTTTTTGCTAGATAGACAGGTACATAGATAGATATGCAGCATGATGGACAAATATATATAGATCGACAAATTTTGAAAACAACTATAAAGATAGATAGATTAAGAAAATGGGCAGGTAGATAAAGACATAAAAAGGAAAAAAAAAAGATAATAGATACATAAAGTGATAAATAAGTACATGCAATATATATATATATATATATATATATATATATATATATATATATATATATCAAATAATATAAGTATAATAACAATATTCACTAGAATAATAACTACAAAATTTTAAAAAATGCCTGTGTAAAATTAAAGATTAAAATTATTTGCTATAGCTAGATGGCGGAATATGCTGAAGCTAGCTATAGCAAAGAATTTTAATCTTTAATTTTATACAGGCATTTTGTTAAAATTTTGTAGTTTTTATTCTAGTGAATATATATATATATATAATTAGTTTCCAAAAAGTAACCACCTAAACATTCACAGTCAATATAGCAACCAATATTTCTAACTGCTGTCAAGGCAACCTTCACACCTTTTAATATATATATATATATATATATATATATATATATATATATATATATAGTAACCTTTCCCCTCCACCTCTCCTACATTTCCTAGCAACAAATACCCAAGGACACTAATTCTATTGATAATAGAATAAACTACTTGTCTGATCTTGCTTTAAATTATTGACACTCTTAAAATGCTATCCTACCATTGCGTAGCTCAGTTGGGGCTAGAGAGACCTATAGGAGTAAAATGTATAGTAGATATTGGAGAAAACATTATGATTAATAGGAATAAAACATTTATTAAGTTTTAAAATAAATAGGTAATTGAAAGTTCTATAATTTAAAATTACAAATTATACTCTATATCTTATCTCCTCCCATCATTCCCATGCAATGAACAACCTCTACTGTGTGATAAAATAAATTACTAAAATAAAGACGTAATCCTGATTAACTCTAATATATGATCGAATTAGAATGAAATACAAAATAAAATATAACACTACTTTACTCTTAATTGTACAGTAATTTAAACTAAGTAACTGATTTAATGGCTAATCTAAAATAATAAGGGGATATCTCAGGGAATTAATTTATTGCATGTCTTAATTTTAAATCTATACTTTTGATCAACTACTAATTACTATCATAAAAGCAATGGCATAAATTAAGCATTATCGTAATAAAAATGATAGTAGTTAAATAATGAAAGAAATAGGGTGCATTTTGATTTCAATTCATGATCATAATAACTGACTATTAAAATTGCCAGAGAATCATTAAATAATCAAACATTTCATATAGTGTTTGGATCAAACAAACCAACATCATCAGATCTGGATATGTTCATCATTAAATTATGGAATAGTGCAATTATATAATATTTGGTATAAGTCAATTCTTTTATATAGCACATATTTAAACAGCATTAAACTGCTGCACATGCACTTTAGATTTTAAATATAAAATGAATGAATATTAACACTTCAACAACCACATGATAAAGTCTTTCAAAAAGATAGAATGGCCATCTATCTTTTCGATCCCAAATGCTTTTGTATGGGTGAATCTTAAGTGTTTGAAAGTGAAAGTGTGAAGATATTAAATAATCACTTTAAATTACTTTTACATGCTTGAATGAATGACTCTAGTGAAATTTATTAGAATTTATGATACATCATTCTTATTTGAAATTAAATGTATGTAAATAAGTCAATGTGCAACAATTTAATGCTGTTTAAATATTATAGTTTATAAAAAAACATTGCGCTATATAAAATAATTGACTTATTTATAAACATTTAATTTGATATAAGCATGATATATCGTAAATTCTAATAAATTTCACTAGTGTCATTTATTCATGCATGTAAAAGTAATTTAAAGTGATTATTTAATATCTTCATGCTTTCACTTTCAAACACTTAAGATTCACCCATGCAAAAGTGTTTGGGTTCAAAAAGTTAGATGGCTATTCTATCTTTTCCAAAAACTTTATCATGTGGTTGTTGAAGTTTTAATATTCATTCATTTTATATTTAAAATCTGAAGTGCATGTATGACAGTTTAATGCTGTCTAAATATTATAATATTGGGTATGTAAATGTGTGTGCATGGATGGAAACATACAACAATAATTCCGTCAAGAAAGATTCTGAAGAAAGATTTTAAATAAATAAAACATTTATTACAAAATAATTAAATAGACATTTGGTTTTTTAGATTACACATGTACATCTTTTGGAATAATTCCAACATCAATGATTAAATAGTCTACATGAGAATAAATAGCATATAAATAAACTTTCTGGAGTTTTATTTCAACATATGCCAGCCATCAATCCATTTTGATAAGCTTATGAAAATAAACATTATAATACTGGCACTAAAATAATAAAATCAGAAACAAACTTCATATTTTATTTATAAAACATATTCAAGCTATCAGTCAATTCTCATATGCTTGTAAAAAAGAAAACTCTATTAAACACTGGAACATAAATTATAAAATGTGAAACTAAAATTATTGGCATTTTTACTTCAATTGCACATCAAAATGATATGAGTAAGAGGGCAAGCCATTAACCATATACCAAATAAATAATTCTATTAACTAGCTATACTTTCTTTCATTTTTCTTGCTCATTCTTAATGAGGATAAAACATTCTGAGAGTTGATGGTATAAACTAAATAATTAATATGATATGATTTGAAACAATGATTAAAGTGTTACAAATTAATGATGGATTTTCTCTATATTGATCAAATTAATAATATTTTATGCATGCATCTGAATTGTGATAGTTGTTATAAGATAATTAATGTAGATAAATTCAATTGGTTTATTTATGAAATTGGGATAAATGTCATAATATGGATGACAATAATTCCAAACAAGTTTTAACACTAATTCTACTTCAGCAATTCTGTGAGAAAAATCAATTCTACCTTTATTTTCATTTCTTAACAGCAAACTACTTTACACTTGGCTTTAGATAAATGATGGGAAAAACATTTCACAAAAATTCATGAAGGATAAAAAGACATTCTTAACTGTAATCATTTAAATAATGAAACACAGTGACTCCCTAGCCTAATTCTGAGGCTTAAAAAAACTGATGTGGACAATATCTCATCACCAAAAAATAAGAAAAATACACTACTTGACTTCACATACTGTAATTATAATAAAATACAACTACTTAATCTGGAAAATATAGTCCACTTCTGACAATTTTTACAACAAACTAAGGAAGAGCTCTCTCAATCCCTGACATCACAATATATAATCCACTCATGGCAAATTATCAAATAAATTAAGGGAGAGTTCTCTCAATCCCTGACAATACGATATATAACATAAACACTTTCTTTCTGCATATCCACTAAATACATTTCAATCTAAGCATAAAAATAATAAATTCACTCTTCAATAAATCCCTAATCTTTCCACTTCTTTTTGACACATTTCATCATCTGAAACCAATGCAAATTAAATTATTTGTACTTTCAATTCAAACATTATTTAACTGGATCAATTAACAGAAAGGTATATAAGCATAATAATGCATAAACAATTTCAAATCACATTTGATAATGAAATACTATAACAACATTAATTAATATGTTATAAAAGAAATAATGAAAAAATCTCTCATTTCTAATGAAGTATAATATTCTAACATTTAGATAGAACAAGGTAGTAACATTTAAATAGAACAAGGTATTTGTAACTTATGCCACATGTGGCCACTGGGTGAATCTGCAGTACCATCAACAACCGGAAAGAAGGCTGCAAGTGATAAAAAAATGCTGAAATCATTGAAGTAACAAAAAATAAAAATAAAAACACTGAAATCATTGATGGAACAAAAAATAAAACACACTGAAATTATTGATGGAACAAAAAATGATCCCCGCCCACTGAAGAATTTCTAACCAAAAGTAGCTAAAATGTACAAATTACTATGAGTAAATCAGACAATCTCTTCTGAAATACAACTTAAAAAAAGGGTTATGAAATTTGAATTAAAACAGAAACAGTAAAACTATGTCTAAAAAAGGAATAAGGATGGATGGTTCTTCATTAAAAAGGTGTGCAGATTACAAAAGCAGAATTTAATCAATATTTAGCTTTCAAAATATCCATCTGTGATTCCAAAGCATCGATTACATAAACTAAAAATAACATTACCCAACAGATTCTATTTAGGAAATTAATTATATTCTGCTTTCAAATAAGTCTAATGTAAATATGACCCCCCCCAATGAAAAATTCCTAAACCAAACATAGCTAAAATTGACAAACTACAATGAATAAAATGCAGAAATCCTTCTAAAATACAAATTAAAAAAAGGTTATGAAATTTGAATTACAACTGGAACAGTAAAACTGTACTGTAAATGTCTAAAAAATGTAATGAAGCCTCATTAACTGATAATGACACATGACATCATTTTCAAAAACCATACTAAATTTCATAACTGTTTAATTAAAGAAATACAAGACTTTCAACACTTTCAAATATGTCTTTTGCCATCATATTTTAAAGCAAGGATTTATGTATGCTAAAAAGCAATAAGAACATTACACCAGATAGGTTCTAATTGTCTTGCAAAATTTTTTATCAAATTAATTTTTCTCTGTTTTTAAATTATGGAAAAGTATCAAAAATAGGTACTATTCAAAAAGATTCTAAAGTAGTGATTACTATATAGTAAAAAATAATAATAAATGTACACAGGAACATATATTTATCAAATTAATTTTTCTCTGCTTTCAAATTATAAAAAAGCATCAAAAATAAGGAGTTTGCAAAAAGATTCTTAAGTAGTGATTAATATATATTAAAAAGTAATAATAAATATACATGTTAACTTATATTTATCAAGTTAATTATAGTCTGCTTTGAAATTATGGAAAAGCATTTAAATATTTTAAAAATAGATTTAAAGAAATCTTCAAGTCAAAAATTCTTACCCAATTTTATTCAAGGCTACCTTGTAGCAAGTTTTTTTCTGTCTTCTTGTAGCACATAAGTAATAATGTTCAAATTTTCCCACCTCATGGACGAAAATTATTTGGAGAAGCTTTTTTTCAAACAGATTTCATTTAGCACACTTAAGTAACAACAACATATTTACTAACAACCCTTATTTGGTTTAAAAAAATCAAACAAACATAGTACAAATTAACAGCAGGCTTTTTTACAGAATTAAATCCCTACATTTTTTGTCAATTAAAAATTTAAAAGGAGAATCTACTTGCAGTTCAATACATTACACATCACAGTTTAGTTCTGCAAAAAAAATAGACAAAATGAAAGTTGAAATTTTTAGGCTTCGATGCAAAATTATGGGTAGTAACAAATTAACTAAACAAAAAATAAAAATAATCTCAACAACTTCTATTTGTAGCAGTACAAATTACTAAATATGTGATAATGAAACTAAACAGATATTTCAAAATACTACTTCATTTACATTTTGATATTTACAGAATTAAATCCATACACATTTATCAATTAAAGATTTAAAAAGAGAATCTACTTGCAGTTCAATTCATTACACATCAGTTTTGTTCCAATTTACTCATAGTAATCTGTACATTTTAGCTACTTGGTTAGAAATTCTTAACTTGGGGTTGTCATTTTTTGTACTATCAATAATTTCAGTGTTTTTATTTTTTGTTCCTTCAATGATTTCAGTGTTTTTATTTTTATTTTTTGTTCCTTTGATGATTTCAGCATTTTTTAATTTGTTTTATCACTTGCATGCTTTTTACAAGTTGTTGATGGTACTGCAGCATCACCCAGTGGCCACATGTGGTGTAAGTTACAACTACCTATAACAATTATTAATAAATAAACCTCATTATTTTTAGTGAAGCAAAGATTAATTAACTCTTTAATATATTTGGCATTTGCCCAATACTGGAAATAAATTTCTGGTTTTGGATTGACAACAAATTTTTAAATTTGGAGCAGAATAATTATTAAGAAATAAACCTCATACCTCTTGAAAAATGTGAAGATAAACATTAATTTTAAGCAAATACCCCTTCTAAAAACTCCTAAATAGAAAACAAATATTTCTACTGCCACTTCGCATATAGAAATACATGTGCACAATAAAATATATTAAAACAACTACTAATTGCCCAGTATAATATTTCTCTATATTATAATTTTGTGAGATGTTCTTGAAGAGAGAAATAATAATCAAATAATGAAAAAATCATAAGTAAAATAATTAATTTACCTATCTATCAAATGCTAACAAGAATAATAATAATAATTAATGCTTTTATTTTTTTTAACTGGAATGAAAAGTTCATTTATAGTCTGTAGATGACACATCTTGGTAATGGACAAAAATGATGATGATCACTTGTATAATCATGATTATGGATAAACCCATAACAATTTCCTGTAGGGAAATAAAAAATAATAATTTGAATCAATTGGAGAGTATTTCAAAGACCTAAGTGATAGCCAATGCAACTGCTGGCAATATCACACATGAAACCCTTCATGATGGCAAATAAATATCTATTATGGCATAAAATGAGCAATAATTTCTTAATTAATTCTTAACACTTGTTAAAGCATTTATTCTAAATTTTTAAGACATTTACAAGGCAAATAGCTACTTAGTTTATAACTATTCATTTATATGTAAGTGGATTTATTAATAATGAACTTTAATAAAAAATCAAGTGCAAATGAAGAGAACAATAAAATAAAATAAATTCACATCCAATGTCATGCTCTTCTACTCGTTCATTTATCAGGACATTTAGAGATAAGTTAATAATTCTTTAATCATATGTCATGCATTTAATTTCTTATTTCCAAATACAATTGATTAAGTATATATTTTTGTCAATAATAATAATAATAAAGCATGTTATAATAGGTTATTTGGACACATCCTTCCATTTAAACTTCATCCCTTTATAGCTAGTAAAAATTATCAATAAATAGTCTTTGAAGAGTTTTATGAAAAGTACAGCAAACATTTTTGCAGCATAGCAAAAAAATTCACACTTTCCAGTTATTTGTTTAGTGGTAGAGATTAAATCTAGATAAATCAAACTTATAATATAGGCACATGTTTCACTTACTTCTTTAACATTAGAGATAAAATTTAGGTAAAGTAGATTTGACAAATTTAATTTTTTTTTTAATATTATAAATTAAAGTTATGAAAACAAATTTATAATATAAGCACACATATGCATCTCAAATGATGATTTTAAAATTTAAATTAGTCAGTTAGAAGCAGAAAAGATATCTTATTTCCGAAGTGACTTACATCTACATTTCAATCTTTATTTTCCTCACTAGATTTTTGGAGCTGTTTTTATCCAGAAAATCAATAGTATTGTTTTTAACTTTTAATTTTGAACTATAAAAGAACCAATTTGTAGAAACAAAATTGTACTAATAAAAACCTTTTAAGGAAAGAGAATTGTTGAAATCAGAAAAGTCATTCAAAAGTTTACTTTAGAACAAAGGTTGCTCCTCCCACTGTACTGCTATAATTAGTTACAAGATATGCAAGAATCTTTCTTTCTTGAAAAAGAAAGAAAGGAAATTATTTTGACTTTAAAAAATATAGAAATTAAATTGAACCAAGAATATTCTGTATTTATGAAACAACAAAATAAAAAAGAATAATTATTTAAGTGAATAAAATATTTGATAGTGCAGTTGTCTGTTGACAATCCATTGATCCAGTGATTTATTAATTAGTTTAAATTATGTTTAAGCTGGTTATTCAATCTATCGATCAGGAAATCAAATATTCTGCTATGAAACATGAATTTTGATAGTTTAGTGAAGCACATGAATAAAAAATGAAGTAGAAAGATGGCACATGCATACATGCACATCCCTAAATGATGTACTACAGGTACTACATCAGTCTAATCAAAATGACAATTTCTAAAATAATTATTATTATTAAGGTTTTTGATAGCCATTTTGTATGTATTGGATCTGCAGATAAAAAATTAGTTAATAAAATCTCAGATATTTTGTTTAAATAAGGATTCTAAATATTACATATAATATATATATATATATATATATATATATATATATACATATATAAACATTCATATATATATATATATATATATATATATATATATGAATGTGTGTGTGTGTGTTTCCATATGTGCAAATAGAAATATAAAACAAACTGTGTAATTAAATTAAAATAAATTAAAAATAAATTTGAAAATAATGTTTGTTTGTTTTTTTAAATTGAGCATTTTATTCTGGAGATTCAATTTTACGATAAGCCCTAATTATATTCCATAAAATACAACAAAAGAGATTTCATTAATGAAATAGTAATGTATTTTTTAATTAAATTAAAGTAAAATATATATTTTTTAAAATCTATATTCAAACTTGAAACAATAAAATCATTGGATTTCTCAAAATGGTGAATCTTAAGAAGATAATTCACAAATAGTTTAGATCAAGTATGGAAATTCCCTGAGTCAAGATAAGGATTTTGCTCAGGGTGAGAACAAAAAGGGAATTTGTGGAATGAGACCTAAAAACATATAAATAGACAAGGAAAACAATGGGATTCAGTTAGTGTTTGGTTTCATTTTTGAAAGTAGGTGTTTGGTTTCCTTTTTGAAAGTGAGTGTTTGGTTTCTTTCTGCACGTTAGTGTTTGGTTTTTTTTCAATACAGTTTGGAATGTAGTGCAGTTTTTGAATTTAAGGCAGTTGAGTGCAGCTATCAATTAGTTGTGCTGATTCTGATGATCATCATGCTAAATTCATATAAAAGTTACCTAAAGAAGTGCATCAATATGAGTTTGGGAAAAGCAGACCATAGTTAGCTTAGGTTCCCTTTGTTCCTGAATAAAATCGAAGATGCCATGAAGCTGAAAAAATATATTTGAATGATTAATTTTTGCACTGGAAACATGTTGAACTGTGAATAAAAACAAATAGCTAGCTATTCCTATGTTCAAAACATGAAGCCAATTTCAAATTCTTTATATCATCATGGTATCAGGATTTTAAAGTGGACTGTGAAAAATGTTCCGTAACATTTTTTATTTGTTTCTATTTGCCCGCATAATTAAGTACCTTGTAAAATAAGTGTCTTTAAAATGTAATTTCTCTTTATTGATCTAATTGCTATGTTAATTTTGTAACCTTGACTTTCTATAATTGAATTTTAATGCCTCTACTATAAATATATTCCCTGCCTTTAAATTATGTCTATCTTAATGTAAAGTCAGTTTTCACTACAATCAAGCAATCAATAATTAATATTTGTTATTTAGGTATAAATATGTCATTTAAATTTATATTTGATCTTAAAATCTTACATATATGCCAGTCTACTTTCATCGTGAAAAATTCTTACCCACCATGTTCTCATATTAGATAATTAGTTAAAATGTGTATTCTTTATTTTCCGACCAATGTCTGTCAGCAGGTAAAATTTAAGATTTCACTTTAATGGATTATTAAATAGAGCAATCTTTTCTTTTTGTCAAGGTGAAACAATTTATATTTTATATTCGATTATACACAGAAAACGTTCCTTATGCTTAAACGGTTTTGTTTCAGAAAGTTTTGGGTCAAATGTGTCTATTTAATTATATTTTAAACATAAAAAGGGGGAAGGTAAAATTTTCCTTAATTGATCATTTTCAAAAGAGACTTTAAAAATATTGAATTTAAAATGTACTGTTATGATTTTTTTTGGAATGGAGAGATGTATCATTCTAAACTGAAATATGATATTCACATAATATTAAAAAAATATATATATATTTGATGGAATCTCATCTGGATCAATTCGCTATTAGTTAAATAAAATATGTCACTTAAACTAATTTTAAGTTAAATAATTTAAAATTGTATCTAGTATTTGTTTTACATTATCTGGCATTATACTTGATTTGCTAGCTTTTTTGCCTGAAAATGATAGCATGTGAATGATTCACTAGTTTAAATAAAATGTCAAACAGAACTTGAAAACAAAAAAGATAAAATCCGAGTTATGCTGAACATGGAAAATTTTGGAGATTCTTTTGTTTTCACCTGAAATTTTTAAATTCGCCAATGGAACAAATTAATTTTGTTTCAAATGGTGGCATCGATTGGCTAGGGCAGTGAGATGAGGTTCGTGTCGGTGATGTGCCTCAGGTGCTGGATATAATCCACTTTCTTCAGAATGAGCACTTCGTGGGGGTTTGATCTTGGTTGGGTTAGATTTATTACTTAAATTAATGTAACTTAGTCATTGGTGAATATCATGAGGTGCTTATATTCAAGCATGTCGATCCTCTCTAAACCATTCTTTAAACATAGGCAAATAATTTCTCTTTCAGAAAAACTTTTGTTTATGTGAAAGTTAATAATATTAAGCAAAGGTCTTGGCATATAATTGTTTTTTTTTTCTGTAAATACCTAAAGTGGTGTCAAACCAAGAAGTGAAGTCAACCATTTGTAAGAAAATTGGCATATAAATTATTCCACTATTTTGAAATAGACATACACATTAAGTTGATAGACACAAAATTGTCTGTTAATAAACAGGAACATTAAGTAGCGAGGAATTAGAGAATTATAGATAAATGTTTATTAAATATGTGTGAATTTAACTTAATTTATCTGTGGTTCATTTCTAATTGATTTTTTTTTTTTTTTACTTATCCATTAATATTGTGCTGCTATCTGATGGCTCTATGTCATATACCCAAACACATACCCATATACATTCCAAATACATTTTCATTATATAAACTCACTCATATATATATATATATATAAAATCAGTCCAGCGCTTAGATAATACTCACTCATATTATATATATATATATATAACCAGTCCAGCGCTTAGACAATGACAGTATCAATAACAATCATCATTTTCAAACTGCTATCAAGACAATCTCCATTGAACTAGATAGATAGATAGATAGATAGATAGATAGATAGATAGATAGATAGATAGATAGATAGATAGATAGATAGATAGATAGATAGATAGATAGATAGATAGATAGATAGATAGATAGATAGATAGATAGATAGATAGATAGATAGATAGATAGATAGATAGATAGATAGATAGATAGATAGATAGATAGATAGATAGTTGTATAGAAAAGTTGATAAAGAGATAGAGAGATACATAGTTATAAAAAGACATTAAATGTTTATTTATAAAGACATATATTTACTTGTAAATATATCTATCTAGTTATTCAGCTGTATTTGTAAATTTTTTTTTTACTTATCTATTTATTTATTTTTCTTTCAAACAACATAAATATATAATAAAACAAGTAATACATTTTGTAATTTGCTTTGAAGCTTGCATTTAAGTGATCATTAGATGAAGCTTATCAATAGCTCTAATCAAGCTTTATTTTATAAGTGCCAAAAGATAAACAATTCAAAATGTCTATCAGAGAGTCCCTATCTCCAAACCAATTGGTTTTGAGTTTTAGGGCTCAACTCAATGGAGTTTTGGGAATCTAGAAACTATCTCTAAAACACTAACACAAAAAGAAGCACTAATAAAACACATTACTATCAATTTGAAAGGATAAACTTTTCACACATGTAAATGTTTTCAAATTAAAACTTAAAACCAGATAGCTATATTGGTCTGAATTCAGCTCAGTTTCACCATATAGTAATAGCCTCTGCAATATAGCATTACAAAAGCCTTCAAAGGTACACTTATAATAATTAAAAAAATAAGTCATAAATTTTGTAACCATTTAAATGATCAGTAGATGGAGCAAATCAATAGCTCTAATCATGCTTTATTTTATAAGTACCCAAAGGGAAAGAATTCAATATATATATATATATATATATATATATATATATATATATATATATATATATATATATATATATATATATATATATATATATATATATATATATATATATAAAAAGCAAAATGCTAACGTTTCAGTACAATATCAGGTACCCTCCTCAGAGCATTCTCTTTCTCAAATCATAAGAATGCATGTGAGATATAAAATCATTTTTATCATTTTCTTTCTCCTCATATTTAAATTCTATTGGTTGAGAAGTTTTAAAATTTATTTTCTCTTCCAATAGCTTCTTCCAAATGTTGTTAATCTTCTTAAATGCACGGAATATCCCGAAAATAGTAATAATAATATGGCATCTTTTATCCGTGAAATATATATATTAATATATATATATATATATATATATATATATATATATATATATATATATATATAAGGTATCATTTTACGGTTTGCTATTATTGAGATATAGTGCTTTAAACAGAGGGCGTTACTGGATATTTGTAATTGTATAATGGTTTGTATATTTTATATATATATATATATATATATATATATGATTGCCAAGTAGGAAATATGTTGCCATGTACATCATTATACTTTGATATCAGTAAGTTTTCAGTTATTTTTAATTGCTAAATGTCACTTATATTCAAGTAAAAACAAAATGTAAACATTACATATGTACTATAAAAAATAATATTTAATAATTTGACATAATAAATTAATTAAAATTAAACACCATTAACACTGTTAACAAAAACTATGTATTGCAAGTACTGAAGTACACATTTGCATCTAAAAACAATGACTACATTGTTTAATATTTGTTTAATATACTTTTCTTGGAACACTACTACCATCTCACATCTAGGTTATTAGTTAGGGTAAAAATAACATTGTTAAAAACTGTTAATTTAGTAAAGCATATTCAACTGATTTCTGTACAATCTTCTAAAAAATCCTGCATTTGAAGTAAACTATTGTTAATTTTTTTAATAAGTTTAAATTAATATTAATAAGTAACTAACAATACCATTTGTTTAATTAAAATCAAGATCTAATAGACTCTAAATAGATAAACACTTTTAATTTGAGATAGAAATAATATATTATTATCTAAGCTGATAAATAATTTACTACAATCAATAATGTATTGATTTGGGCAATGGTATCAAATTTATCGTTTGTTTTATTCATATTTTTCAATAATGTGTGATAAAATGAATGATTAAACTATGTATATTTTAACATAATACATCCAAAATTATTAACATTACAAAGCATCACAAACAAAGTTTAATAAAAAAACTCTTATAAATTAAGAAATAAATGTATAACATGTTGTATATAAATATAATGTCATGCAAAATTTACCAAATCTATTTTAAATAATAATTGATCTACTCTCTAGCTGTCAAGTTCAATAAGTTTTTACACTAAAGGAGTGAACACATATTAATGTATTTTAGTTGTTTTTATGAACAGTTATCTAGAACAAGAGCAGTGAGAGTGCTAATTTAACGGTTTAATGGACCACTTTCATTATTGGTCGAGTGAAGTAAAACTCTGAAACTTTTAATTGGTTTTAATTGGTCAAGTGACAAACTCTTTGATACAAATATTTTCATCTTTTAATATATATTAATTTTAGTTTCGTTTTCAAAAAGTATATTAATTATTTGTAATGTTAGGAAAGTAAACAAATCTTTTTTCAAAAATATATTTTTATTTGTATTTTATAGAAATATTCAAAAGCGGAAAAATCAAAGAAAACATTAGGAGTGAATTACAAGCAATCTAAACGTCATTTATATTCCTCCCAGATTTGCCGTTATGAATTTTTAAATAATTTTTTAGGAAAAATCTTAATGTTTTTTCTCAAAATAATTATATTTTCAGCATATTATTAAAAAAATACCACAAAAATACATTATAATATTTAAATAAATGCCAGAAAAATATTTTAAAACATTAAAAAATCAAAGAAACAGCTTGGAGCCATCTCAACTCTTGACAAGATGTCAAAATTGTTACCTACAGCTGATTTCTTTTTTAATTTACAATCGTGTAAAGTATACAATTTTTTAATAAAACCTTACTACTTTTGTAAAATAACTATATTTTTAGCAGATTTTATGAAAATTATTTATAATATGTATGAAACATGATAAAAAAAAACATTCTAAAACATATATTTTCAGTTTAGTGTTGAAAAAATATTTAAAGGAATCATCAGCCAATAAGAATTGAGAATAGATTGTGAATAGATTATCCAACCAATCAAAACTAACCTTCTTCTTTTGTAAACTTGAAACACTCCTAGTATTGATTTTTTACTTGTAAAATAATTCAAGAGATGCACCATCTTACAGACCTTGCTCTAAGCTTCAAATCAAGGATAAATTGGTTAATGTAGCTCATGATATAGCAGAGTTAGAGCAATCTAAAGGTGTCAACCTCAAATATGCATTTCGAGCTATTAAAGTGTTGAACTGCTCTCTTGCCGGCAAATTGGATAACTTTTGTACAATAAGAGAATGGACACCTCTTAATGTATTTTAGATCTATTTATGTACAGTTATCTAGAACAATAACACTTAGAGTACTAATTTAAATCAGTCTTTCTAACTTTTATGTAAATTAATCTTTAGATAACTGTACATAAAGATATAAAATACATTAAAGATTGTCCACTTTTTTATTGTAAAAAAGTTATCAAACATGGCAGCTAGAAGGTAGTTCGATTATTATTGAAAATAGATTTGATAAATTTCACATGATGTTAAATTTATTCATTATTAAAATATTATATATATATATGAAAAGAAAGTTACTGTTAACACTAATTGAAATAATTATAGAAAATATACAAACCATTATACAATTACAAATATCCAGTAACGCCCTCTGTTTAAAGATCTATATCTCAATAATAGCAAACCTATTATTGAGATATTGATCTTTAAACAGAGGGCGTTACTGGATATTTGTAATTGTATAATGGTTTGTATATATATATATATATATATATATATATATATATATATATATATATATATATATATATATATATATATATATATATATATATATATGCATGTGTATTAGCATATAATGTATCATCAAGTGCACAAGTTTAAAAAATTAAAAAGAAATTACATTATAAATTGTAATCTTACTATTAAATATTATATAATAGAAAGTTATATTATAATAAGTCAAAAACAATAAAATGTTACGTAGTACATTGTAAAGAATAAACGAAAAACATAGTTATAATACACACAAAAAATTTGAGTTATGTACATCATAAAAATATTAAGTATATTGTAACTTTAATTATTTATCTTTTTGAATAGAATGTTTAGTTAAATAAGTTGCCCATTCTTAAAATAAATGAAATTGAAAATCTAAATATCCTATTGAAAATATGAAATTACTAAAATTAAGATTTTATCAGTCAAATTTTAAAAGTTGGTAGTGGTTTTTTTTTTGCCTATCACTAATATTTTTTAAAACAGCATTTATAAAAGCAAATATGATAAACTTCTCTAATGGTATACTAAGTAATATGTACATCTATACATTCAAAACCACACATATCATATCATCCAGAGATGCAGTTGGTTTCATAGCTTACTGCACACTGAATAATGCTTCTGCCATTGTAAACCAGTTTGTAAAATATGAATATTTGGCAGGAATTTAAATGATGCTTCTACTGAACACATTTGTAGCTTGGAGAGGCAATATACATTAAATCAGTTAATTTAAGTGGCCAAGATAATGATTACATGCAGCCATCTTTAGGGAACGTTTTTAGCTTTGTGGAACTCCCTAATTAAAAAACACATGTAATTATTTTTTTATTAACAAGTCCTGCTTGTCAATTTTTAGAATGAGAAATGCCAGATTTATATTAGACCTCAGATGTTACAGGACAAATTGTGACCTGTTAAAACATTCATTCTATTTTTATAAGGATGTAGTGGATTTAAAAACATTTATCAATCCATTGCACTACCTGAACAACACATTATTATTATAATGCTGAACAGTTTTTTTTTTTTTTTTTACATAATTAGAACAAATGCACATCAGAACTTAGATTATAATAACTGAGCAAGGGACCAAATTGTTAAATACTTTCAATTGCATTAGACTCTTCTATGAAACACAAGACAGGGGACTTAAATTTCAACTTAAAGTGTTGCACATATTTGCCCTAAAATTTGGCTCCAAAACAACATTTGAAGAGAATCCAGAAAAAAAAAAGTGATTTTCTGCCAGGCCTGAAAGAACAAAAGTTTTCAGATAGATTGGCAGTTTCATTGAGTTCATTCATGCAAGACATTTTAAAGTCTGAGAAATAATTTACAAAATATTTGCATGAGCAGCTACTCTAAAAGAATATAACAGATGTCAAAATATAAAAAAAAAAACACCATATAAAAGACAGTCTAGTAAGTGGACAGGCTTGCACATATAGACACCATACATGATAAACTTGGATTTAGTAATGGAAATATGATTAAAGTATATTTTTTACTGAATATAAATAAAATATTTCTTTTTGAATATAAGTAGGGCCTGACTAATAAAAAATAGAAAAAAATATGAGATAATTTATATAACTTAACAGAAATAGGTATATCCTCTTGATAATAAAAAATAAAATTAATAACATTGGGAAGTAAATATTAACTCCCAATCAAAATGTGTGAGTAATACAGCTCAAAAATTTGTGCTCTAGACACAGTAAATCATAGCTAATAAATAATTAAAATGGGACTTAAAAGTTTAAAGAAAAAAATATAATATTTTGATACATAACAATATAAATGTAAATGTCTTTTTTTGAAGGTATATGCTGAGTGATGATGAGTAAGGTAATAATAGATTGAGATATGTATGTAGATAAATTTAAGAAATTCAGCTAATATTTTGTATTCAACTAAGCATTTGGGTCTGTGCAAATGATGATGATACCAGTAAAGAAAAGTCCCAGCTTATTAAAAATAAAGATGGAAAAAAAATTTCAGTAAATAAATAAAAAATAATTGTAATCCAATTGTGTTGAAGAGATATTCCTAACATTTGCTGATAGAATAGTGAAACCACATACTATGACATACATATAGCACACATTAGACACATGATATACTCTCAACATCTGCAAAAAAATAAATGTGATTTAATTAACTCAGGACTAATATGTGAATACAAAATCATTGATTTTGGCACCTCTCTTAATACTTTCGTTTATAGTAATCTTACTCATGACAGATCTTACCTTTCCACCAAGCATGATCGTTTTTTAAATAATAATGTGTTGAAATTAAATTGGTCAATGGCTAAGAATAGATAATTGGCACATTTTACTAATAAATTTAGAAGAGTGCAATATAATGAATATATAAAATATGTGAGTTACATGTATATATATATATATATATATATATATATATATATATATAATTGAAATAATATTTTTTTTACGGTTTATAAACAATTACAAATAATCTTAAAATCCGCAGAAGTACTTTCGGTTACTTTCTAACCTGCCTCAACTGCCATTAAATTCAAAAACCAAAAGCAGAAGCAAACGTCATCAATTCAAATTCCACGAATCTTGTATTTTAATGTTAGAAGCTTGTCGATTTATTAAATGCATTTTATTCCTGTTTATAAAAATTGCCTCTTTAATTTTTCTTTTACTATGGCTTCTCTCGTCATGAAGAATTTTCACATTTTCAAAATTAAATTTAATTTATATTTACATGTTTTTTCGTGATTAAAGAAAACTGAAAAAAAAATTTCATTTTTTGTGATTGTATGCTATCACATATAGGTGAATCTAGGTGCAGTATTGAGAAAAGATTGAAGGAACGTGAATTATTATATAAGTGTGTAAAAAATAAAAATAATGGTGATTTAATATCTTCTTCAGTTTTCTTTAATCACGAAAAAATATGTAAATATAAATTTAAATTTAATTTTGAAAATGTGAAAATTCTTCATAAAAAGAGAAACCATAGTAAAAGAAAAATTAAAGAGGCAATTTTTATAAACAGGATTAAAATGCATTTAATAAATCGACAAGCTTTTAACATTAAAATAGGAGATTTGTGGAATTTTAATTGATGATGTTTGCTTCCGCTTTTGGTTTTTAAATTTAATTGCAGTTGAGGCAGGTTAGAAAGTAACTGAAAGTACTTCTGCAGATTTAAGATTGTTTATAATTGTTTATAAACTGTTAAAAATATTATTTCAATTATAATTACAATATTGTTTTTAATTAACAGATATTTTGTTTATTTATTATATATATATATATATATATATATATATATATATATATATATATATATAAATAAAATATCTGTTAATTAAAAATATATATATATATATATATATGAACAATAGATGGCATTTTACCCAAACCACCGAAACAAGTGTAAAATTTGATTACATAAACAACAAAAGAGTCAGAATTAACTATCTCTTTCATTTGCTCACCCTCAGATCAGCTGATTTCAAGCTATTTGCTATCATCAGTGAAGGATAGAGTTAGAAACTAGATCTAAACACTGACTCCAAGTGTTTATGCAAAATGTTTCTCTCAGTTTGCAAGTGTAAATTTTTCAGACTGGTAAATTCTTCAAACTCAGCCTAACAATCCAGATATCTATATGGGTCTGATATCAGTTCAGTTTCACCACATAGTCAAAGTCTTTGCAATATATATCATTGCAAGTGTAAAATTTGTTTACATAAATGACAAAAGTGTCAGAATTAACTATCTCTTTCATTTTCTCACCCTCAGATCAGCTGATTTCAAGATATTTGCTATCATCAGTGAAGGATAGAGTTAGAAACTAGATCTAAACACTGACTCCAAGTGTTTATGCAAAACATTTCTACCAGTTTGCAAGCGTGGATTTTTCACACTGGTAAAGTTATCAAACGGAGGGTGAGCAAATAACAGAGATAAGTTAATTCTGACACTTTTGTCATTTATGTAAACAAATTTTACACTTGTTTCAGTGGTTTTGATAAAATGCCATCTATTGATCATAAATAACAAGTGATAGCAAGTTACGTGAATAACTTGTTTTTGTTTTTCATAAATGTACCTTTAAAGTTTTCTTGCAATGATATATATTGCAGAGACTTTGACTATGTGGTGAAACTGAACTGAGATCAGACCCATATAGATATCTGGCTTGTTAGGCTGAGTTTGAATACTTTACCGGTCTGAAAAATTCATGCTTGCAAACTGAGAGAAACATTTTGCATAAACACTTGGAGTCAGTATTTAGATGTAGTTTCTAACTCTATCCTTCACTGATGATAGCAAATAGCTTGAAATCAGCTGATCTGAGGGTGAGCAAATGAAAGAGATAGTTATTTCTCACTCTTTTGTCATTTATGTAAACAAATTTTACACTTGTTTCCGTGGTTTTGGTAAAACGCCATCTATTGATCATAAATAACAAGTGAATAACTTGTTTTTGTTTTTCATTTTGTTTTATATATATATATATATATATATATATATATATATAATTTACAATAAATGGTCATATATATATATATATATATATATATATATATATAAATGACCATTTCTTGTAAATTATTTAAATAGTGATTAAAATAATAACTATAAAAGTGAGTTATTTTGAAATAGATAACAAAATACTAGTTAAGAATTAAACAAAAATAATAAAACCCTAGTCACATTACACCAGAGTTTTAATTACATTTTCTATCGAAAGTAAATTGAATAAAAATAATGGCTTTCTAAATAAAGACAGTAATAATTGCTTACCTTGCTTTTAAAACAACAAAATGCAAAAAGGAGTAACTTAAAATTACTTTTTGTAAAATTATTATCTAACCAAAAAGAAGAGATTAAGTTGTTTTACTGAAATTCAGTAAACCAGTCCACTGATTAGATAAGTAATACTGTAATGAAAAGAAAGCTAATTAATAAAAAAAAAAATAGAAAAACAATTAGCATGGGGATGCTCAGGACAAAAGTATAAAAGCTAATAATTATTTTATTAAAATTTATTTTGCCACTGTTAAATTTGCGGTTATATTTCTGAAATTACATGCTTATTTTGCAGTCTTTTATCATGGTTTATTGTAGTTTTGCAATTCAAGCAATGCATAGAAGTTTTTGTGGCTACTTTATCTCCACTGTGCCCTTATAGATCCACAAAAGGAGTATTCACATAGTCTTATACCATGCAGATTCCATAAATTATTGATAGCTTGAGATGTGACCAAAATCCTGAACCCCTCTTGTTAAGGCATCCACCAGTTCTACATTTAATAATGTTGCCGGACATTTACATAAAGAAAATAAGCATTTTTGCAAGAAGAAAAAGCTATAAGCTACTAGGAAATTGGATTCTAATTCAGGAATACTGTTTTGAAAATCATGCAAATGAAAAAAATAAAGACATTTTTAGGAATTCTAGGCACTGTCAAAAAAGTGAATGTTATCAGCTTGAGAGAAACATTCATCAAAATGGAGGTCAAAATGTAAGTAAAAATAGAATTAAAGTCTAGATTCAATCTGAAGCAAAAGGAAAAAAAAAAGATATATATTTTCCTTACAAAACTTGATCAAAATCTAGTAAATGCATAAAATGTTATTTTCTTATTTAAAACTAAATTAACAACAGTCAAAGAATCTTGTAAATAATTTGAGATTTATTATATTTATATGTCATTATAATTTTATATGTAATAATATATAAATGAATATGTTGTTTAATTGTTAAATTGTCTTAATTTTATTCTCTATGAATGTCTCAACTTAACAATAGCTAGTCAAGAAAAAGAAAAAAAGAGTTTGTTAAAAATATAGTCTTGTTTAAAACATTCAATATCTGATCACTAATGAGATTCACTTAAGTTATCTGATAAAACAGGTACTGAAAGTTATTAAAATCTTCTCTCATGGATGTTCCCTTTAATTCTCTGGATGGTGCCTGAGTCAGCCTAATGTATCTTAAAACCATTTACTAGGAGAGATATTTTGATTTAAGAAGTCAAAGGCTGTAGCTTCTATATTCATAGTCAATAATCACTCTGCCCATTAGTGTAGTTATTATGTAAAGTATAGACTGTACTTTTATCTCCGCTTGCACAATGTTACATATATAATATAGATCGTCTAAATTATAAAATAAATAAAAACACAATGAAGAAAAAACAAGGACCATTATAACATATGTATTGTAACCTTATATTTAACACAAAGGGGGTTAAATATGCAACAGAATGCTTTAAAATAATTGTGTTTGTTTTAAGTAATGTAGCTATTTTCTAAAATTAGTTGCAAAAATTTGTTGCAGTATTCTAAACAATATGGAATCTTTCTTATGTATTTTTTTTTTTTTTATTATATTACTAAACTATTTGATAAAATATATTTAAATGATAATTTGAATATATTAATTAGTTTATTATGTAGTTATTTATAGTGAATGGCTGAGAGTTTAATATTAAATAAAATAGTTTTATGTATACTGTATTTTAAGTAAGTATTAATAAATAAAGTTTTATTATATTTCAAAAGGCTTGTTGCATTGATAGGTGTTAGTTTTTAATAATTTTCATAATTCTAATCATTTGCTGGTATTCCTAATGTATGCGTGTATGTGTGAATATATTTGAAAAGAGAAAGCCTAAATAAATTATCTTTAAATTTGATAAATATTTTAAGTCATATATTTAATAAATTAATATCATCTCAATATTAGAATGAAGTAGTTAACTTACAATTCATAATCATTGAGAACATTTAAATAAAACAAAAGATAATTGTTTTCAATACATTTGGTTAGTGAATAGAGTTAATAATATTATTTGTTTTAATAAAGTATAGACCAGTCTCAAAGTTCAATTTATGTTTAGACAAACTGATTACAAACTATTAATGTTACATCAGTTAATTAAATTTCTGCCCTGCACCTATTGCAGATTGATTAATTGAAATCACATGATCAACTTAACCATGATTCCCACAAGCATCCCATACATGATTAAAAATAAAAATAAATAAATAAAAAATAAATTACCACTCTAACTATCCTTTTGAAGTAATTCACATAATTAAACAAATTTTTATTTAATTATGTGTGGCTAAAATCTTAGCATCAATTGAGTAATCTATACTCATTCAGAAATGTGCATTAAGCTTTATTGTTAAATGAAAATTTCCAAAGTGTCAGTAGATATGAATAAATATTATGATAAAATTTCAAGCTGGAGATATGTATGTTGTTTGATATTCCATGCATTATATTTAATTCTAGTCATTATCAAACATCAATTATTATTAGTAATTTATGTATAATGCTATAATGCTAAATTTGATTGAAGTCAGATTGATTTCTATATGTAAATGATTGGGACTATTATTTTATATGTAATAAAATATTTAATAGAAAGCAGAGTAAAGATTCTTGTTTTTTAATAAGCTTGGACTATTCATATGTAACATTAAAAAATAAAAATATAAGTCAAATGAAATGACAACCCATGTTTAAGTATAAGAATATGTTTGACATCTGTTTTATTTTGTATAATCTAATTCAGAACCATTATAGTATAGTATCTAACTATAATTTTTGTAATTAATATTTTATGTTGATAAACTTCATTTTGATCAATTTTCAAAAGGCTTTCGATTTCGTTTTTATCAACTTTTTTTTTTTTCAGTTATTCATCATGTTTAAAAAGAAGGGAGAGAGTAAATAAAAATAAAATTAGTTAATGTTAAAAATCAGTAATGATTACTGAAAAAACTAAATGTTAATCATAGAAGAACTTTCAGGAAAATTGTTGTGTGTTTGCAAAATCGCATTCTCTTAAAATATATTTAATAGATATTCTAGAACAAAACAATCTTACTTAGTAACAGCTATTGCTTTAGATCAGAGTTTAATAATATAAAATAAGAAAAGGAAATAGAAGTAAAGGAGGATAAATTGCAAAGAATTTACTTCAAATATTTACGAAGTGTTATAAAAATATATATAAAAAATAGTAGATTCAAATTCTTAATAAAGCAAAGAAATAGAATATGAATTGAAGAATGATCTCATAGTATACTAACTGAACAACTAAAAGATCATATTAATGATGATCCTTTTTTAATTATGTGGAATATACTTCCGAATATGATATAACACAATAGAAAATTTTGAATACAGGAACTGATATTGATTTAAATATCTTTGAAGATCATTTCAGTCATGAATTGGTTCTTAGAAAAACAAGATCAGCAGATCTATTTGAACAAACCAATTATGTTTAAAATTATATAAATAGATTCCAGTGTGATTATATTCATCAATATTTGTATTGATATAGATGATATGTGTGAGAAATGACTGACAAAATAAAATAAATCCCTAAAGAAAGTTTATTAATTTAATAAATATATATATATATATATATATATATATATATATATATATATATATATATATATATATATATATATATATATATATATATATATATATATATACTTAGTTTCACAATATTCTGATTCATGTTTTCATGAGAAAATTAAATTCTATATATAAGTTTAAATATTTTTAGAGATCTCAGTTTTTGTGTAGTTGTAATTTAAAGATACAAATTTTAAACCATTGTCAATGCACCATTATTAAATGAAGAATGTATAATTGATTTTTCATAAAGTTTTATAATAGGTCGTTGATAATTTTTTTTTTTTTTTTCTTTACAAAATGAAATAATGAAGTAGAGAAGACATTAAAAACATATATGGATATATATATATATATATATATATATATATATATATATATATATATATATATATATATATATATATATATATATATATATATATATATATATATATATGGCTGCAGAAAGGAGTTTGGTATTAACTGAAAGGAGACCCTTTGATTCCTCTTGGAGGCTTTAAACGAAACAAGCAGGGCAAATTCTAATGTCCACTCCATATGTTCTTGTTGTTGCAGTTGTTATTACTATGTGATTATTCATATAGTATATGAACATGGATGAACTGCTCACCAACATGGATTAGACAGCGTGGTGAGTTTATTGGCTTTCTACCTCTGAGTTTAAAAATATTTTTCAATATATACAATCATGACAGACAAAAATAAATCATGGTCCTTATTCTCAGGAGATGGTAAAATCACCAACCAAGGCAGCGGTTGGTGGCCGAAGGCAGATGGTGCTAAGAATCCCCTGATTGCGGACTCAGGCTGCCATTTGATGACAATTTTTAATTTAGATACCTACAACTGCAGATCACTTTCAAGTGAAGGAAGATTGCAAGAGTTAGAAAAAGATCTGTCTTATATTAAATGGGACATTATTTAACTTTGTGAAGTTAGAAGAAAAGGTGAAGAAAAAATTGATTTATAAAGTGGACATATACTCTACTATAAAGGCACAAATATTGGAAATACAAATGGAGTATGATTCATTATAAATAAAAAA
Organism: Epiperipatus broadwayi; assembly: GCA_028023455.1. Classification (NCBI taxonomy): domain Eukaryota; kingdom Metazoa; phylum Onychophora; class Udeonychophora; order Euonychophora; family Peripatidae; genus Epiperipatus; species Epiperipatus broadwayi. The sequence continues at coordinate 981,879 of JAQFVV010000279.1, forward strand.
TGAAAGAATGACATTGTGGAGATTGATGGTGTACCAGACAGTGTGGAAAGATTAGTTTTACAACTTAATAGCAGATACCAAATGCAGATAATTCAGGTTTATGGCCCAACAAATTCTCATAGTGATGAAGTTATAGAAGATTTTTATATGAATGTACGAAAGGCTTTTGATCAGAGTAAACAACTTTTTAAAATTGTTATGGGAGACTTTAATGCTAGAATTGGTAAACAAATGTAAGATGAAAATGCTGTATGTAATTTTGGTTAGAGAAATAGAAATAAGAGAGGGCATAGACTTGTGGAGTTTGCAGAAAAAGAAAAAAAAAAACTTTATATTATGAATTATTTTTTTCAGAAAAATCTTAAAAGGAAATGGACATGGAAGAATCCAAATGAAGGTACGTCAGAAAAAAATTATATTTTGACTAACCAAAAATACATATTTCAAGATTGTAATGTTCTTAATAAATTTAACACAGGAAGTTATCATCGATTGGTAAGATGTAAGATACATGTTAATGCTAAACTAGAGAGACAAAATTATTAAGAAAAACAATATTTACAGTTGATATTCCTAATCTTCAGAAACATTCTAATGAATTTAAATTAGAACTTACAAATCGGTTTCAAGTATTAGTAGATTTTGAACATGATTCAGATTTGAATGATATTAATAGGATAATAAGTGATACACTTTTAAAAACTGCAACAAAGATAGCTGGTAGAAAAACTGAGCAATTGACCAATAAAATTTCTACTGAAACTAGAGAATTTATGAAGAAAGGAAGAAATATGAGGATATACAACAATGATGAATTAAAAAGGATTGAATATCTCGAATTTTGTAAAATGGTGTGGAAAAAAAGTTGAAAATGATATAAGAATGTATAATTGTGAACTATCAAGGAAAGCTGTAGAAAAGAATAAAAGTCTAAAGAGTTTAAAACAACATTTTGGTATTGGTAGAAAATTTATATCTGCAATAAGAAAAAAAGATGACATTATTACTAAAAAGAGAGATGACATCATAAAATGTGCAGAAAACTTCTATCAAGAATTATATAGTAATAAAGAACAAGTGCCTCCTATACATATTATATCATCTGAATTGCCCAGAATTTTGAATGAGGATGTGAGACATGCCATTAAATTTATGAAGAAAGAGAAGGCTCCAGGTAATGATGGAATTGTAATTGATATATTAAAAGAAGAGGGTGAAGAAATAGAAAAAAAATTAGCAAAGTTATATCGCAAATGTCTAAATGATAAAGATGTACCAGGTGATTGGAAGAATGCATTATTAATATTAATATTTAAAAAAGGTGATAAAGAAGATATTAGAAATTACAGACCTATCAGTTTTATACAAAATTTCTACTGAGTTAATTACAACTCGTCTACAGAAAACACTGGATTTCCACCAACCAAGAGAACAAGCTGGATTTACAAGTGGTTTTAGTATAATAGATCATATTGAGAAAAATTATAGAAAAAACACATGACTATGAGTTGCCATTATGCTTAGGATTTGTAGACAATGAAAAGGTATTTCATTCTATAAACATTTCTTCAGTGATTAAAACAATGGATCATCAAGGTGTAGATCCAGGATATTGTCATATTTTGAAAAATATTTATAAAAATGCAACAGCAACAATTAGATTACATAATGACAGTAGAAAAATCAACATTGAAAAGGGTGTAATACAGGGTGACTCCATATCTCCAAAACTTTTTACAGCAGTGCTGCAAAAAATATTTTGTGGTTTAAAATGGGAAGCTAAAGGAGTGGAAGTAAATGGAGATTATTTAAGTCATTTAGATTTTGCAGATGATGTATTTGTTTTTTTGCAAATAATGCTTTAAAGCTACAGGAAATTTTGCAGAAGTTATCAGATGAAAATAGGAAAGTAGGACTAAAGATAAATGTTAAAAAGACTAAAGTAATGTTTAATAGATTTTCTCAAAATATGAAAATAAAGATTGATTATGATGAATTGAAAGAAGTTAACAGTTACAAATACCTTGGTCATATTATTAATACAGATGGAAATATAATGGATGAAATTAATCATATCATTAAACTTGTTTGGAGTTCTTTTGGTAGAAATAACTTGATACTAAAAGGAAATATGCCTATGTGTTTGAAAGGAAGGTTTTTAATAAAAGTGTTTTGTCAATTCTTACTTATGCATCTGAGACTTGGACACTTAATAGAAGAGCAATACAGAGACTTCAGACCACTCAAAGAAGTATGGAGAGATGCATGTTGGGAATAACAAGAAAGAATTGAAAACACAATGTATGGGTAAGAGAATAAACAGGTGTTACTGATCTCATTGGAAAAATTAAAAGACTGAAGTGGAGTTGGGCTGGACATATTATTAGAAGAGATGATAACAGATGGACAATTGAAATTTTATACTGGATTCCAAGAGATTGTAAAAGAACCAGAAAAAATCCACATGTTAGATGGGTGGATGAAATAAGAAAGTGTGCAGGGATGATGTGGAGAAGAGAACCTAAAGATAGTAAAAGATGGATTGAACATGGAGAGACCTTCATCCTGCAGTGGATTGATAATGGTTGATGATATATATAATAGACAGGGTATGAGCACAGACTTTCACATGATCCACCACACTATCTCATAACACTGATACAGCTGAAAACACATATGTCGAATATGTGTGTTCAGGTGTATGAGTGTTATGAGATAGTGTGGAGAGGGTGGGTCATGTGAAAGTCTGTGCTCATACCCTGTCTAATACATATATAGACAAAGGTATATATAAGCCTGTGTATTTCATCTATTATTCAAAACAATGCAATAATTAATACAGTAAACACTACTTAAAAACAAATATATACTATAAATTAAAAGAAGTACTTTTAACTATCTAAGTAGTCATTATCAACTAGATTCAAATCCGATTACTAAAACTGTTACAAATGTATACAAAAAGAATTACATCATACATCAATTTTCCCACAATTCATTACTTTTTATATTCATAGCCTGTCTATTTATTAAATGTTGTTTTCCATTTTTTATTAACATAGCTTATTTAATTTTATGTTTATTATTATTTTTTCAAATACACAAAATCTTAACTTTATTAAAACCAAAATCAAAATCATAATTACATGTAACATTATGAACAAAAAATACTGAAGGTGATACATCATCATTTCTAACATTCTCTTGTCTTGATTTTTGCACTTGTTTATATAACTACCAATGCTCCTTTGATCTTTTCTCCAATATACACCAATATTCACCTATATATACCTTTTCACAAACACACAACTATTTATATATTGTGCAACATTGATTTAAAATACTACATCTATTTTTTGAATTATTTATCAATCTATTTAAATTAGTAGTAGTATAAAATATGACTCTACTTTTATTTTTATATATCTTATTTATACATTTCACTTGTTCATGATAAATAAATGGTAATTATAACCAAATATATTTCATTATATCAATATGTATAGCACTTAAAATATTACCATTTTTATTAAACTTAGTAACAATATTATAAATTAATTTATGATTATAGCCACTATTTAATAAATCCATAGTAAATACATTTTATTACTTATTTTATCAGAAATATATTTACATAACTTATTATTCCTAAATAAAAATGATTTTAAATGAGATAATTTATGTACTATTGACACATTTGAATCCTAAAGATTATATCCTCTTTTTCCAATATCTTTTATTACCATACAATAATCTAATTTATTTTTATTACGGATAACTTTAATATCCAAATACTGAATTGACATTTTTCTTCAACTTTAATATCCAAATATTGAACTGATATTTTTTCTTCAAAAGAAAATATACTTTGGTATCAATACAATTTATTTGTAATGAACAAGTGAAATATATAAAATAGATATATAAAAATATATGTAGTGTCATATTTTATACTACTCCTAATTTAAATAGATTGAAAATAATTCAAGAAATAGATGTAGTATTTGAAATCAATGTTGTGCAATATATAAATGGTTGTGTGTTTGTGGAAAGACATATTTAGGTGTATCCCAGTGTACCTTAGAGAAAAGATAAAAGGAGCATTGGTTGGTATATAAATGAATGCAAAAATCAAGACAAGAGAATGTTAGAAATGATGACATATCACCTTCAGTGTTTTTTGATCATAATGTTACATGTAATTAAGGTTTTGATTTCAAAAAAGTTAAGATTTTGTGTATTGAAATAAATAATAATAAATGTAAAATTAAAGAAGCTATGTTAATAAAAAAATGGAAAACAACATTTGCTAAATAGACAAGCTGCTAATATAAAAATTAATGAATTGTGGGAAAATTGAAGTATGACATAATTTGTTTTGTGTACATTTGTAATGGTTTTTTGTAACAGAATTTGAATCTAGTTGATAACAACTACTTAGATAGTTGAAAGTACTTCTATTAAATTACAGTATATATATATATAGTTTTAAAATATTGTGTATTGTATTAATTATTGCATTGTTTTGAATAGTTATATATATATATATATATAATTGGAATACAGACATTGTTATATATATATATATATATATATATATATATATATATATATATATATATATATATATATATATATATATATATATATATATATATATATATATATAAGTTTGAAGCTGTTAGTTTGTTCAATGTATTTTTTTTTTAAATTAAGACATTTGGAAAATTAATTTTAATTGTGCTGATGAAGTACAATGTATCCCATTCTTATGGAGACAAGTTATTTTATCTCTTTCTTCTAATATAAACTTGGAAACAATTAATGGTGAAACGAAAGAAAATAAACATTTCGTTAATTCATATATTCTGAATGCTCAATTAGTTCATGATCAATCTTTTTCTTTATATCACATTTAAAGTTTATATAATTTTTCAAATAGTAATGCATTTTTAGAAAATGAACACTTTAATGACAATTATAGTATATTGATTTGCGATTTTATTGTATATTCCTTTAAACATTCATGGCTAGTTTATAATAGTTTCCATAAGGGGATATCTACCTAGGTTTGGCATCGACACATTGCTAGAATGTTTAGTTTGATTGTGTCTATGATTTTTAAAAGTATCATAATTTGTATAGTTCTGGACATAAAACACAGATCAAAGACATACTGATAGATATTCTCACAATTTCTATTACTTTTTACGTTTTTAGTAATCATATAATATATTAGCAAATTGAATGTAATATTTAACATATTCCATCTGTTTGCAGTTCTAAATAAAGAGATTGAAGTCAGTTTGTAGAATTCACTCACTTTGTATTAAATGGAAATAAACAGGTTTCTTAAATAAATAACGTTTACAGAATTGCTGAAATGAAATGATCACTTAGTTTATTTCTAAGTTTGCATAATTACTTTTAAAATATTTGTAAGTTAATAATAACATTTTTGAAAAAAAGTAATTAATGGCAATATTGCTTTCATTAAGGGACTAATTTATTCAGTCAGATTTTTAAATTACTTGAAAGACGACAAGAAAATTATCTTCATCTTAGACAAGTGACAAAAAAGTAGTCATTTATTTATTTTTCCTAAAGTTAATTAAAAAGAAAATATTTTGTTGTTTAAAAAGCAAAATAATTATAGTTTCATTATAGTTTGTGAAAATTTAAATGTGTCTGCTTGTATACATTTTTTATCCTATATGAAAAAAAAATCCAAATGTAGATTATTATACAATATTAGATGTTTTATTTTGTGCAAAAAATTGTAATATATATATATATATATATATATATATATATATATATATATATATATATATATATATATATATATATATATATATATATTTGACAAAGATATATACTGTTTAAGCATAATCAAAATTATAATCATACTATTTATTACTTATGAAAATCTTTGAAGATTTGTGATATTTGATAAGATAAACCCACATAAACTCAATAATAACCAATGTGTGATAGAATTACATGAAGGATATTTAATATCTTAACCATATAATGCAAATAAATAATTAATTGTGTTATCATAGCCAATATATTAATATTTAATAATTAGCTATGCAAATTAATTGTGGAACAATACATATACATATTTATTATGTATAACCGAACCATCTCATATTTAAAATCGAATTAGGAAGTTTGTTTGTTAGATTATTTGTTGTTGTTGTTGTTCATTAGACTTGAATACTTTTAAAATGGTAAATAAATATTTAACTTCATCATCCAAATATTAGAGCATCTACAATATCACATTTCACTCATAGTACTGTCATTAAATTTTGTATCTTAAAAATGTTTACATATGATTGCTCATTAAACAATGGAATATTGTATTGCTGTGAAAAAGAAATATTATTCATTATTGGATAATCTCTAGTCTAAAATTATTAATATTATATTGTGTTTATTATATTAATATTGTTTAAGAAAATAAATTCATCACTCTTGATTTTAATGATGCTTGATTTTTAATAGGATTTACTTTTAAGAATTCATTTCCCAGTTAAACTCTTATCAAAAATAGTCATTTTAATCTCTGAATTTTTTTTTTTAAAAAAAGATACAATTTATACATTAAACACTTCTAAGGTTTCATAAGTAAAATAAATGATGTTACAATCATTAAAGTACATTTAAATAATTCAATTTTTGCATCCTTTGTAATATCTCTATCTCTGTGTGATACACAAAAAAGCAATACCTATCTAAATTATTCAATTAACCATAGATATACTTTTTTATACTTCATATGATTTTCATTGTTTTATAATATAAATTTAATACAACATTTCCTTCATGATTTGATTATTTTAAGTATTCAATTGTTCACATTATTTGTTTATTTATTACTTATTGAATTTAATATATTAGTGATGATTTGAAGAATCTACTAACATTAAAAAAATATTCCATAACATATTTCTTAGAAGTAGTGTTTTTTATTAAACTGCCAAAAGTAAAATTTGTTAAAATTAATATAGTAATTAATAATTTTAATCTTTTTTTATTTATTTGTTACATTTGCTTTAAGTTATTATTAATAATTTCTTTACGTTTCGTTCTCTATATTATTGCTAAATATTTTTTAGTTAACAGCTGGAGCGACATCTATGTCGACACTTTACAAATATATGTAATACATTTGTACTCTATCTATAATTATTTTATGAATGTACGTGTGTAAATGATTATTAATATTTATGAACATAAATTTGACTATTAATGGAAGATAAACTATTTTTGTTTTTAAATGTCAAATATTATTTTTGATAAGATATATTAACTTAATATAATTAATTTCTTAACGTGATATTTTCTAGAACAGATCATTACTTATATTTAATAAGATTTTTGAAAGTCAGATAAATAAAGTTCATATCTTTTCAACTTAATGAATTTAATTATTATATTTTTGTCATTAATCTACATGTTAACTTTGTTTTTAATTTTTGCATAATGAGATGAATGTGAAGTTTCTGTTGTGCCTAAAGCATTATCTATTAATGTGAGAAGATTATCGTTTCTGCATGAGTATACATACCTCAGAGAAATTTAATGATAAAGTCTCTTGTTGAGCAAGTAAAATCAGGCTACAGTTAAAATTGAAAAGGTGAATTAAATTAATTTACAATACATTTCATAACATGCTGAGATTTTTTTTTTAAATATAAGCAAAACATATATATATAATTAAATAAGTTTTCGAAAAATAGATTTTAAACTTCAGGAATCTTTTGAAGACTTTAAAAATAAATTAAGATCATGGAATTTCTAAAAAAAAAAAAAAGAATTCCCCCAAAATATTAAATTTCATATTTTATGTAAAAATATTTGTTATTATGCTCATATGTAATAGTTATTATTTATAGAGAAAGATATATTTCCAACGACATCTATATATTTCTACAATTTGACATTACCATTTTAACAGCAGCCCACTTTAGTAAATATATAAATGATTATTATTAATCATTTATTATGTTAAAGATTATAATATCATTTCTTGTCAAAATATGAACTTTAATCCCCATTATGATATATATATATATATATATATATATATAAAAAAAAAAAAAATATATATATATATATATATATATATATATATATATTATATAAACTTTTCATGCTGCTAGCTGAAATTCTAACGCAGAAATTATAACTCAGAGTTATATTATTTCAAAAATGTTTTCTGTGAAACATACATAAAAGCTGAATAATGCAACATAAGTAAAATATAATCTCTTGCAAATAGGCTATATATATATATATATATATATATATATATATATATATATATATATATCTATATTTTGATATATATATATATATATATATATCAAAATTCAGACTAATGTAAATAAGAACAAAACTAAATCAGTTAAAATCATAGCAAATAAACAAATATAATTAACAATATGGATACAAAGTAAAATCAATATAATAATCATTTTAAACTTTGAAATATCCCAAATATGACTATATAAAAAATATAACTAGATGTTTATTGCTAGCTTAAATTAAAATATTGAAAATAAAATGTATTAGTATCACTTAATGTAAAATTACTTTAGCAGCACTATCTGTAAAACAAAAAGTAGTATTGGAAAAACATAACTTTTTATGATAGGCCCCTATATAGTAAAGCATTATTTTAGACAATGGTATTCCATTTCTTATATAGTTATGCATAGTAGTATTTGTTGTTTTAAAAGATTATTATAATAATATTGACTTATGTATGTAATAAAATATGTTTTTTTATTGTTTATTATCATTATAACTGAATTAATTTGTCATTTTGGTTTGCATCAATCTGAATTTCAATAGACTTAACACCTTTGCTATATCTGACCTTGACTTTAGAAATGGACTATTTCAGATTCCCTAGCTGCATAGGACAAATAGCGTATTTCTGTCAAGGACAAATAGCATAATGCTGTCATGGAAAAGCTTACTGCTGTTCAGGTTTGCAGAGCTTCCCTGGGGGAAAACATTAGTCAAACTTAAAAAGACAGTATAGTCAGCCTTTTGGAGGCAGGGCAGAAAGAAATTACTCCTGACAACCTGAATGTCTGAATGTGCTCACCATTAAATCCTCTGCCATCAACAATGGTAGTATCTCTTCTCATTACCACAATGTCCACGCAGTGAGGAAAGTCCACCTATGTACTGGAAATTGCTACATCCACACTTGACTCAAGGTAAGATAAATACATAGCTGAAAGAGTCTTACCAGAGTCCATGAGACAAGGTAACCATTAGCTGGAAGCAAGCTCCATTACTTGGTATGAATACCTCAACATTAACATGTATAAATGATATATGAATATTTTTGTTTAACTAACAAGTGTGTATATTTTTAATATTAATAAATAGTACATTTTAATTGTTGAATGTTTGTTCTTTTTGTAACTGTTGGTTTGGAATGAACCTTTAAGCATAACCAAACACAGCAGTACCATTAACACCTTCTGTTTTATGCAGCATTTATGTTTGTTTCATAGTAGTGCTACTGAAGCAATCTAATGGTTAAAGGGATCTGATATATTCTATTTCATATATATGGATGAAAAGGAATTTCGAAACTACTAATAATAATGACATAAAATACATATTAAAATATAGCTATCTAATAGTACAAGAAATAGTGGGCACTCTAAAATCTCACAATATTTTAAAGTTAATTCATATAATATCAAATCCAAAAATTACATTTATTGAACAATTAACAGGTATTTTGCAGTGCGGGCCTTTTTAACCATGTGGAGTAATTTAATATTTGTATATATATATATATATATATATATATATATATAAATATTAAATTACTCCATATTTATATGAGGAAACATATATGTTTCAATATATATATATATATATATATATATTGAAACATATATGTTTCCTCATATAAATATTCATAAGATTTCCCCCCCCATTCAGAAATGTCTGGCGTGGTTCAGTCTAATTGGAAATGCAATAAAGTTGTGATTCGTTAAAAATGAAAAATAAAATCATATTTTTGATTTTTAGTATTGATGGATTTAAATAAAATGTTATATCATCTTATTTTATTTTTTTTTATCTGTCTCAATGAAAAAAAAAAGAAATTAATTATCCAATCTTTGAAAAGAAAGAAAGAAGTCACTTGAGTTAAACTGAGGCAGTATTCAAATTAGACACGTCGTTGAAAAAAAAGAACTTTTTTTTCTCTCTCTTGTCTTACGCAGAGAGCTTTAACAAAACATGAAAATGAAAAAAAAAGTTTTACTAGAGGAATTATAATAAAAATGGAATAAATTAGAAGCTCCACTCTCTCCACACTATGCCATGACCTTCCATAAATGAAATAATCCACCTTCTTCTTGAATAAACTGGACTACAAAACATGGAAGGTAATTTTTATAAAATACTAAAACATATTTATCATACGTTATAAAGTGGAATTATGAAATAATTAACTAGAATTTGTTTTGTAAGGTATTGAAACATGTTTATCATGCGTTGTAAAATGAAGTTATGAAATAGTTATACGCAAATTTGTTTATAAAAATATTTGAACGTGTTTACTATATAAATTATAAATGCTTTAATTACTAAATGATAAGTGCTCCACAAGCCAAACAGAATTTATGTAGATGAATATACTTTTATATTTGACTAAATTATAAATGCTCCACAAGCCAAACAGAGTTTACCTATATGAATATAGTTTTATATTGGCTAAATTATAAATGCCTCAATTATCAAATGATAAGTGCTCTACAAACCAAGAATTGCTGAGTTCAAATGTCTACCAATCGGTAATAATTAATAAAATGATGAAATGCTGTATAAATCATAAATACTTGACTGCTTCTAAACTTCTTATAATGTAACAGAGTTTATGTATGAGAATATACTTCTATATTTGGTTAAATTATAAATGCCTCAATTATCAAATGATAAATGCTCTACAAACCAATAATTGCTGAGTTCAAATGTCTACCAATCGGTAATAATTCATAAAATGATAAAATGCTGTATAAACCATAAATGCTTGACTGCTTCTAAGGTTCTTACCTTAAATGAATTCAAATTGAATTATTGTATAAACCATAAGTGCTTGACTGCTTCAAAATGAATTATTGTATAAACCATAAATGCTTGACTGCTTCTAAGGTTCTTCTCTTAAATGAACAAATGAATTATTGTATAAACCAAAAATGCTTGACTGCTTCAAAATGAATTATTGTATAAACCATAAATGCTTGACTGCTTCTAAGATTCTTCTCATAAAGGAATACAAAAACAAACTATTATTAAATTAGAATATTTCCAAGCTTCCTCTCATAAATGGATTCAAAATGAATTAATGTTGAATTAGAATATTTCCAAGCTTCTTCTCATAAATGGATTCAAAATGAATTATTGTTGAATTAGAATATTTCTAAGCTTCTTCTCATAAATGGATTCAAAATGAATTATTGTTGAATTAGAATATTTCTAAGCTTCTTCTCATAAATGGATTCAAAATGAATTATTATTGAATTAGAATATTTCCAAGCTTCTTCTCATAAAGGAATTAAAGAACTATTGTTGAATTAGAATATTCACAAGCTTCTTCCCATAAATGAATTCAAAATGAACTATTATTGAATTAGAATATTTCCAAGCTTCTTCTCATAGAGGAATTAATGAACTATTATTGAAATTGCAAATTAATTGTTATTTAATAAGTTTTTTTTGTTACTAAAATTAAATTGGTTATCCAGTTGTTTAGTTTTGTTTATTTATCGCATCACTCACCAATTATAGCACTGGTTCATGAGAATCTCATGTTCTCTGAGCTATGTCTGACATAACTTGACCTAGGCCAGTCAGGTTGTAGTGAGATGGAACTCTAATGGTGCTCTTTGGGAAACCAAACATAGAAATATTTAGATGTTTCCAGTCTCTATGTACTACATCGTCTGATGAGCAGGGAATATTGTTGTAGGGGGGCATTAACATCTGCATTAAGAACATCAATTGATAGTTCCTTCCTGCAGCATGCTCATCAGAAAATTGTTACAACTGATGTAATAAAAGGGTTGTATGGCGGTCCAGTTACATTTGGTGCCCAACATGGGGCCTTATCTGGCATAGGCATTGGCTACATTTGTCATCCAACTGTGAGACATTATCCAGCTAGCCTAACCATAGGCACCTATTACATTGTCATCTTACTGTGAGGCCTTAACTGGCTAACATATTCATAGACCGGTTAATTTGCCACCCTATTGTGAGGTCCGATCTAGCTAGCCTACTCATAGGCATAAGCAGATCACGATTCTGTGATATGAATAGTGCATATGATGTAGTGATGTAATTTGTTCAGGAAGGATAAAGAAATAAAAGTTTAAAAGAAACAACACAAAAATGAATGTCATAAAGAATGAAACAGGCATTTCAAAGAAGATGGAGTGAAGTCATGGTGTGGATGGAGAGAGAAGCTTATTAAAGTTGAAATTAAAAAAATACCACTAAACTAGAATAAAATATTGATGAAAACCAGATCAAAATCAAAAAAGATGATGAATACAGAAAGCATAAAGGATCCTCCTGAGAAAGAAGATAAACAAGAAGCTAAAGCAGACGAGGAATCCGAGAAAAGAGGGGAGACGTCTACATTAGCCCAGTTATTGGAAATTATGAAAGCAAACCATAAGCAGCTATTCGATATGATCAAAGAACGAAGAGAAGAAGATGAGAAACAAAGAGAAAAAGATATTAAACAGAGAGAAGAAGATAACAAAAAAGAGACAAACAAAGAGAAGAATATATCAAACAAAGAGAAGAAGATATCAAACAGAGAGAAGAAGATAACAAAAAAAGAGATAAGCAAAGAGAAGAAGATATCAAACAGAGAGAAGATAAAAAACGAATTAAAGAAGCATTCAAAAATCAGAATGAAAAGTTAAATCAGTTGATAAAGGAAATAATTCAACCTAAATAATAGGATGAGGAGGAAACTTTGGAATTTCCAACCAAAGATATTTTAAAGGAATCACAAATTGAATATCCTATTACTGATGAAGCAAAGTTTGAGATTGTTAAAAAGGAAGAAATTGAAATTATGAATGGTGATCTTGAAATTGTTGGTCTACCTTCAGAAAAAAGTCTGATTGTGGAATATGCCTTTAAAATTGAAAAGAAAGAAGTATATACAGAAGCTGAAAATGAAATAGTATCGAACACAGCAAAAGAGTTTCAAACGGATGAAAATGAATCTAATAAAGCAAAATTAAAATCTTCTCATCCTCAAGAAGATGAAAAACATGAAAATGAACATAATCAAAAACTTAATTCTCATATAACTAAGGAACTGTCCAATATAGAAGAAAATGTTTCAGAAAAATTGTCTGATATATGCTATGAAATAGTAACAGAGATAGAGAAAAAAATCATAAAATGGAAAGAAAAGTGTGTTAGTCCTCAGCCATATATAAAAATTATAAACAAAAGCTTAATAAACTCAAATCAAAAATTGAGTATAGAAAAAAAATATATAAAGACAGTTATTAAAAATATAGTTGCTTACACAGGAAAAGATACTAAAAAGGAATCTGAAAACTCGGGATTTATCAGTGTGAAAGAAATTAAACAACAAGAAACCTTTGCAAATACCAAAACAATAATTACTATGGCAGAAGAACCATTTAAAAAGAAACTTTTATATAAAAATAAAGTACCACCATGGAAGAGGAACAGGAGAAAATTCACAGATGGTGTTCATGGTCCATATCGGACACATATAATTAGAAGATCAAACAGTAACAATGATCTCCAAAGAAAATACAGAAGTGAAGAAGCAAGACATCACAGTAATGTTAAACATGATAAATTTTCAACAAAGAGACGATCCAGAAGTATGTCACCTCATAATACAAAAGAGGACTATAGGAGAACTGATCATGATCCTCAGTTTCTCCAAACCAGGTTGCAGTTGTAATTCAGAATAAAATGGAGATAGCTGATGGGAAAAGTTTGTGAGTGTGGTGTAGTGATGCATGAACTTGTGTTTTTCATGTTGAGATGGTGGATGATTGAGCAGAGCTGCTTGGATGCATTGTGTTATGATGCTCCGAAGTATATGCTCGGCACTATCCAGACCTGGATGTTGTGCTTCAAGAGTAGTCCAGCAGTGCGTATATATAGGTCTCATGGATAGGCCAAATGTTAGCCCCTAAGACTCACTGGAGCTGAGCAGGGTTGTCTGAATGCCAAATTGTTTTTCTGGCTCCTATTCTTGGTTGGATGATGCTTCTAGGTACAAGAGAGGTAGTGCTTAAAAATGAGATATTTTCTCGCGACATCATGGGGCGGTACATCCTGGTAGTTTGTGCTTGGCCATCTATTTGTCCTGACATTGGAGGCTATAGTTCATGTATTCACTTTTCCTGCTCATCTTACCTATTCATCAGCATATCTAAAACCAGGCAGTATTGAGAAATAATGTGTATAGTATATGGAATGAAATCGTACTTCCAGGCGATTTCATCCCAAAATTTGGTGAGGGGTAATGAAACATATATGTTTCCTCATATAAATATTCATAAGATTTCCCCCCATTCAGAAATGTCTGGCGTGGTTCAGTCTAATTGGAAACGCAATAAAGTTGTGATTCGTTAAAAATGAAAAATAAAATCATATTTTTGATTTTTAGTATTGATGGATTTAAATAAAATGTTATATCGTCTTATTTTTTTTTTTTTATCTGTCTCAATGAAAAAAAAAAGAAATTAATTATCCAATCATTGAAAAGAAAGAAAAAAGACACTTGAGTTAAACTGAGGCAGTATTCAAATTAGACACGTCGTTGAAAAAAAAGAACTTTTTTTTCTCTCTCTCGTCTTACACAGAGAGCTTTAACAAAACGTGAAAATGAAAAAAAAAAGTTTTACTAGAGGAATTATAATAAAAATGGAATAAATTAGAAGCTCCACTCTCTCCACACTATGCCATGACCTTCCATAAATGAAATAATCCACCTTCTTCTTGAATAAACTGGACTACAAAACATGGAAGGTAATTTTTATAAAATACTAAAACATATTTATCATATGTTATAAAGTGGAATTATGAAATAATTAACTAGAATTTGTTTTGTAAGGTATTGAAACATGTTTATCATGCATTGTAAAATGAAGTTATGAAATAGTTATACGCAAATTTGTTTATAAAAATATTTGAACGTGTTTACTATATAAATTATAAATGCTTTAATTACTAAATGATAAGTGCTCCACAAGCCAAATAGAATTTATGTAGATGAATATACTTTTATATTTGACTAAATTATAAATGTTCCACAAGCCAAACAGAGTTTACATATATGAATATAGTTTTATATTGGCTAAATTATAAATGCCTCAATTATCAAATGATAAGTGCTCTACAAACCAAGAATTGCTGAGTTCAAATGTCTACCAATCGGTAATAATTAATAAAATGATGAAATGCTGTATAAATCATAAATACTTGACTGTTTTTAAGCTTCTTATAATGTAACAGAGTTTATGTATGAGAATATACTTCTATATTTGGTTAAATTATAAATGCCTCAATTATCAAATGATAAATGCTCTACAAACCAAGAATTGCTGAGTTCAAATGTCTACCAATCGGTAATAATTCATAAAATGATTGCTGTATAAACCATAAATGCTTGACTTCTTCTAAGGTTCTTACCTTAAATGAATTCAAAATGAATTATTGTATAAACCATAAGTGCTTGACTGCTTCAAAATGAATTATTGTATAAACCATAAATGCTTGACTACTAAAATAATGAAATGCTGTATAAACCATAAATGCTTCACTGCTTCTAAGGTTCTTACCTTAAATGAATTCAAAATGAATTATTGTATAAACCGTAAGTGTTTGACTGCTTTAAAATGAATTATTGTATAAACCATAAATGCTTGACTGCTTCTAAGGTTCTTCTCTTAAATGAACAAATGAATTATTGTATAAACTATAAATACTTGACTGCTTCAAAATGAATTATTGTATAAACCATAAATGCTTGACTGCTTCTAAGCTTCTTCTTATAAAGGAATACAAAAACAAACTATTATTAAATTAGAATATTTCCAAGCTTCCTCTCATAAATGGATTCAAAATGAATCATTGTTGAATTAGAATATTTCCAAGCTTCTTCTCATAAATGGATTCAAAATGAATTATTGTTGAATTAGAATATTTCTAAGCTTCTTTTCATAAATGGATTCAAAATGAATTATTGTTGAATTATAATATTTCTAAGCTTCTTCTCATAAATGGATTCAAAATGAATTATTATTGAATTAGAATATTTCCAAGCTTCTTCTCATAGAGGAATTAATGAACTATTATTGAAATTGCAAATTAATTGTTATTTAATAAATTTTTTTTTGTTACTAAAATTAAATTGGTTATCCAGTTGTTCAGTTTTGTTTATTTATCGCATCACTCACCAATTATAGCACTGGTTCATGAGAATCTCATGTTCTCTGAGCTACGTCTGACATAACTTGACCTAGGCCAGTCAGGTTGTAGTGAGATGGAACTCTAATGGCGCTCTTTGGGAAACCAAACATAGAAATATTTAGATGTTTCCAGTCTCTATGTACTACATCCTCTGATGAGCAGGAAATATTGTTGTAGGGGGGCATTAACATCTGCATTAAGAATATCAATTGATAGTTCCTTCCTGCAGCATGCTCATCAGAAAATTGTTACAACTGATGTAATAAAAGGGTTGTATGGCGGTCCGGTTACAATATATATATATATATATATATATATACCAAAGGTTTCAATATATATATATATATATATATATATATATATATATCTATTGAAACCTTTGGTTGTAACAAAAGCTTCCTCAGTACGAAGCTGGTTTTGTTAACATCAATTTAGATCAAAATTTTCCTCATAAAATGCATTAAATTTGATTTAAAAAGTATTAATTTTAAATTAAAATAAATGTTTGAATAAACTTTTATGAATTATATCATACATAATGAAATCTTATTCATATACACTTGAAATAGAAATTGTTTAAACATAATGTAAATGAAGTAGGGACTTAAAGGTCATAAACAGTCACATTTAATATAGTTTATTTATTAAAATTTTTTTGCAGGTAGTTATTGATAATTTAGATAAATTGGAAAAGGGAATGGATGTTTTATAAAGTAGATGTGTTTTTTAGTTAGTAAAAAGAAAAAAAATTAAAACATATCGGGTAGGGGAGTAAAATTTAGCTATAGAATATCTACAAGAAAACAGTTGTATAGGAAACCAAGGGTTAATTCAAAGTGTTAATACTGTTCAAGAAGAATCACATTGTGTAAGGGTGCATATACTAATTATATGTAGGATCTTTAATTATAAATATAACCAGTAATTATTATTGAGCATGAATGATATCATTGGCAAGCTTGCTGAGAGAACAATTATTTTATCTTAATTTCATTTCCATATCAACCAATTCTCATTCAAATTCTTGAGTTCAAATTCAGTCTACAGTGTATTTGTTTTTATTAAAATTATTAATTTTGTTCTCTCAAGCAATTTTAACTAGGAGGAAGAAAAGATCCAGCAAAAAAACAAATGATTTTTGTCCAATTGTAAATAATTAACTTGAAGACAATAATAAATAACCAATTAAAATAGGGTATATGGTTTAATTGACAGAAGGCATCATTTAAAGATTGATTGGAAGAACCTCACTACAAAAACTCAGACATTTTCTGGGAAGAGGCTTTTGCTTCATTTTCTCTGGGATATATCTCGGTTTGGGTTTAAAATCATCAATTTAAGCTAATATAAAGTAAGTTTGTCATCCTTCCTGGCTTAATCTCTGACTGAAAACTTGAATTAAAATTGTATTATTGTGAAAATATAATAAGTACTTAAGTTTACCACATCAGGCATGTATTAATTATTTCTGAAATTAATTGTTATCATGTTACTGTATATAAATGTCATTGCGACAACTAATCGGAAAGTAATGCAACATCGGCCAAAGTCGAAATTTTACTTGGAGAAAAGTATGGAAACCATAGGTTTTATGAATATTTATTCCAAATGTTCACTTCTAATGACGGATAAATATGACTATTTGTCTTAAAAAAGACATTAGAAAGAAAATAATCATCATAAAAGAAAAGTGTGGAACTGAACTACGATACAAATGTACATGTTAAAACCCCACCCAAAATGTTGTGTGGATCACCAATGTCTTAAAAAGCTGATTTGTCAATAAAAATTCAATGGCTATTGTAAGGGAATTTTTATTTATTTATTTATCAAACTGAGAAGTCACTGACCAATGTAAATATCAGGGAATATATTGCTAGCATTTATGTAAGAGAATTGGTAAAGTTATATGACTTCACTAGCATAAGCAGTAGTGAATAAAAGAATAATTTGCCATAAGGACAGATTAAGATAAAGCTGGTTATATATTATAATAGTGAATGAAATCCTAATTAAAGAAACCTGAACAGCATGAAGAAATTAAATTATTGTTTGGAAAATTATTACCTCATTGAATTAAACATCATATTAAAGTCTGTTAATGTGAATCATAAAAAAAACAAAACGTTATGGATTATTTTCTGTATGTCTAGAAAGAGTGCTATATTTGTAATACACATTCAAATAATGATAAAAGAAATGTGCTTCACACCTGAATATATAAACCTTGCAGAATACTCAATAAAATGATTCTTTAAATTTCCATGTATTATGTGTTTGGATAATTATTGCACACATAACTATTAAGGAATATTTACAACTGCAGTTATACGAAAAGAACTTTAGAAAACTGTACTGAAAAATGACTAACTATATTATTTTTTTGGTATTATATTCACTGTTATTTGTTTCTATAAGCTATATTTATTTAATTTATTATAATATCAATTATCATGTGCATGATTGAAATGGTGAGAAATATTCTGTTTAAGGTTAAGTTAGCACAGTATATGAATAAGAAATTTGAATGAAATGATATAGTGTATAAAGTATTTATTAAAAAAACAGGTTATTATTTAATGTTTAGTAATAATAAAATTAATATGTTTTTATTTTATTTTTGAAAGCATGCTGTTGGTGGAATGAGATAGCCTATTCCCAGTTGGGAGAGACAATTATTATACAAATGATGTGCATTTATTATTTCTAGTTATGAAAGATATAAATTGATTTTATATGTAAATGTATTTAAACATGTAAGATTATTGACTAATGCAGCTGTGAAATATTTTTGTGTAAAAATTAGATTTAAATTCTCCCCTATATGCAAATTGATGAGTGATGCTTGTATGCTCAAGAATGGTTGAGTTATCACCACCAGGATAGTTTAGCTGAAGCATAGATCACTCCTTAAATATCTATTAAACTTTGGAAGCATTAAAAAGTTGTGGATGATAGTACACTGTGCAAGCCCATCCATGTTTGAATGCCTAGCGACCAGTCCTAACATATCTCATCCCTTAAGAAAAGGTTATCCCTTATTTATTTGTCATTGCCGGCATATACAGTGATTCCAGATTTTTTTCCTTACAGGTGTGTATTTGTTTGAAATATAGTAATAGTAAATGTTCTTAATAGTATTGGTAGGGTCATGTAATCAACTTGTTGTTTCTTTATTGAGTATGAGATTGAACGTGCAATTTGTTGTACTGAGGTATCCCAGCTGGCATAGCTTTATATAGGTGGTTATGAGACAATAATAATTATAGAATCGAATTTCGAATTTAGAAAATAAAATATATTTATATTATAATAAGCAGTGTACCTCGAAGTTCCAGATTATAGCCAGAGTAAACCCTTGCTGGACTGGTAACCTAAATAACATGTTACGCCTGTGGAGACGTTGGGATGTTAATTTTATGTGGGTATGTGAACATACAACCTATATGAGAGTGAATTATTTAACACTTGGACACTTTTTTAATTGATGTAAGGGTAAACAAATGCTTTAAAGTATTTAAAAATTTAACATAGGTAAACAAGGCATATTAATTTGGTCTCGTTGATACATAATTTATAAAGTTGTTTCTTAACAAAAAAAGTCTTTCTTTATGACAATGTTATTTACCATGTGTTAAGGAATTTAATCTAGAATTAAAATCAAAATTAAAATTAAATAAAAAATTAGAGTTAAAGGTAGATTATAATAAGTTAATAATTATTGTTATTATATTAAAGATGTTATGTAGCTTATTTAAGGTCAGAATAGTATAGTTATCGGCTTACAGAATAAAAGTAATTATGTAGCAGTTGTCAATCCCATCTTATTAACAATCTAATAAAGTTATATATATATATATATATATATATATATATATATATATATATATATATATATATATATATATATATATATATATATATATATATATATATATATATATATATATATATATATATATATATATATATATATATATATATATATATATATATATATTGTTCGAGAATAGAGGGGAAAAACTACAAAGATGTGCAAATAATGTAAATACATTATGGTTATGACTGTTAATTAAATTTTACAATTTTAAATAAAAATCTTGTATGGGTGCCAGTGTTTTGTAAATCTTATAAAATCAGGAAAACCAATTATATATCCATACACTAATATTTAAGTTTAGTTATAAATTAATTATCCACAACTACATTATAGTAAAGTACTTAAGAGATTATTTTATTTTACTTAAGATTCTTATAAAGTTTTCATTACCAAATTTAAAAGGAGATAACATTACTTTAAACACTGCAAACTCTTATAATAAGTATGTTGAGTATAAGCAAATAAATTTAGCAACACTAAATACATTTTCTATGTAATAGGGTTGTCACATGATAATAAACGCAGTGGGTGGAAATAAAATATTTTTCCATCCACATTATTTGAATACATTTTCAGGTGAACTTATTAGTCAAGTTTTAAATTACCAAAATGTTGAAGATGTTTTACCAACAAATCTCTATAATTAAAAATTTACCTCAATTATTTGGAAATAGAGCAAATGGAAATTGTCTATGCTAAACTAAACTAAAGTTGACTATAACTGTAATCTGTGGGAATGTTTTATTTAATCACTAATAATTCATATCAGAAATTAAGGTTTCTTACCTTGCTATTCTGAATCCCTAAGATAAGATAATCATATCGTACCAAAGAGTTGGTGAATGTGAATTAATTAGAAAACAAAAAAGTATATAATTAGTGGTTACTAATATTTGCAAAATTAAAATATGATTGATAGTATGGTAGAGGGATAGAGTCTGATGATGATGTTGGGCAAATCATAATTTAAATTTAGTCAAATTTTAATTGTAAACATGATATGGTATGGATGGGGAGAGAGCTGAGAAATTTAGTGTACAATGTGAAGTTGAGTTGAGATTATCCTTTTTTCTCAATAGATGTAATAAATTATAAAGTTATTATTAGTATTATTAACCATTCCAAAATGCAGTATAATGCTTACTACATTTCAGCATTTTCTGACCTTTTTTGTGAAACACATCAATGTAAAATATATGATAAAATGATTATTACTTTTCAAAAAATAATAATAATAAAATGAGTTCGCAATAAAAACTAAGACTTTACACATCATGGTTTATTTGAAAGATTATTTTTAGTTTATAAAAAATCAGTTAAATATTTATTAATTCTTATAATTTTTAAACATTGAAATGAATAATTATTTATTTCTTTTAAATCTAATAAATTATGCTTTAAAAGTTTACATTTTTAAATATTTATTGCAAAACTGCAATATTTTTTTTTACTCATAAATATAAAGTTTATTTATGTCAAAGGTAATCTTCTAATTTGCTTCAGGACATATTTATGTTAGTCACTAATATAATGTTCTATATTTGAAAATAAAGTATTTCATGTCAAAATAATAATTTATATTTTTTGATATCCAATAATTATAGTGCAAATTAGTTTAAATAAAATATCTAAAAACATAATTAATTCGCAAATAAACATATTTTTTGTCATTGGAAACTACAATTTTATAAAACACTATATGTTTTACAGCCTTGGCAACAGACAATGGCTGAACATGTCAGGGCAGAACTTATGTCTATTGTCAGAGTGAAAATTTTGAATTTTCTATCTTTAAATGCAGAATTTTCAGAAAAAAAAGAATTATAATAAAATTTACTGTTTTACATGCATTTTAATGTATAATACCTATGAAAAAAATCACTAATAGATGAATTGGCCAAAAAACTAAATAATATGCTTCAACTGCTCGTAAATTTAATATTACTTCCAGTGCTTTATTCATTAAAAATTTTATTTGTTTACCACATTCATGAAGTATTAACGTTGATAATATTGTTAATTATTTTTAATTTTTTACTATTGGCACAGTAAACAAAAATGTAAAACTATATCATATTGTAAAATGACTGTACACTTATTCACTTATAGTTGATATATATATATATATATATATATATATATACACACACACTCATATATATATAATTAAAATAATAAATTTAATGGTTTACAAATTATTATAAACAATCCTTAATTCCACATAAGTACTTTCAGTTAATTTTTTAAACCTGCCTCAACTGTCATTAAATTCAAAAACAAAAGCGGAAGCAAACATTTTCAATTCAAATCCCAGGAATCGCATATTTTAATGTTAGCAGCTTGTCTATTTATTAAATGCATTTTATTCCTATTTATAAAAATTGCCTCTTTAAATTTTCTTTTATTATGGTTTCTCTCTTCATGAAAAATTTTTACATTTTCAAAATCCAATGTAAATTTATATTTACATGTTTTTTCATGATCAAAGAAAACTGAAGGAGACATTAAATCACCATTACTTTTACTTTTTACTTGCTTATATAACAATTCATGCTCCCTCAAACTTTTTTCAATACTGCACCCATTTCACTTATATATGATAGCATACAATCAAAAAAAAAATGTTATATGACTTTACTTTTCAGCTTGAAAGGTATGATATCCATAGAATTATTGACTAATGTATTAATATTGTTTGGAACATAGAATGAACCATTAAACACACACACACACACACATATAATATACCATTAAACACACACACACACACACATATATATATATATATATCCTTAAAAATTTCACTTGTGGATTTAAAATAAATGGAATATATATCCATTGTTTACTATTAATTGCCATTTCCTTTAAATAATTATCACTTTTTTTAAAAAAATTGACATAACATATTGTTTATTTGTTCCATTCTAAAAGTAACATCAAGCAATTCCTTGGCAAATATCTCAATATTTTTCAGTTTATCCCATTGGTAATGACATAATTTTTTTATTATGAAACAAAAAAGATCCAAAACTTGCCATCTTATGCATCATTGGTACTTTTGATTTACAATTTATATATCCTATTTGTTTGCAGTAGCTTAATTATTAATTTATAATTTAATATACTGACATAACAAGAGATAACAGTATATTAAATTATAAATTAATTAAGCCACTGCAAAAGTGAGGATACAAAATTGTAAATCAAAAGTACCAATGATGCATAAGATGGCAAGTTTTAGGCTTTTTTTGTTTTGGAATGAAAAATTATATCTTTACCAAAGTGATAAACTGAAAAAAATATTCAGATATTTGCCAAGAAATTGTGTGATGTTGGTTATAAAATGGAACAAATAAACAATTATTTTTGTCAATTTAAAAAAAAAAAGTTATAATGTTTTAAAGGAAATGAAGATTAATAGTAAACAATGGATATATTTTCCTTTTATTTCAAATCCCCATGTGAAATTTTTTAAGGATATATATAAGAGTGTGTTTAATGTTTTATTCAATATTCCAAACAATATTAATAAATTAGTCAATAAATCTAAGGATGTCATACTTGTCAAGCAGAAAAGTAATGTCATATAACAATTTTTTGTGATTATGTGCTATCATATATATGTGAATCTAGGTGCAGTATTGAGAAGAGATTGAGGGAGCATGAATTGTTATAAAAGCATGTAAAAGTAAAAAATAATGGTGATTTAATGGCTCCTTCTGTTTTTATTGATCATGAAAAAACATGTAAATATAAATTTTAATTTGATTTTGAAAATGAAAAAATTCTTCATTAAGAGACAAACCATAATAAAAGAAGAATTAAAGAGGCACATTTTATAAATAGAAATAAAATGCATTTAATAAATAAACAAGCTGCTAATATTAAAATATGAGATTTGTGGGATTTGAATTGATGACATTTGCTTCCACTTTGTTTTTTGTTTTTTTAAAATTTAATAGCAGTTGAGGCAGGTTTAAGAAACTAACCGAAAGTCCTTCTGCAGTTTTAAAGATTGTTTATAATAGTTTGTAAAGCATTAAATTTATTATTTCAATTATAATTACAATTTTGTTTTAATTAATGGACATTATATATATATATATATATATATATATATATATATATATATATATATATATATATATATATATATATATATATATATATATATATATATATATAGTGAGACAGAAATTCTGTTTCATGTTTATTAAGATTTATTTTACCCTCTCCCCTAACAAAGGCAGATGTATATGAAAGAAGTTGATCCTATTTTTTTAAAAAGAAAATAAAGCAAAAAGTTTAAAGTTAAAAGAAAATCATTATTTTTTATAATTGAGAAAAAAAGATAAACCTTCATTATTGATTTTATAATTTTAAATTATGATATAAATATGTATCGGAGTATTTACATAAAGCTTGCATTTATTAAAATATTATGGCTTAATCCTCATTATCCCTTATTTGTTTTACTAAAAGTAGTGTGTCCCAATCCTTAAGAAGAGAAAAGCACTTGGCCTTAAATGAAAGCTGTGTAACAAATTAGATAGAGTGGGAGTTCTGCTGAATCAATCCAGAGATCAGGATATAAATAGTTAAGTTTGAAGTTCAGAGGAGATTTTTAAAAAGATTTTAAAAGGATTTAAAAAGGTTAAGGAGAGTGAAAGAGTTCAAAAGTTATTTTTTTTATCTAAGTGTTGCTTAACTGTTTAGTTGAAAACTGTTTTAGTCACCTGGGAATATAATATTTACAACCACATTACTAGTGATGAAAAAAGAAAGTATTAATAAGGAAATCATAAAGATGGAAAACTAATCATAATATCTTCCTCTCTTTGTCCATAGCCATGAACCTCCAAGACCTGCCTGAGTGAACATCATGGAAAGTAAATAATGCCTCACAACTCATATAAATCGACTTCTTTTTGAAATGCAGTAGTAACCTGAAGTGAAGAAACAAACTGGATAAAATGATGGTAACAATGTCATGAAATATTCAATACTTATATGTGTTTATATAAAAAAAATGTCTTCCTTAAAATAAATTATGAATAATTATAGCTATGTGAAAATACTTTTTTTTTTAAAAAAACTAACAAATAATTTATTAAACAAGAAAAAAATTGTTACAATTGTTAAATTAAATTTACATGATTTTGAACTAAATTGTCTGTTTCAAAGAAGCCACTCTGGTTCTTGTCCCAAACAAGTTGTTTCATTGTAATTTCAAGGTATGCTTTGAAAAATTGTTTATTAAAACAATACCTTATTCCACATGTTCTGAAATAAATTTGAAAGTGTGAAAATTTTGTCTCTGTCTTTAATTTTTTTATTACTCCAATATAGGCATTCAGGGCGCTGAGGGTGTTTTGTTCAAAGATAAATTGGCATCTGATAATCCAGACTGCATAGGAAAGGAAAATGGCCAATCTGATCATGGAAATATCACCACTGTTGATGGCTGTCTTAATAGATATTAACATTCTAATATCAACTGTGATTTTAGTTGATATCAATGCTTTAATGGTAAAAAAGTAACGATATGTGTAAAGGAGATGTTGAATAGTTTCATCTGTCAGTTTGCAAAGTTGAAATTGAGGATCAATGTTATCAAAAACTCTTTTGCACACTAGAAAGTGGTTAGTGGGTAATTCTAGTAGGTTCAGCTTTATGATAAAGTTGATAAATTTTGATTCAATGTACCAAGTTTTGAGTTTTTTGATTAATAGTTTGTTATTTAGATTAATTTCACTGTGAAGTAAAGCTTTTTCCAGTATTCTTTTTGCATTGGAAGGAAGACTCTGTTACATCTATGAGTCCTTTTGCAAAGTTTAAAATTCCCACAATACACTTAGTATCAATGGGAGAGGGTTTTCTTTAGGTTCTATTGGAAGAGGAAAATTTGAATTTCCTTGTTTGCTGTACATTGCTCGTAAGGCACTAAATACTTTGTGGGCAAAGCATGTGGAGACTGAATATAGTCCCATCCCATTTAATTCTTTAGGCATATGCATTTTGGCTATACTAATAGCAACCACTTTGCTCTTCCAAAAAAGTCTGGAGCAGATGGAATTAATCTTATTGACAAAGACTTTGGTTGGTTTGATTGTAGGCAGGAAGTAGTTTATTATTGGAAATATCAGCTCATTTAGTAGAGAAGTTTTATCAGGTAGGGAGAACGAAATTTGAGTCAGTGAATTCACTGTTTTTATGATTTTGTCAAGAATGTTTTGTTGAATATCTTTTCTCATTTGCACATAAGATTTGTACAATTGAAAGCCTAAAAAATTTTGGGGTTCTGAAATAAATTTAGATTGTATGGGTGTGCCAGTGAACATTTTCCAAACAGAAGACTTGGAGTAATTTACATGAAGATTTAATTTGTATATTTATCTATTAATAATTTGTTGGATGATTGGAATTAACTTTTTATTTGGAAAAAAAGATAGTTATATCATCCACATAGGAAATGTGATGTACCTCTTTTTTAACTGTTGGTAGGTAGATTCCAGATACTCAAATATCACACAGAAATGGATGGATGTATGCTATAAAACAAAGTGTGTTTAATGGAGAATGCTGAGGAATTGAAAGATGAGACCTAAAGCCAGAAAAGATTCTTCCATCAAGTGATGTGAAAAACGATCTATTGTGAATAAGGTTCCTAATGATTCTGATATAGACACTCGGAACTCCATATTCTTGAAGGTGTGTAATAAAACCGAAGGAATTACAGAATCAATGACAGAAGAAAAGTCAAGGACAATCTGCAAAGATTTTCTATATTTTCTAACATGTTCCAAAAGAAGTAAGAAAAGACAGAGTGCATCATTTGTAGAAGAATCCCTTCAAGCAAATTGGTAAGGTGTGATGTGGTTGTAGAGCTGATCTTGTATGTAATCTTTAACTATTGCTTCTATTGTTTTAATTAGCAAAGTGACCATGCATATTAGTTGGATATTCTCTAATGGTGAAGGATATATCTTTTTTTAGGAAAAAGACTATTGGTGATAAATTATAAATACGTAAATGTCTTAAATATCTATAATCAAAAGGCATTTTTAATAAGGTGAATCATAACTCATTAACTTCTTATATGCAGATACATCAGAATCAGAATAAAATAAAAATGAATACTTATCACTATTTATATTGCTGATATACAAATAAGTATACCTGGAAAAAATAGAAATGTTGAGCTATTACATATAACTATAACTAACTAAATTATAATAACATGTTTATAACCCAGATAAAATTAGAAAATATACAAAATGAATGTATTTGGTAAATTTATACTATACTATAAATAAATTCAAATATTTAAATATTAATTAGTATGTCAATAAAAGTTAATGGTTATATGTGTATCATGAACCACATACTTAAATATGTTGAAAGATTAAGAAAATCTTTTTTTTTAATTTTATTTATTATTTCAAAATTCTGAGAAAAAGAATATAAACATGGAATTAAAACATGTTATATATATGAGTTGAGAAGTAAAAATACCTAAACAATGTGTCACGGTTAAATGTACAATGATATACCTGGAGTTATTGATGAATATATATATATATATATATATATATATATATATATATATATTTCATAATATCATAAGATATATATATATATATATATATATATATATATCTTATGAAATTAGAAACACCAAATAAATGCATTTGCAAGATGAATTGATATCTGGACAGATAGAAATACCTACACTTATATTTTACCTGAATAACCAATGGATATAAAAGTGAATTAATAACAAACCTGGAATTGCTTATATTACCTGTTTACCTACTTATGATAAATTTAAAAATAATAAGGTACTATATGAATTACAAATTCTTACATGCATATTGATTGTGGATGAATAAAATAATTAAAGTTATGTGCATAAATGCACATTTATACTTGACTGGATTATGAATAGTCCACAAACCTGGAATTGCTCACATTACCTGTTTACATACCTGTGATAAATTTAAAGTTAATGAAATACTATATGAAATACAAATGCTTACATACATATTGAGTGTGTATGAATAAAATAATTAAACTTATGCACATAAATGCACATTTATACTTGACTGGATTATAAATAGTCAACAAACATGGAATTGCTCACATTATCCATTTACTTAGCTGTGATGAATTTAAGGTTAATGAAATTTTATAGGAATTACAAATGCTTACATGCATATTTATACTTGATTGAATTATGAATAGTTCACAAACTCAGAAATGCTCACATTACCTATTTACTTACCTGTGATAAATTTAAAGTTAATGAAGTACTATATGAATTACAAATGCTTACATGCATATTGATTGTGTATAAATAAAATAATTAAACTTATGCACATAAATTCACAATTATAATTGACTGGATTATGAATAGTCTACAAACCCGGAATTGTTTATATTATCTGTTTACCTACTTGTGATAAATTTAAAAATAATGAAGTACTATATGAATTACAAATGAGTGTGTATAAATAAAATAATGGGACTTATGCGCATAAATATGCATCTATACTTGTCTGAATTATAGAAGCTTCACAGATCTAGAATTGCTCATCTTACCTATTTACCTACCTAAAAGGGATAAACATATATGAAACAAATAGTTGAAAATATTCATTCAGTATTGGTAGATGTCTATTTGATAAAAGACCCTTTGAATTCTTCACCCAAGATAAATTAAAATGAGCCTTCATTTGAAATGAAGGATGAACTTTATTGGAAGGACTTATCAATATGATTATTAATAAAACTGTTGTTACATAAAATTAATTTCAGTTGTTCAGTTCCATTTTGTTTTTGCATCACTGGTTATTCATTGCACTTGCTCATGAGAATTTCATGCCTCCTGAGCTATGTCTGGCATAACTAGACAAGAGTAAGTCAGGTTGTAGTGAGATGGAACTCTAGTGGCACTGCTTGGGAAACCAAACATAGACATTTCTAGGTGCTTCCAGTCTCTATGGTGCTACATTCTACGATGAGCAGAAAATATTGTTGTAGAAGGGAATGACATCTGCATTGGGGAAAGCCAATTGATGGTTCCTTCCTACAATATGCTCATCAGAAAATTGTTACAACCGAAGTAATAAAGGGGTTGTAAGGGACCTGGTTAAAATGTATAAATATATAATTGAATATATGTAAATACAGAAACTAAATAATTAAAACTTTTATCCACTCAGGAGTGCTTTTGATTATCCCAGTAATCATTGTCAACTAAAGCTTTGAAAGGCTAACTTTCCCATTATTCTGTAATTTTAACATTTGCTGATTGCCTGTTAATTAAGTCATGTTTATATTTGTATATTTGCATAGCTTTCTTTATTTTTCTTTTATTGTTATTTTTTCAATTTGCAATATTTTTACATTATTAAAAATGAAGTTACAACCATAAATACATTATTGATTATGGTCATAAAAAACATGCTGAAATATTATCTACTATGCAATTTTGTTTCGATTTCTGAATTCGTTTTAATAACAGCAAGTGTTCTTTTTTCCAATGTACATCTAGATTCACCTATATATATATATATATACTGCCACACCTACATATACATTTATAAAAGACACAATTTTTATTTAAAAATGGGGTTTTATCTTTGGAGTTATTTATTAATTTGTTTAATGAAGGAGGTGTGAAAAATGCAATATCACATATACCTCTATAAATTTTCCTTATAAAATTTACTTGATCATTTGAAATATATGGAATTGATATACATATAGTTATTAGCAGGAGAATCAATATTTTTGTTAAAATTTATATTCTTACATTTTGTATTAAAATCTATAATAATGTTTATATATATATATATATATATATATATATATATTATATATTGGCAATATATATATATATATATATATATATATATATATATATTGCCAATATTTAACAATTCAATTGAATATATTTCAATATTTTTGCCTTTATTCAATGAATATTTGCAAAGGGTATTATTTCTAAATAAGAAGGACTTCAAACCTGCCTTTTGTGTGACATTGGCACTTTTAATTTATATAGAATACAACCTCTTTTTACCATTGGTTTAATGGTCATACAGTAATCCAGCATGCATTGATTTCTAGTTGTTTTAACATCAAGAAACTGAATGCACATTAAATATTTTTCTGTTTTGATCTATATTAGGCCTTTTAAACCATTTAATTCTTTAAGCTACTCATTAATGTATTTGGTTTACCACATTCAAAAACATCATCAACATATTGATAATATACAGTAATATTTTTTTGATTATGTTCCTTTTCCAAAATATTTTTTTCATATGTAGAAATTATAAAATTTCATATTTGAGCAACAGTAGGTAAATCCATGGACCATCAATTCCACATTTTATAAAAATGATTGTTAAAAACTGCATAACTATTTTTATTGATAAAGTTTAATGTATCAGTTATAAATTTTACTGTTTTCACGTTAACATTTTTTAAACTTAATGCATTGGAAATAATTTCAATAGATGCCAATCGATCAATTGATCCATACATTTCACTAACATCTAGAATACATATAATATGTCATTAACATCAATCTTAACATTACAGATTTTATTAACAAAATCAAATGAAGAACATATTGTATATTTACTAAAACCAAGAATTTATTGTAGCATTTTCTCAATTGAACAACACGTTTCATAATAAAATGCCCCCCCAAAATTAACCATTAAACATAATGGTTCATTTTCTTTATGCACCATTATTTTTAAAAAATCTTAAAACATATTGCAGCAGAATGGTAAATTTTATAATAATTACTATTATCAGTCACTTTATTTTTGACTTTTTAAAAAATATTATTAATAAATTTAATACATATATTTTCTATATTTCCTTTTCAACTTTCATAATGTTAAAAAAATTTGTTTAGCGCTATTAGCAGGCTCTTTATATATCACATATTGGTAATGCAAGCTATATAGATCATATGACATGTGACTAATTTTTTATTAATATTATAATTTTGCTATTAGGGCATTGGCTATATTTAATTGCTAAGCCTATTAGTATATGAGATCAGTGAATTTCGTGCAGGCCCATATAGTTTTTTTAATTAATTAGAAAATATGTAGGTGTCTGAAGATTTAGATCTTTTTCTTAATATTTAAAAATTAGATAAATACTTAACTGTAAGTATTTTGAATCTTATGTCATAGCTCCTCACTGACAAGAGTCATAGCTCAAAACTGGTGTGGAGATGGGGACCATCATAGATAAAGGCTTCAAGTATATTTTCTTTTAGCATTTATCATAAAAAATAAAATAAATAAGCTTGTTTAGAGTTATTAGCAGGCTCTTTATATATTACATATTGGTAATGCAAGCTATATAGGTCATGTGACATGTGACTAAGACATCTATATACACACAAATATTAAGCATTAAATCACTCCACATGGTTAAGAAATCCAGTATTGTCCTCTGTGAACTAATATATAAATACAAAATTTAATGTATTTATATATTAGTTCACAGAGGGTTGTACTGGTTTTCTTAACCATGTCGGCTGATTTAATGCCTAATATTTGTATATTTATTTCAGTATAGCATTATGCACTGGAATATATATATATATATATATATATATATATATATATATATATATATATATATATATATATATATATATATATATATATATATATATATATATATATATATATATATATATAAATTTGGATATGGAGGCTTGTTATATATATAATTCAAAAAAATCTATTTAACACAATATCCAAATTTTAATAAATATATTCTTTACTGGAAGTACATTTTATTGTAACACTGACAATCTTTATCAACCACCAATTAGTACAAATTTACACAAAATAAAAATGTTATGTTACCCATCATTCAATTCATTCAAATTTCACACATTTCTGAATTGAACGAATTGAATGATGGGTAATGTAATTTTTTTATTTTGTGTAAATTTGTACTAGTTGATGGTTGACAAAGTTTGCCAATGTTACAATCGAAAATACTTCCAGTACAGAATATATTTATTAAAATGTGATACTGTGTTAAATAGATTTATTTGAATTATTATATTATTTAAAATATTGAACTCCCATGTAATATATATTTATCATTAAAGTTCTTATTAGTTTGAAAATGAAGTTATGTGTGAAATACTCACTAACATTTATTTAGTCAGAGTAATGAGTTTATTTAATCTTTACTTGAGAGTTTACGATTATGAAATGTCATATGTTTTTTTTTTTCAGTGTCCTGATAGTTTTTACCTAAAATATGAGTTACATTTTCTTGAAGGTGGCGGGATTGGGAAAAAATAATATTATTTTTATATATTATAAAATGATGTCAGACCAAGCAAAACTATTGCCTTTATTTTAATGAAGCTGAAATTCTGCAGTCATGATAACAATAGATAGCCTAAGGAAGACACGTAAAATAATCTTTTGATTGTGGATGCATGTTATCATTCTTTGATGACCTTTATTTATGCATCTAAAACTTCACTTCACATTCATATAAAGAAAGATTGCATAAATCAGTGGTGACCAAACATTTTACATATGCATGCCAAAAATTTTCAAAAAACACTTATTGATAGATGGGCATGCCATAAAGTTATTATATCAAAATATAAACAACTTAATTATTGCAATTTTTAAAAAAGTTTATAAAGCAAAATAATAATAATAATAATAATAATAATAATAATAATAATAATAATAATAATAATAATAATAATAATAATAATAATAATAATAATAATGATGATGATGATGATGATGATGATGATGATGATGATGATGATGATAATAATAATAATAATAATAATAATAATAATAATAATAATAATAATAATAATAATAATAATAAAAATAATAGTTAAACAAAAGTTTTACATAAGCTAAATGCAAGTGAACAATGTATATTTTGAAAGCCTAATTTGAATTAAATGAAATAGTAAAAAAATAATTGTTATTAAAACAAAATTTTAGAAAGAAACATATAAAGTCAACATAAATATATATTATTTAATGAGAAGTTTTTGTTTTTATATATTGGATGCCAAATATTTTATATTTGATTCATATTTTGTCATTTCTAATAATATACATGCTGAACTCGATTCAATTGTCATTCTATTTTTTGAAATGTCATTAATCAAATTTGTTTCTTAAAACAATGATTCACACGGATATGTAGAGGAAAAATGATAATATAGTGGTCGCCTATTTTTTTAAACAATTAAATGTTTTTGTAATAACATTCCAAGCAGTCAATAGTTTCTCTTCAGCATTCATATATATATATATATATCTCTTCAGCATTCTTTATATATATATATATATTCAATAATCTATCATTTTCCATTGTTTCTAACTCATTTCTCTAGTCAACAAATTTGTTTCCATATAGAACTGGGTTAAAAATCGACTGATTGCATTTCCGTGTCTTTCAAATTAAGTCCCTCAAAATGTCTAACTTGAGAATATCTATTGATGTTATGTCTGGGTATAAAATAAATTTTGATATTTCTGAAAATTTTCTGAACTGTATAAATATTTAAAAATTTCATCAATTATCAATTGAATAACAAAACAAATGCCTGGAATCAATTTTATTCTATCTGATTTTAAATACTTTTAATGATTGGAGTGCTTTTGGTAAATATAACTTGATACCAAAAGGAAATATGCCATTGTGGTTGAAAATGAACGTTTTTAATAAATGTGTTTTACCATTTCTTACATATGGATTTGATACTTGGATACTACTGAGACTTCAGACCACTCAGAGAAGTATGGAATACTGCATGTTGGGAGTAACAAAAAGTGATTGAAAATGCAATATATGGGTAAGAGAACAAACAGATGTTAATGACCTCATTGAAAAAATAAAAGACTGAAGTGGAGATGGGTTGGACATATTGCTAAAATACTTTATAATAGATGGACAATTGAAATCATAAAGTGGTTTCCAAGAGTTTGTAAAAGACACAGAATTAGACAACAAGTGAGATGGATGGATGAAATAAGGAAGTGTGCAGGGGTGATGTGGAGAAAGAAGCTAAATATTGGAGATGAAATGAACTTGGAAAGACTTTCTTCTTGCAGTGATTTGATAATGATTGATAATGATGATGATATATTAGAATGCTAGAATGGACCTCTCATTTTAAAAATATTTTGCATTATAATATTTTCAAATTTCATTTTTTGTTATATTTATTTAATTAAAAAAATAAAATATTGGTACAATAAGATTAACAAATAGACTAGTTAAAATCCTTAGTATTTCAATAATCTAATAAACATGTATGAATGTTGATTATGATCAGAAATATAAAATATTTTTATTTTAATTTGTTGTTGAGTATTGTCATAGTTAATGTTTTGTTGCTATAATAAATTACAATGCTTATCTATCAACTGAAATTGAAGAATGTAAATTAATTTTTCATTTTATAGATATCAAAAGATTTAGTTAAAAATATAGAGAATGTTGGTGGTGGAATAAAACAGAGTTTAGTAATAATTAAAAAAAGAAAACCTTGAGCCGTAATTAGTTTTAGTTGAAGTTGGACATCGGGCTTGTGAGAATAAATATTGGAGAGTATATTGTTCTTTTAAAATAACGGATTGAAGTTTGATTCTCAGTTAAACCAACTTATAATTAAAATGACAAAAAAAACAGCTTTTGGTCAATTCACTCCCTGTGAATTTTCCTCTAAGTATTATACATGAAAAATGTATGTAAAATGGTATATTTTATTATAATATTTTTTTTCATGAAATTTCTGTAAAAAAATGTGAAATTCAAAATTTCTTCTCTAGCAATAGACATAAACCCTGCTCTGACATGATCAGGCATTACGTGTTGCCAAGGCTGTAAAATGTTTGGTGTTTTATGAGACTGAAATTCCCAATGATGCAAAAACATATTTACTTGTGAATTTATTACAGTTTTAGACATTTTTTTAAATAGTTTAATTTATATTTATTAGATATCAACAAATACTTTGTATTAATAACTTATTTTTGACTTGAAATACTTTATTTTCAATAATATAATGTTATATTAGCAGCTAATATAACTATGGCCTGAAGCAAGTTAGGAGATTTGCTATCACATAAACAATCTACTTATATTTATGAGAAAAAATAATCACAATTTTGCAATAAATATTTAAAAAATTTAAACTTTTAAAACAAAAATTGTTAGACATTAGAGAAATAAATAATTATTCATTCAAGTTTTAAAAATATCAGAAACAAACTAGATTTCATTGATTTTATAAACTGAAAATAATCTTTCTAGAAACAATGACATACAATGTCTCTTTGTTTTGATTTTGATATCATTTGTTTTAATATTTACAAAAACCAAATGTGAACAGTTAAAATTTGTTTTAGTAGTAAACAATAATATCTATCAAATGAAGTCAAATTTGTTATTTTCTGATAAGTAATAATCATTTTATCATATATTTTATGTTGACATAAACTGAAAATTATTTTTCTAGAAACAATGATATATAAAGTCTTTGTTTTAATTACATTTTCATTTTTTTAATATTTAAAAAAAGAAAACATGAACATTTAAAATTTATTTCAATAGTAAACAAGAATATCTATCAAATGAAGTTAAATTTGTTACTTTCTGATAAATAATAATCATTTTATCATATATTTTACATTGATTGGTGAGACAAAAAAAAATTTCAGAAATAGTGAAATTCAGTAGGGTTAAGTTTTGCTAGAGGAGAATATACATTGTGAAAATTTTGATAAAAAATTGTTTGTGAAATTGAACTACAGATGCTTTTCACAATTTGAACAAATGGAAAATGAAATCATAGCAGGTTAAAATTAACATATGCCAATATACAGCTTAAATTCATGTGGACCTCTCTATAGTGAAACCGTGGATGTAATCCTCAATAAAGTGTCTAAACATAAAATGATATCCAAGTAGTAGTTTTAAAATTATCATTTACATACTAAAGATGTATTTTTATTTTTTTAATCATCATAGGTTTTTGTAGTTGTTCCAAATTATTATTTAAATGCCTTGATCTGTCTGCTATTCAGGTTTCAATGCAAACATATGGGATTGTATATTCTATCCAGAAACATTTTGTTCAGTTTAAGTTGGAATTAACTTTATTAAGAAAACATAAATTATTGCTTCTCTAAGATCATAAATTTGAAGGCAAAATAATAAATATTTTGATCACCTGAATGATTAAATAGGTTAAATCGACTTAGGATAGATAAATTTATTTATTTTAAAGTAAAAGAGTATTTTTTTTGTATGATCATATGTCATCTTAAAGAAATAACAGTATAATATATAATATATTGAAGCAGTCAATCGGAGATTTAGATTGTGCTTCACTGTTCTATTCAATCCTCCATCACCAAACCAAAATCAAATCCCATTCATATGCTTATATGCATTCAAAATAATTAATTAAAATCCATTAGTATTATTAAAATTATTTATCATATTTTTAATGAAAATTTATCATTCAGTAAAATCTATTTCTGAGCTAGAAATAGACTTGGAACAATCATTTTAGAAACTTAACAACCCAATTGCATTGCTTTATACTACCTTCAGAACAAAAGGTGACTTTGTCATCTAGAAATTCTGTAGCAGTATTTCTATAGCCTCAGGTAATGGAGCAGGAAAGCTTTTCTTAGATAATCAGGAGTCATATAAATAGGGCCTGATTTTAGACAAGCAAGGAGAATACCTAAGTTTGCAAGGTGTTTGTCAAATGAATCCATGTCACTCAAAATTACAATATGACAAACACTGCCACCAGCATGCTGCTCTACCTTTAAACCTCCAAAAACTTATATGCTATGACTTAAAGACTGATCTAGAAATATGCTATCTTTTTCCAAAATGTTTGAATAGACATTCATGCTCAAGCTGAGCCACAGTAAAATATGGATTTCACAACTTGTCAGAAACCACCAAAAATGAATGTAAAACCATTGAAAATGCCATCCTCATAGACTCTTTAATTTTCTCTTCAGTAATTCTTAAATATAGAAGAAGCTAATATTTAACATCTTATAAATTTTGTAACCATTGTTTCCTCAATAATTTTATAAACCTTTAAAAATATGTAATATTTTAATGTGATTCTCTATTTCATGTTATAAATATTTTAAATTAGCTTGATAATTTAATTTGATGTTGCAACTATGTTCTTAATATTTTATGTCTAGTATATACATTATAAATCCCAAATGATATGTCAATAAACTTTCACCCTCACAAGGATAATTATTTTATTTTAACCCCTTGCTAGTAAAATGAAGTGCCGATTAATTAATTATTTTGTTTAACTTTAAAAACTACAGACGCTAGCTAGGTTTGGAGAAGATTTCAAATGTTTCTTTTATTCATTATACATTTTGCGTAAATAACAGGGGGGGTGGGGTTTCCACCTTTGATTAGTTTACAAGTTATACAAATTTTAATATATTTACTAGGACAACATATCAATTTTAACCAAATATGTTAAATATATATATTTTTTGTATGCCTCTTGATCCTCACCCAGTCAAACACACACACATATATATATATATATATATATATATATATATATATATATATATATATATATATATATATATATATATATATATATATATATATATATATATATATATATATATATATATATATATATATATATTGTGATGGGACAACAGTTATCACCAGAAAGAGGATACACATCTCACTACAATCACACTTAGGATCTTCAGGTAGAATGCTGAATATGAATGGATGAAATTTTAAGTCCATGATTACATCGATCTTCATTATGCTAGCTTTATAAGCATAAGACAAATTTAGATGTAATTTAGACTTGTTACTCCACCTCCTCTTCCTTTTTCAGTCACCTTTATGACACAATATTTAAACTCATGGAAATTCTCAATTGGCTCTCTTCATGGATGGATTTAAATAAGTCATTTTCTACTATGCCTTTACACAAGCAATGACTAATAAATATATTTATATGATGTTTATAATATTAACATATAACATAATTTATATGTAGCTAATAATGATTAGTTTATTTATTTATAAATATGAATGTAATATAATAATGATTAAGCATAGAGATCAAATTAATAACTCAATAATATTTAATAAACAATAAAAATATAATGTAAAACATAAATAAAATATTAATGAAAAATAAGGATGCATTTTTATCATTTTGAAAAATTAACATATAATATATTTTCCCATTCAATATCATATGATAAAATTTTATACCTTAATAAACTTTTCAAAAGAAAAGAATATAATTCAAACTAACAGATATATACAATAGTATATAAATTCAAAAAAAAATAATTTAAATGAATTATTAATATATTTATAGTCTTTGTTAATTTGTTTCATAATTATTATTATGTAACTCTTATTTACAATTATAAGCATTTATAATAAATTACTATATTATATAGTAAGAATAATAATTCTGTTTCTAATATATTTTAATAATAACCAAAATTTTTACTCCATCTAATTTAGATGAATTCTGTCAAACTTTTAAATATGTTTATAAAATTTAATTTTATCGAATATATATATATATATATATATATATATATATAAATATATATATATATATATATATATATATATATATATATATATATATATATATATATATATATATATATATATATATATATATATATATATATAGTTTAATAATTTATGTTTATAAAATTAAATTTGTATATTCCCACTACTATAAATATACTATATCAAATTTGAAATAAAAATATATAAAATTAAACATATTAAAGTAATATAAATAATAATTTAAAATATATAAATAAATAAATAAAAACTTATTTTCCTGAGTTAAGTAAAAATGTTTCTCTAGGTCCATATTTCATAATCCTGGTGAAGATCTCATGGTGAAGTATATTTAACCATTGATTTAGCAATTATATATTTATTCCAAATTGATAAATTATTAACGTTTTCCAATGGTTTTCTTGTAATAA
Source organism: Epiperipatus broadwayi (assembly GCA_028023455.1). Lineage (NCBI taxonomy): Eukaryota > Metazoa > Onychophora > Udeonychophora > Euonychophora > Peripatidae > Epiperipatus > Epiperipatus broadwayi. Next base: position 1,021,386 of record JAQFVV010000279.1, read on the forward strand.
GATAAAATATATCTGTCAGATATGGATGTTCTTAATCTCCATTTTACCAGTTAGACATTTTACACAATTAATATTTTAAATTGGCATGAAAATTCGTTTCATAACTATCATGATATAGCTTTGTTTTACTCACTGCACATTTTAAGATTTTTTAAATATATATATATATATATATATATATATATATATATATATATATATATATATATATATATATATATATATATATATATATATATATATATATATATATATATATATATATATATATATATATATATATATTATTTAATAAATATATTTATAGGCATAGAAAAATGATGTAATAAAATAAAGAAGTTACTTATAATTCAAATAGATGATCTTTTTTTTTTTCACTTTCTATTCTTTTTCAGATTTCAAAAAAAAAATTAAAATATTTTTCTTATAATCTTTTTTTGATCCTTAGGTTTTAATTTTCATATGAATAAATTAATATTTTAATTTGGAAAAGTTAAACCTTTTCAAATATCTTAGAAATTTAATTCCAGTGTAAAATAGTAATTTTCATTAGAAAAAAAAGTTGATTAAAAAAATCATTTTCTTTTTTCCTTTTCTTCTTTATAAAGATAAAGAATGAGTTATTTATATCATTGCCTGCTTTTATTTCAATGTTTGATTTAATTACACATTGTTAGAAATGAATATTAAGATATAATAAAATATATATATATAATTTTTTTTTTTAATTTCAAATCTGGATTATCTAAATGTTTGACATCTAAGTACATATTATTTAAGATTACATTTATTAAAATAATATATATATATATATATATATATATATATATATATAACAGTCGGTGATGATAATGAAGTATCCAGTCTTACTTTATCTGCCAACAGAGCGCTACTAGACCATTTGGACATAGCAAACTTATAGAGTAGGCAGATACACACTGTTAAGATCACAACTGCCAGCCCTAGTCACTAGCTCAATAAGACACAGAAACTTATATATTTATTAAAATATATTTTTAATAATAAAGGATTTAAAAAAAGCAATCACTGTCAGTATTAATACACAAAAAAGGAATTTATTTACATATATAATTGATAACGCACAAACTTAAATATATATATATAACAAAAGAAGAAAGTTGTATATTATTGATAACGCACAAACTTAAATATATATATATAACAAAAGAAGAAAGTTGTTTTATTCTGTTTCATTAGTTATTTTATTTGTTTTTAACTTTAACTTTAAATCTTTAGAACGTTGAGTATAAATGAGCTACCTAGATGCACTCACAAATTTTCAAATCACTTGACTTCAGACTAAAAATCTGAAGCCACACCAACACTCATTTCCAGATATATATCAGCAACCAATGCAATGTGAACATGTTAGCATAGAATCACACTGACAGGATTGTGCATCTGAACATCATGATATTATTGGAGAAAACATGACCTTCTTCTCACAAGAATGTGGATCTGTCGGCGAAGAAAACATGCATATAAAATATAAAAAAATAATACGTATGGATGGGAGAGTGGTCTTATCTTACTGGCTTATTTTCCAAAATCTATAGAGCTGGAAGGGGTCAATGGTGCAGGAAATACATCTGCATCCATTTCAGTGATATGACTACTTCTTTGGGGCCATGCATTCAGTTGGGCTCATCGCCCTAGGTGCTAACACACTTCACATTTCATTGATATAAACATTCATATATCTCTCCACCAGCATTGGCACAATTGAAACAAATAGTCTGAAATCAAAACCCTTTTTAAAAGTAACATATTGAAACTAGTCTAGCAGCCATCTACATTCAACTAACATTTAAATCATTTTATTAATTTAATTCAAAACAAAAAAATCTTTAGTTTAATTAAGGTTTTAAAATCATTTTTAAGATAACATTTATATTTTAACTTTTTTTTTTTTTACTATTTTTAACCTATTTTAAAATTTAACAATGCACAAATAACAATGTGTTTTCTATCTTTAAATTCATTTGCAACAGAAAACTCTGCCCTATTACAAACAGATATTAATTTTTAAACATAAATAAAGAAAAATAAAATACATTTATTTTAAAAGATTACGTTGAAAACTTTCGCTAAGAGTTTAAAATCGCAAAGTTCAAAGAAAGATAAAAGTTCAGGTTTGCTCAGAAAGAAAGTCTATAGTTCATTTTAAAGACACATAAAGTTTGAAGATTTTAAAATTAAGAGAGTTTATGTTTCATTTTTTTAATTTATTCTTTCCTTTATTCATGCTCATTCCTTTGCGAGGAAGATCCAAATTTATACAAGATCCATTTCTTGTGGGCGATGACGATTTATGAAGACGCGTTTACGATGTTTTCTGAAGAAGGTACCAGTGGATTGATCCTGGGATCCATGGAGATGAAATCTGCCTTTGGCTGGCCATGCCGATGGAAGCATGATGAAGTTAATTACATTTTTTTGTGACGGTGATAACTTTTAAAATTATTTTTACGGATGAATTCAAAACTTTAATTTGTCTAATCTCCAACTAACTAATTATTGTTTTGGATTTTCCTTTTATAGTCCTCAGGTACCTTATCTCTGGAATGCAGGATTCATCAAATATACTTCATGTCTGTATCTTATTGGTTTATTGGGTTTGTGTTCAAGGTAAGATTTTGGTTTTTGCACTAAGGTTTTTATTTTATATGTTATTTAAAGATTTAAAATCTTTGTTTCGATTCTATAATTTTTTAAAGCTTATTTTAATATTTAAATCAAACATTAATAAATTAATAATTCGTTATTTGTGCGTTTTGAACGTTTGTGTTTTTAATTCAGTATTAGATATTTGCAGAACATTACTTATTAGAATTTAAATGTAATTCATATATATATATATCCCATTACATATATATATATATATATATATATATATATATATATATATATATATAAATATATATATATATATATATATATATATATATATATATATATATATATATATATATATATATATACTATTAATAGAGCACACCTTAAGCTGTAAAATATATTTATGTATTTATATCAAATGTATGTGGAGTTTTTAACGAAGAAACGAAATGAAAGTGGGGGCAGTACTACATTAGTTTCTATTAAGTCTAATTCTATGGTAATGCCTTTTAATCTATGCTTAGTAAATCTGGTCATACCATTATGTTTGATATTATTGTCATAGGTGATAAGCTTAATTATTATATTTTCACTATCTATTAGTCTATTCCTAGCATTGCTAGCATACATTCTTATTTTCATAATCGATCTTTATCAAGATATGTGCATCAGAAATCCCATGCCATCTCAACTTTATTTTAGGTTGTAAATATGATGATGCATGACTCTGGACCATCTACTCTTGCAATGAGATCTCTGCATAGGATAATTCTGGCAATGTGTGACCCATAGCAATTCCATCCAAGACCCTCACTTTCAAGAGACGGATTCCATGAAATGACGGTATGGCAAGTCAGCATATTCTTATTTCAAAATGATAAAATATTTTATCTTCAAGAAATGGATCATCAAATCTTATTTGGCTATTATGTTAGCACTGTAATACTTGATTATGTTATATTACTTGTTTAAAAGATTAAGCCCATAAAAATCTGTAGATGTGATTTTGTGGTCTCACTAAGCATATTTTGTATATTGATTACATTTTTTGATGCGTTGCTTAATGACTCAAGAGATATTTATTTATAGAAGTACTCCAACATACATTAATCATTTAATAGCTGAAATACACAGGCTTATATATACCTGTGTCTATATATGTAATAGACAGGGTATGAGCACAGACTTTCACATGACCCACCACTCTCCACACCATCTCATAACACTGATACACTTGAACACGCATATGTTGAAAAGATAAATAATCACCAATATACGTATTTCATGCTAAACCAGCAATCATCAGTTGGTCCAGATTACCATCTCTACACATATATGCTACAAGTGCTCAGATATATATTAAGATAGCAAATCCTCCTACTTTAATGGACAGGCTTCAATCCACTCCACACTGCAACTCTTCAACCGTCCATCCAATTGAAAATCTGATGATGGAATGCTCAAAGAGCACCCTGAGGCCGAGACTATTGTCACACCCATGTTGAGCTAAGGTCAATCTGACCCCACATGTACAGGACATAATCCATTAAATACATATGCAAGGGATAGGCAGACATCTCTAATATGTAATAACTGAAATACACAGGCTTATATATACCTGTGTTTATATATGTAATAGACAGGGTATGAGCACAGACTTTCACATGACCCACCACTCTCCACACCATCTCATAACACTGATACACTTAAACACACATATGTTGAAAAGATAAATAATCACCAATATACATATTTCATGCTAAACCAGCAATCATCAGTTGGTCCAGATTACCATCTCTACACATATATGCTACAAGTGCTCAGATATATATTAAGATAGCAAATCCTCCTACTTTAATGGACAGGCTTCAATCCACTCCACACTGCAACTCTTCAACCGTCCATCCAATTGAAAATCTGATGATGGAACGCTCAAAGGGCACCTGAGGCCAAGATTATTGTCACACCCATGTTGACCTAAGGTCAATCTGACCCCACATGTACAGGACATAATCCATTAAATACATATGCAAGGGATAGGCAGACATCTCTAATATGTAATAGCTGAAATACACAGGCTTATATATACCCGTGTCTATATATGTAATAGACAGGGTATGAGCACAGACTTTCACATGACCCACCACTCTCCACACCATCTCATAACACTGATACACTTGAACACACATATGTTGAAAAGATAAATAATCACAATAATCTCCACCTCAGGGTGCCCTTTGAGCATTCCATCATCAGATTTTCAATTGGATGGACGGTTGAAGAGTTGCAGTGTGGAGTGGATTGAAGCCTGTCCATTAAAGTAGGAGGATTTGCTATCTTAATATATATCTGAGCACTTGTAGCATATATGTGTAGAGATGGTAATCTGGACCAACTGATGATTGCTGGTTTAGCATGAAATACGTATATTGGTGATTATTTATCTTTTCAACATATGTGTGTTTTAGTGTATCAGTGTTATGAGATGGTGTGGAGAGTGGTGGGTCATGTGAAAGTCTGTGCTCATACCCTGTCTATTACATATATAGACACAGGTATATATAAGCCTGTGTATTTCAGCTATTACGTTTTAGAGATGTCTGCCTATCCCTTGCATATGTATTTAATGGATTATGTCCTGTACATGTGGGGTCAGATTGACCTTAGGTCAACATGGGTGTGACAATAATCTCGGCCTCAGGGTGCCCTTTGAGCATTCCATCATCAGATTTTCAATTGGATGGACGGTTGAAGAGTTGCAGTGTGGAGTGGATTGAAGCCTGTCCATTAAAGTAGGAGGATTTGCTATCTTAATATATATCTGTGCACTTGTAGCATATATGTGTAGAGATGGTAATCTGGACCAACTGATGATTGCTGGTTTAGCATGAAATACGTATATTGGTGATTATTTATCTTTTCAACATATGTGTGTTCAAGTGTATCAGTGTTATGAGATGGTGTGGAGAGTGGTGGGTCATGTGAAAGTCTGTGCTCATACCCTGTCTATTAATCATTTAAATAAAGTAAAAACATATCTATTGTGTATATTTTCCATCCTCAATAAGCTTATGATAATTTGGTCAGTTAGTTAACTGACAATTATCTAAATCATCCTGAAATCAGTCAAGATTGTGTTTCTCTCTTGTACTTTGGGTGAATAATTATAAGTATGCACTACACTATCATGCTAAATTATTTATTGAAATATAACACTGCATCAAACCTCATAATTTATAAACTTATATGTAAATACCAGTATTAAAGTGTGAAAGAAGCACAACACAACTTACCTTTCATATGAGGCTAATTACATAATATAATTCAATGTATGTATATATATATATATATATATATATATATATATAAAGGAGCAAACTTTTTTTCAGGTATATATATCACACACTATATTATATATATATATATATATATATATATATATATATATATATATATATATATATATATATATAGTAACCCTTTGTTTATTTCATCTATAAACCAATTGTAAGAAAGTGAACTATTTATAGGCATTTTAATGTAAGAAAAGTTGAAAAGTTTTATTTGGAGAAATAAATAACTGTATAACTCAAATTTAATATATATATATATATATATATATATATATATATATATATATATATATATATATATATATATATATATATATATATATATATATATATATATAGAGAGAGAGAGAGAGAGAGAGAGATACAGAATATAAAATATAGTAGATTGTATAATGAAAGGGATTTTTTTTTGTACATATATAATAATTGAAAAATAAATATTTATATGGCTAAGATAAAGAGTCTTTATGAATTTTAATGTTTATTATAAAAAGTTGTGAAAATTGAAATTGAATTAGTTATAAGTAGCTTTAGTTTGACAGTTCTTTTCAAGAATAGGTTTAAAATTATAAGAAATTATAATGGATATTTATGTTTGTGATTATAAGAAATTAGTGTGGATATGTTATGCTCATGTGATCTGAATAAACACTTTTCTATTTTATGTTTTGCATATGTATGTATGTGTGTGGTACAGATATATGGATTTGTTTTGTTTTTTTTTATTTATGGAAATTTATATATTGTGTTCTATATTATTTCATAATATAGTGTAAAAATGAATCTGTTTAATCTGTTGCTTGCAGATCCAAAATGTAAGTTTAAATAAAAGGTTATTTAGATAATATTTATTTTGAAAACATTGGCAAGCAATCTTAGATAGTATTTTAATTGGGTTTATCATAATTCACCTAGCCATGTGTTTGACCCACATGGTGAAATTGGAATTAAAGTGAAGAAGGAAGGACAATAACAAAGGTTTTTAAATGGTTGTGAGAGGTTAATTAGAGGTCAGAAAACCAGAGAGATTTTCTTTTTTAAAAGGACAAATATAGGGGGGTGGGAATTCAGAACTAATGGGTAATTCAAAACAATTATTTTTATCTCTGAACGTTTTCTCTGGCCTTTCAATTTTTTTCTCAGAATTAATATGTTAATTAATGTAAATTATATTTAAAATATGAATTTATAATTCATATATAATAGGTATATGTTTTCTTTCTCCAAAGTTAATTATGAACAAATCAACTTTTAATAAGAAACTCTATGTCCAATGTCACAATATGTATATTTGACTTTTTAAAAAAATGTTTAAAGAGAGAATGATCAAACTGTTATATAATGTTAAAGAGCCAATTCATATTTTAATAATTATTTGACTTATTCAAATTCATTTAAAAAAGAGAGCATCAAACTTTAATATAATGTTTAAAAGCCGATTCATATTTAATAATCAGAATCTACTTGTTTGACTGTATTTTGAACCTAAAATGGAAAAACAAAAAAGAAAAAAACAACTAAATTCAAACCCAGAAAAGGAACTCATCAAAATGAAAATGTGATCAGCAGAACTCTTTGAAACTATTTTAATTATCAGTGTGGTTACATTTTGATAAAATTCAGTATATTGATACAGTATGAGTGTCTATGTAGCTATCTCCAAAATAAAATGAACTAAATAGTAATTAACTGATGGACAATTACATCAAGTCGTCAAATTTGGCCTTGAAGGAAAGAGACTGTCATAATGTTTAATATTTATTTTTTTATTTTTATTTATATAATATGTAGAGCCTATAGAAATTTTAATTTATATTAAATTTTTTTTTTTTTTTAAAAAGTCAAAGGAAAGAAAAATATTTTACCATTGAGAAAAAAAAAGGAAGATTTAAACATCAAATCTTAAATATAATTTTTTTAGAAAAAAAACAAAATATTTTTTTTTTGACAAAATTTTATGCTGAATATTAGAGATATGAAGAGGATTGGATGCTCATATGAAAAATCATTGTTATGCTATAAGTGTTAATGATCTGTTATTAATATAGATATTGGGTTGATGTTGATGTGGGCTTGATTGTTTAAAATTGAGATAATTCATGGTTTTGATTCTGATCTGGTCAGACTTTTTGTCATTTATATCTCGACCATAATTGATGTATGTGTGTGCATATGTGAAACTATAAATGATTGTTATTACTGAGATAGAGATATCATACCACCTCAGCAAAATAATAATAGTAATAATAACAAGTCAGATAAAAATCCAAGATAAAAATGATTTGAATGCCTTCTCTTGTAGTAGCATTTATCATAAATAAATAAAAACACTTGTTTGGTTATTGCACGCTCTTAATTTTACATATTTGTAAGTGAGCTATATATAGTCATGTGACATCTGATTTTATTATTACTATTATTATTTTGGTTGGGCTTTAGCTAAATTAAAGAGCTAAGCCTACTAATATATGGAGTATCTGAATTAAGTTCAGGCCCATATGATTTTTTTTTTCAGTTGGAGAGCTGACTTTAAAGACATGTAGATGTCTAAAAGTTTCAGATCTTCTTCTAACAATTATCTTTTAGATAAATGCTTTGCTTGAGTTGGTTTTTTAGATCTAATGTCCCAACTCCTCACTGAAGAGACCCATAGGTCGAAACCGGTCTGGGGATGGGGACAATCCAAGATAAAAATGATTTGAATGCCTTCTCTTGTAGTAGCATTTATCATAAATAAAAAAAAAGCAGCTTGTTTAGAGTTATTAGCACGCTCTTAATTTTATATATATATATATATATATATATATATATATGATGTTGGCCAGAAATAAATTAAATTATCTAATATCATTGGAGTTGCTTCTCATATGTAATTTAATCTCAAAGCTGGTCATACAAGGCAGAGATCATGAGTGTTCATGCCATGTGTATCCCATGCATGATTACTTGTGTTCAAATTCTAGATTGAGTTGTGTGATCATGTGAAACAACTGATACAATATTTGCTACAATGGCTTAGTAATAGCAATAATACCTAATAAAGTTGTATTAGGTATTTTTTATTTTATTAACTCCATTTATCTCTTTGATTTCCAGTACGACATTTTAAATTTTAAAAGAAAATTATAATAAATATAGATTATAGTATAATTTCTGTTTTAATGCAATAAATATAAATAAATGTACATTGTTAGAAAGAGCAAATATCAAATAATGTAATGAAGCTGATAAAATAGTCATTCCCTAAAAAAAATTAAGAAAAAATATTTTCTATACTTTTAAAAATGTTTATTTTTATATTGATACACAAATTCTAAATTTTGCAAGTTAAGTGTTAATCTACACTTTTATAAACAGCTTCATCACACTTGTCACAAAAACATGAAAAAAAAAAGATATATAACATGTCTTACCTGAGATAATTAAAAATATCAGAAATGTCAAAAATCAATCAATTTGTAGCTTTCATTTTTACTTGCAGACTCAGATCTTGTTCTTCCATTCAGAGTATCTGTTAGCCCTTTCAACGATTATTATTTAATTGGTCGAATGAGTTAAAAATCAAAACTTGTAATTGGCCAACTCACAACTTTAACAAAATCTATTGTTAAAATAGATCACTTTTAATAATATAATATGTTAGTTTCGTTTGTAAAAAGTATATTACTGAATTGTCAGATTACAAAACAAACGAATCTTTTCAAAAATAAAATTTATTTATAATTAAAAAAATATTCAATTGTGAAATAAAAAGTAACGCTATTCAACCAACCAAAAAGATTGCGACACAATCTTTTTTTCACTTAACATTATGACAATAGTAGCAATAAATAAATAATCCTTGTAATATCTTAACTATTTTTCTAAAATAATTTGATTTTGTATTATTTTATCAATAATAATTTGTAATTCAATTCAAATATTGTTTAAAATGTTGTAAACATTTGTTTATCATTTTTAATAAAAATCAAAACGAACATAACTTTTACTTTTAATTTCCTTTTCTGACAGAAGGGGAAGCCAATAAGATTCAAGAAAAGTTGGTGAGGAGGTGGTGTTTGGTTTTGTTTGACATATATGGTCATTTTTATTGATTTTTTACTTGTAAAATAACTCTGAAGAGGGCACCATCTTACAGAACTTTTGATTTTCTTTCAAATGACATATAATATGTATGCATGCGATAAAAAGTGGCCGATTTAGAGTGACGTCAAATCTTCTCGTTTTTAGACGAGTCATGCATTTTAAGCGTTAGAAGTAAAATTTGGTTTTAGTGTGGGACAAAAAAATAACAGTAAGAATAGTGCATAAGATATTATGCAAATAAAATTTGAGTAAATTATAATGTATAAAAAAATATAATATATTATTATATTATTAATAATGTGGGGGAGAGGGTGGTAGCAATGACTTAATATATGTATTCAAAAAAAATAAATATCAAATACATAAGAAAATAAAATGAATAAAAACAAAATAAATCAGTAAGATCAAAATAAATTTATTACAAGCACTAATTACAATTATATATATATATATATATATATATATATATATATATATATATATATATATATATATATATATATATATATATATATATATATATATACAAAATACAGTTCAATTTATATAAATTATATTATTTTAGAAGTACTTTCGACTATACACTTTGTAGTCTTTATCAACTATATAACATTGAATAATCAAAATGAGACAACCCTTAACAATACCCATAGTTCAATTCAGATTTCCCACAATTCTGTTATCTTAACATTTGATGACTGCATTCATTAAAATTTGATGATTTCTTGAAATCAACATAGCCTCTTTTATTTTACATTTATTATGACAACGTTCAATTTGAATAATTTTCATATTTTTATAATCAAATTAAAATTCATATTGACAAGATTTATTATGAACAAAGATAACAGATGATGAAGGTTTATTTACATCTGTTCCATATTGATTCTCTTTTTAAATTCTATTATATAAAAGAATATGTTTTTTTATTCTCTTCTCAAATGTACACTTAGATTCACCAATGTATTGTACGCCACATCCACATATCAATCTATATATAATAGAATTTTGAATAAACTTTGAATTTTGAATTTTAGAATTATTAAGCAATCTATTTATGTTATTTGTAAAGAAAAAAGCAATATGACACAAACCATTATAAATTTTCCTAATAAACTTGACCTGCTCATCTGATATAAATGGTATTGAAATCCATTTCATTTTGATATTTTTAATTTTATTATAGTGTTGATTTCTTTTAAATCCTTTAATAATATTAGCAATAGCATTTTATAATAACCAATTTTCAACAAGTCATTAACAAATAAATGTACATTTTTAATTTTATCACTAGAATATTTGCATAATTTTTCATTTATGCAAATATTCTAGTGATAAAATTAAAAATGTACATTTATTTGTTAATGACTTGTTGAAAATTGGTTATTATAAAAATGCTATTGCTAATATTATTAAAGGATTAAAGAAACAACATAATAAAATTAAAAATAAAAATATCAAAATGAAATGGATTTCAATACCATTTATATCAGATGAGCAGGTCAAGTTTATTAGAAAATTTATAATGGTTTGTGTCATATTGCTTTTTTCTTTACAAATAACATTAATAGATTGGTTAATAATACTAAAATTCAAAATTCAAAGTTTACTCAAAATTCCATTATATATAGATTGATATATGGATGCGGCGTACAATACATTGGTGAATCTAAGTGTACATTTGAGAAGAGAATAAAAGAACATATGCTTTTATATAATAGAATTCAAAAAGAGAATCAATATGGAACAGCTGTAAATAAACCTTCATCATCTGTTATATTTGATCATAATAAATCTTGTCAATATGGATTTAAATTTGATTATAAAAATATGAAAATTATTCAAATTGAACGTTGTCATAATAAACATAAAATAAAAGAGGCTATGTTGATTTCAAGAAATCGTCAAATTTTAATGAATCGCCAGTCATCAAATGTTAAAATAACAGAATTGTGGGAAATCTGAATTGAACTATGGGTATTGTTAAGGGTTGTCTCATTTTGATTATTCAACATTATATAGTTGATAAAGACTACAAAGTGTATAGTCGATAGTACTTCTAAAAGAATATAATTTATATAAATTCAAAACTACCCCAAATCTAAAATTAAACCAGACCAGCATAAAAATAATATTAAAACACAACCTAAGGTTTCACTGCTACAAGCAGACTTCTCAAGTGTAAAGAACTACAAAAAAACCACACATTATATATACTATTAAAAACTACCCACAAATCCATTCACTTCCCATCCACTTTTAATATTAAAAGAACTCTTAAATAAGTTAATTGCTTCAGAATAATAAATTTTCAATAATAAAGACTCTTTAATTCTTCTTTTGATTTCATTTCTCTCAAAGAAGACAACCTTAGCTTCATCAAAATCAATAGTGTGGCCTGTATCTTTTTCATGGACATACAAAGCAGAACTAAGATATCTATTTTTAACTCTACTTTTATGAACATGTATTCTTTCATTTAAACTCAAACTACTCTGACCTATGTAAACCTTCTTACAAATAAACAAGGAATAAAATATACCACACCAGGAATAGTCTTTCTATCAAAAACTTCTTTTGTATTATTTAATAAATTATTCAATGTTACACCCCTTTTCCAAGCAATTTTCTTATTTCCAAACAATTTACTATTTCTACACACAATTTTATAAGAAGACAATTTAAATGGCAAAGAAATAAAATCATATTTTTCTTTAACCTTTACATCCTTACAAATATTACTATTAAATAAAAATACTTTTAACAAACTTATCAGAGTATCCAACACTCAAATAATCTTTATAAAATTGATATTTCTGAAACAAAGCTACCCCACTAGAATTATTTAATTTAATATTCCTATGACAATAATTCCTTAAAGCAGCTACTTTATGAGATACAGACTGATAGCTAATAGGTTTAATTACAGATCTTAATTCTTTACTTTTAACTAAATGACTGCACAATAATCAATTAGTTTCTATATTTCTAATCACCAAAAGATCTAAAAATTTTAACATACCAAAATCTAACCCCCCTCCTTCTAACACAAATTTTATAGAAGGATCAAAACAATTAAACTCATTTACAAATTCCTTCAATTTATCATTCTCAACTACAAATAAACAATCATCAACATATCTGACAAATAATTTTACATATAAACAATTCTTTTTAATAATAATTTCCTCTTCCATAAAACTAATATAAACTGAACATACTAAAGGAGAAATAATATAACCTATTATCCACCCTTCCTTAATCTTATAAAAATTACCTCTATAAGTAAAATATATAGAATCTTCCAATAACAAAAGCAAATCTTTAATTACCTTAATTTTATTTTTTGATAAAGAACTTTTCTTAATCAATACAGACAAAAGAACATCAATACTTCTTAACCTATTAGCAGACTGATACATATTTTCAATATCTAAACTTCCAAATACTCAATTACTTTCCATTTTAAAATTATTAATCTTATCAAAAGCCTCAAAAGAAGAAGAAACTGTGTACTAACCAAAATCAATAAATTGTTTTAAAAAATTATTCAAGAATCTAGAAATACCCTCTACAACACTACCTGTAAAATCAAAAATAAATCTTAAAGGAAAACCATCTTTATGAGTTTTAATATTCACAAACATCTTAGCTGATGTAAAATCATTAGGATAGCATTTTAAATAATCTACTCTATTAAAAAATTTTAAATTAACCATTTTCTTCATAATATCTATCAATTTTTTTTTAATCAAATTACCTGGATTTTTATCTAACAACATATATTTACCATTAGTTTTTAATAGTATATATAATGTGTGTTTTTTTGTAGTTCTTTACACTTGAGAAGTCTGCTTGTAGCAGTAAAACCTTAGGTTGTGTTTTAATATTATTTTTATGCTGGTCTGGTTTAATTTTAGATTTGGGGTAGTTTTGATTTTATATTGACTAGTTTAGCTTTATGCTTGTAATGTTTATATAAATTGTACTGTATTTTGATATATACATTGATTTGTATATTACATATATTGTGAAACGAATACAGATATCAAACTTTATTCATTATATATATATATATATATATATATATATATATATATATATATATATATATATATATATATATATATATATATATATATATATATATATATATATATAAACAAAAAAAATCAAGAAAGATTAAAATACATTGCAAGCACTAATGAAAGTCTGTGTGAAAACATATTTGTCTGATTTAAAACTGAAAAAAATCAAGAGAATACAAAATTGCAACAAATGAGTACACTGTTACTATAATCATGCATTAAATGAACAATCATATCAATAAAATTATCATATATCTTACCTACTGCAGATACAAGTAGAAACATGGTCTGAGTATGTATTTGCCCCATGCCATTTTGTTGTGATAAGCCATTTGAACTGTGCCATTACAAAATTGCAACAAATGAGTATGCAATAAAAAAACAATCATATATATATATATATATATATATATATATATATATATATATATATATATATATATATATATATATATATATATATATATATATATATATATTTTACCTATTGCAGACTCAAGTAGAAACAAGATTCTGAGTCCGGGTGTGTGTCATGGTGTATTGTGACTGTGTGCAGGTAGCAGGATTTAGAGAGACACTGGAGCTGCACTATTTTTATCATAGTAAACATCAAAGCAGTCTCTCACTCTCAACATACAAGGCAAGAGATCCATATTTCACACAACCAAAATAAGTTGAATGCTGTATTTTTTTTACCAGCAAAAAACACACTTTCTTTGTCCTTGCTTACTACCACAACACAGATCAGACATAATATGGTGTCCAGTCAGTGTCAGCTATTGTTTTGCAAAAGACTTCAGTTTCCTGGATGAGAAGTAACCAATAAGGATGGTTGATAAGGCTATTATAAATTTCAAATGTGATATAGACCTTCTTTGATTTTGGGCCATGTATACAGTATATTGAATGTTGGAATTAGTAATAGCTCTATCAAAACAATGCCATAATATGCACATAAGTTATTGCCTTGATTTTCTATCCCAACCATACACAGTTCATTTCTGGTTTGCTAAAACAATCCTACATATGAAGCAGTTGCATTTTTACTTGCTATTTGGCATGTATATAAATGTTTTGTACCATCTTTCTTTGTCCTAAGCACAGTATTAATACCATATGGTGGATAATCATTATTGAGCATAACAATTGGCTTCTTATCCATTCAAACTACAAATGCAAAACCACTGTCTCTATCAACTACACAATGACAATATCCTCTCTTCATCTGTTTATAATCTTATGCCTTGTTGTAGATGCTATATAAAATGCCCTTCCTAGCAACTTTCAGTGTTCCACAAGAAGAGAATTTATTTGCAGACAGCTCTTAGGCTAACTGTGAGATAGTAAAATATCTGTCATAAAAATAATATGGTTCTGATTAGCAAGATGTGGCAAAATGACTGTCAGCACAGCTCAGATTCTCAGTTATTGGCCAGCAACCTGAGTTGTGATTTTACCTGTATACAACTCCATATGGTACAGATATCCATTATGGCTATCTGCACAGAACCACCATTTGAAGTCTTGCTTTATCGGTTTTGAGGCATCAAACTATTTCAAGGTGTTACAACCTTTAAATTAAATAATGACATCATCAGCTGCTATTTCTTGGTGATTTGATAGCCAGATTTAAAATTAATATTACAATGACATATAATAGATCTGACTTTATAAATCCTATTGTGCTCTTTATTAATATTTGGTGGCATTTTTTTATTATCATTGAAGTGCATATTGCATTAAATTTCCATAAATCAACTTCAGGTAATAACTATATTAATTCCCTGTTGGTGCACTAATTCATTTGTAGACCAAATGAAATTATGCCTAGTCATGTGTGATATACTACAAATATGTATTATCATGCCAAAAATGCACTGAACTCATCTGGTGACAGATTACCTCACTTAGAAACTGCCTTCCATTCTACAGCATATTTATTGGTCTCAACACATATATAATTGAACATTTTTTATCAAATAGAAAGTTAAAAAAATCAATAAAGAATACTCACAGGTGATGGGAAATTTAGCTTGTGAGACTTAATACATGTTCTAAATGGCACACATAAATTATGAATGTTATCCAAAAATACATCTAAGTCAGGTGATGATAAAGGTCCAGGCATAGTCTCAGTTGCCATCCTAACATTCCTTACTGATGACTTCACATAGCTTTTTTTTTTTTACTTTTTTGGACAATGTAGTTTCTCCATCATTTTAAATATCAAAAAGATTTTCATCTGATAAGCGGCTAGAAGAGGCCTCAGCATTACAAGCATGGTCAATAGGAAACTCATATGAATCTGAGAAAACTCATTTTGTAGGAAAAAAATAATTTCTAATGACTAAGTCTAAAAAAATTAGAAAAAAATAATTAAAAGGTACATTTTGCAATAAAATTCATAAAAAAAATAAAATTTTATTGTAGAGAATAGATACTTAAATTTATTTGCAGAAAGCAAAATGGTGAAAAAAAGCTGTAAGAACCATACATTTAGTAATTACTGATTCTGCAAAAACTCAATTGAAAATCTTAACTTCTGGAGATATGTACGTTTATACATATTGACTGTCAAAGGATTAATTATATATGTGTGTATATAGTATCCATGACTAACATTTTCATTACTATAGTATATTTGTTAAAGATTTATGGTAAATTTGCAAAATATTTGTAAATAACTGTGTGTATGTGTGTCAATTATTATCATGTTTTTTTATGTATATACTTGTATTTTGTGTGTAACCATTTGTTAAATTATAATAATTAAATTATATAAAATTTATTTATCACATACTATTTTGATCATGTTGTACAATTTATTTGTTAATGTAAGAGGGATAGATTCTTAGTGAGTATATAGAGGGTGATTGGTTATTTAAATTATTGCACTAATATTGCATTCTCTCCTTGTGGAGAGTAGTGTCTTTATCTATAATGGACCTGTACAAATATTTATTCATCTCAAATGGATAAAATAAAATTTTGTATATATGTAAATAGTAGATTCGAGAATTTTCCTGAATTACAACTTTGGTTTTAAGATTAGAGTTAAGTTCTTAACATATAATTTGATGTTACCAATATGAAGCTCTATAGTAATAAAGCCCTGAAAGTAGTTAGAGAGGGATTGGCCAATGAGATTTATTAATAATAAGAATATTAAAAAAATACAAGATAAATAGTTAGTAGTGTTAAGATAAAGGATATGCAAAGATAAAGTGTTAATGCAAAGGTAAAGAAATTGAATAATGTATAATGGCAATAAGTACTGAGTTTAAACTCAGTAGGAAATAGTTTGAGGTGATTTGAATGATAGCTAATTTTGCAGGATGTAGGGAAATGTGGGCATATTATATAATCCAAAATATATGCAGTAGAACTTATGTTTTTTGAGTGTAAGAATTGTAAAAATATAGTAAAGATTGAAATCTTAAATTAGGGTAAATATATGTTAATAAGATTGGCATTTAAAAAGAAAATGGAAGAATAAAAAATCAAGAAGAGATTCAAGACATTTTCTAGAAAGAACAATTTCAGTCATTCATTATAGAAATAATATAACAAATGCTGAGAAATGAATTTAATGAATTACAACAGAAAAGTGAGATGAAATTTAATGAGATATGGTAAAAAATAGATGAAAAGTTAAATGAAGTACAACAAAAAACTGATGACAGATTTTGTGACATGACACATGAATATGGAAAGATTTCAAAAACATGACAGACTATGAGAAAAATAGGTGTGTTGAGAACAGAAAGTTCAGGTAACATTGGAAACCTTGTGAAGAATTGAAATAAGGGGATTAACAAAATAAAAGAAAAGCAGAAGGATCCAGAAAAAATGAGTTATAGATTTAGTATCACAAGTTGTAGAGAATAAAAATAAAAGTGATCAGTCAAGAATAATTTACAAGAAAATGTGGACAATATAAATATTAAAAATTTAAAAGTTGTAACTAATTAATTAGTCAAAAAAGGACCATAATACATAGAATAAATGAGATATAGGTAAGGTCAGTGAGTTGGGTGAACCAAAAGGAAAGGATGAGGAATGATTCTTAGTATGTGGATAGTTGTAATGTAGAAAAAAAGGAAGATGTAATTTTAAAACTTGATAACACTAATTGAAGTGAGACATAGGCTAAGATGAATCAGCTTTCAAAACTTAGAGTATTCAGAAGTCAAGATGGTGAAATACCACCTGAACATCTGAATAGCTTGGAAAGATATTTTAATCTTAATAAAATAACAAAAAAATGTAATTGGGTCATTGTCTATAGCCACTTACAAGCTGACGATCAAGTATAATGGGACTCATTGTTTTGGCAACTGGAAACTTTTAGTGCTTATAGAAAGACATTGGTGAATAACGTTTGGTCTGAAAAATGTCAAGAGGTTATTAAATATCAAAAAGTACAAGAAAGATTCTGTGCTGGAAGTGTAGAAGAATATGTTCAACTCTTTAGGAAAAAAGTGGCCAAGTTAAGAACTTTGGATGAGTGTTGCTTTTCTGGGTCAGATTATTAGAATAATTCATCATAATTTACATTTTAGAATTGGAAATTTATTATGAGGATTGATAAAAAAACAATTGAGCAGGTAGTAGATTTTCTAAATGCAATTTATATAAGCCAACCTTACTAATCAATTAAAAATAGGAAAAAGTCTTAGAACTCTATGTATATTAATGCATTAGCAGTGGAGGAAAAAGTGATGATATTCCATGGTATAGAGAAAAAGAAATCATCAGAAATTCATGGAAAAAATGGGTGATTATCAGAAGTTACCATCACCATGTAGGAGTTCTTGAAAGAGAGGCACATCACCACAAAAACTGGATCCTACATGGAAAGTGTGACGCAACCAACAAAAAACCAGTTGATATTCCCATCCCCAGAACTATCAAGTAGTTACAAAAAAGTTGCCATTAATATTGGATATTGGATGGCTTTAATTATTATAATTTAGGATTTGCCCTTTTGATTCTTAGGAATAATAACATTAAATAAAACAAATGTATAGTGCCAAATGATGTAATACCTAGCTGGTAAGTCCATCAAATATTTCAAGTAAGACAATGAAATATAAGGATAGATATAATAGATATGAATGCAGTTTGTAGTGGAGTAACCCTGAAGCTATTTTATTACTCAAGTGACTTCATAAATGACAGTGATGGTAGGAAATAATAGGTAGTATTTAGGATTTATAAGTTTCTATAGATCAACATCGCATGATGCTAATATTAGAATCATATACATGATGGAAAGAAAAAATAAAAAATAGAGATTTTATTTTCTTGCACTTGGAGGGAATATTATGATTCTAAATAAAAATCTCAATTTAGAGACATTTGGTATTATAATATTTACAATTTTTTTTTGTTTTTATTTTATTAAAAAAATAAAATATTGGTACAATAATATTAAGAAATATTTTAGTTAAAATTCTCAATATTTTAGTAATTTAATAAATTATGTGTGAATGTTGACTATGCCCACAAACATAAAATATTTTATTTTAATTGGATTGTTAGTATTGACATAAGTGATAAGATAAATGTTTTTATGTTAACAAAAACATATGAATTCCAACACTTATCTAGAAATTGAAATTGAAGAATGTTAACTAATTTTCATTTTATAGTTAACAAAACTTTTAATTTATTAGAGTAAATTATAGAGAAGAGTGGGGAGTGAAACAGATTTAAAACCATGTAGTAATATATTAAAACAAAAGAAGGGTAGGATCATAATTATTTTTAGATGAAGTTAGGCAGTCTATAGGCAAATTAGTCAAGGTAATGTCCTATAAAGGGTTTAAACATAAAATGACATACAATAAGCTGTCTTAAAATTATCACTTACCTTGAATTTAAAAGCAATGCTACTCTCTATTAAATAGATATTTATAAGGAATGTGATTTAGTCATTAAGTTACTAAAGATGTAATTTCCATTTATTTAATCATTATGGGTCTATTGTTGTTATTGTTGCAAATTATTATTTAAAAGACTTGATCTCTCTGCTATTAAGATTTCAATGTAAACATATGGGAGTCTATGTTCTACTGAGAAAGATTTTGCTTGGTTTGATAGAAATAAATTCTAGTAAGGAATAATAAAGTGCAGCTCTTCTAGGGTTGTGAATTTCAATGACAAAAAAGAGAAAATAATAAATGGTTTGGAACACCATAACAATTAGTAAAAAATATTTGCTTTTTATATGGTCATATGTGACCTTAAAAAAATACTGTGGTAAAATTTAATGCCTTTTTCAGAAAGGCCCAATAATAATAATAAGTAATAAAGTGGTATTTGTTATTTTCTTTTATGTTAGTAATTGTCCATTTATATATATATATATATATATATATGGATAATTATACAATACTGACGATATATATCATATATATATATATATATATATATATATATATGAAGTAACGTGAGTAACATTATTATTTTTAAAGAATATTTGTTAAAGATTTTTGGTAAATTTGGAAAAAAATATTTGTAAATATCTGTGTGCATGTGTGTCAATTATCATCCTGGTTTTTTTATTTCTTTACTTTTATATTGTGTGAAATTGTTTTATTAAATTATAATGAATTAATTATATAAATTTATTTACCACATGCCTATTGATATTGTCCAATATTTCAGATTTAACTTAATTAAAAAGGTTTGTGACTGATTATTTGAATTATTGCACATGTATTGTATTTACTCCTTGCAGAGAGTGGCATCCCTATCCATAATAGACCTGTATAAATATTTATTCATCTCAAATGGATAAAATAAAATTTTGTACATATATGAATAGTAGATTTAAGTGTTTTCCTGAATTAACAATATGCCGTATTTTTACAGAGAGAGAGAGAGAGAGAGAGAGAGAGAGAGAGAGAGAGAGAGAGAGAGAGAGAGAGAGAGAGAGAGAGAGAGAGAGAGAGAGAGAGAGAGAGAGAGAGAGAGAGAGAGAGAGAGAGAGAGAGAGAGAGAGAGAGAGAGAGATAGAGAGAAAGAGAGAGAGAGAGAGAGAGAATATAGATTTGAGTATTTAGATTACCGGATGATTATTTACATAGATAAATACAAAAAATTTAAATACAGATATAAATATACAAAAATAGACTTAGAGATAATAAATAAAAGGGTAGTGTCAGTTGAATATATATATATATATATATATATATATATATATATATATATATATATATATATATATATATATATATATATATATATATATATATATATATATATATATATATAACACCCAAAGTGGCAACTTTGAATAGCAGAAAAATGAATGTTAAAATTATAGACACAATATTAAATCTTAAATGGATATATAAACTTTGGGCATCAAAGTATAGACAAAGTTAATTAAAATAAACATTTTATCCTTTTGTTATACAAATATACACTAACATTCCTAAGATCAGTCAAACTGGACAAATGTACATGACCATAGGGGCCAGAGCCTTAAAAAATAACCATACAGAAAATGAATTTCCCAATTTAAATATAATCTTAAAATTTTTATTAATAATTCTGATAACCACTGCTGAGTCCCTATGTAGTTTGTCAAATCTTAAAATAATAAAAACTTATTTAAGATCAACAGTGGCACAAGGAAAACTATCCAAGCTAATGTTGCTTTCTGTCCAAAATAATTGAAATGAAATTATTGATAAATTTTCTGAAATTAAAGCAATGAAATTAAAGTTATATTAATTTTGTTTTCCTGTTATATGAATAACAGACTATGCCAGGTCATGTAAACTATTGTTTTTTTTTTTAATTGTTGCTTTAACAATTTTTTTGTAAATAAAATGTAAATAAACAAAAGATTTTAATATTATATATTAAACATGAGAAATTTAGCCTATCAGAAGACCATCATTTCAACTTCAATTATATGCAAGACAAAACTTTTTAAGATTTAATGTAAATTAAACAAAAGCTTCTAATATTATAAATTGAACATGAGAAATATATCCACCCTGAAAGGCTGATATTTTTATATCAATTATATACTAATAAAAACTAAATATAAATACAGTACTAAAGTATGTATCACCCCCTTAATATATATATATATATATACATATTTTGCGGGTTCATCCGTGTTAAAAACTTTTAATATCAATATACTGACGTTTCGACTTGGTTACATTTAAATAATATGCATCCTCATATTAAATTTACAATGGAGACAGAGTCTGATGGAAAACTCCCTTTTCTTGATGTTCTAGTCACCAGAACACCAAATAGTTTATCTTTTTCTATTTACAGAAAGGATACACACACAGACAGATATTTACATTTCCATTCTCATCATCACCCAACTCAGATAGTTTCTGTAGCCAAAACTCTTTTAAATAGAGCAATTAACCTTTCAGATGACACACATCTGAAAGAAGAAATAAATCATATTAATAGTGTTTTATTAGCAAATAGTTATAATTACAAATTTATAAAAAAGCCTTATTTCAAGCCCAAAATAGACAAAATAGGAAACAAAAGATGATAAGTCAGCTATTAGGATTTGTGTTCCATATGTAAAAGGAACTACAGACAGTATCGGACGTATATTAAAACGCTATAATATAGATACAGCATTTTCTGCTCATCAAAAGATCAGCAATATAATAACCAAGCCTAAGGATTCAATCCCTCTTGAATCTCATGGTGTCTATCAAATCTCATGTAAAAATTGTAAAGCTTCTTACATAGGTATGAGTAATCATCGCATCAGTGTTAGGAGGGATGAGCATGCTAATGCAGTTAAACAACACTCATCATCATCAGCACTCTCACTCCATACTATAGATTCAGGTCATAATATAGATTTTTCTAGTACCAGGATCATATCCAGATGTGATAATCTCTACCAATGCAAAATCAGAGAAGCCATTGAGATACTTAAAAGGCCAGATTGTATCAATAAGCGAGATGATACGTGCAAACTTCCTCCTATTTGGAAAGATTTCTTTAAAAAACATTCTTAAATTTAACATTTTTGCTATTGGTGGGATTTTTAATGTTTTATTCAAACCAGTGATTGTAGCGCCTCTAAAACCGTCTTTCTATCTTTTTATAACTCTGTGGATGGCTTGTGTGACCAAGTCGAAACGTCAGTATATTGATATTAAAAGTTTTTAACACGGATGAACCCGCAAAATATGTATTTTATATATTTAACCCGTGCAAATCTTCGTTTTAACATATATATATATATATATTCATTTCAAACATGAATTTATTGTTTTTTAATCATAATTACTTTTAGATTTAATTACTATAAATCTGTAGTTCAAAGCCCTTGTACTTATTTTTTCCCGAGAATTTATCCTTAATTCTTCACATAAACATAATAATATGCTAACCAAAATTAAATATAAATACATTACTATAGCATCTATTTTTCCCCTCTCTAAATATCACATTTCAAACATGAATGTATGTACTATAATCACATTTTTTTCATGATTTAAACACTATTCCTCTATAGTTAAAAGCACATACTTTTTCAAACCATTTTTTAATAGTGGAGACAGTTATTACTGTGGAATTGGTAGTTTATCATTTTTTTAAGATTTGATATAAATTAAATATTTATTTTTTTTATAAATAATTTTCCAAATTTTAATAAAGTTAAATTATTTTTTTACATTTATAAATATGTCTGCTATATTTGCTAACTATATGACTTCAAATATATATTTATTGGAGCACTCTCTGAATAAATAAATACGTTTTCTTTTCTGATTGTCAGGTAACCGTAAGCTCTTAAGCTGAATTTATAGGCCCATTGATTTTTTTAACTGGTTGCTCAAATAATATATATATATATATATATATATATATATATATATATATATTACATTTAATGTAAATTAAACAAAAAAAATATTATTATATAAATCAATTTTTGAATTTTAATAAAGCTGAATTAAAATTTACATTTTTAAATATATCTGTTATATTTCATCACTTTATGGTTTCAAATATATATTTACTGGAGTGCCCTCTGAATTATTAATTACTGTTTATTATTGGATAAGTATGTCATTCATCAGAACAATATTAGGGGATTGACAGAGTGTGAAAGCATGCATAACAAGTGTTTGTAATTGTTTCTGGAATTGACTTGTATGGAATATAAAAATTTCATTTGTTTTTTATATTTTTTTATTTATTAAATATAATATTTGTATTTTTTTTAATTGGTTGCTTCAACAACTTAGTTAAGATGTAATATAAATTTATATTTTTATTAAACATTGCTAATTCATAAAAGTTCATTAAAATTGCTAAGTATGCCATTCATCTGAACTATATTAAGGGGATTGACAGACCATGGAACATAGAGCATCTTACAAATATGTGTGTTTCTGGAACTGGATGGATACCTTTACCATAAAATATATAATATGTCTCTATAGCTAATTGGACTCATACTGATTTTTTTTCTCAGCATTTTTTTTTATTTAATGGCAGAAATGCTTCCTTCAGATAAACATAGTGGTTATTATATTATCAGGCAGCCAATCATTTACCAATCAGATAACAAAATAATAGATTTTATACATAAAATTAATGTGTTATAGGTTAAGTATTAATATGTAGCTAAGAATAAAAGTTGTACATGTTTATTTCTTACATTGAAAATTAAAGACATTATTTATTAATTTATATATTTTATTTACTGGGATACCAGACCATGTTTGTGCTTAGATTATCAAATTCTAAAGAGCAGTTCTGCAAATATGTGTCAGTCAGTTTCAAATTAAATAGATTATGTTAAACATTAGAGCAAGTCAGCAAATGGGTATTCACATGTTGCAGGCTGTTATTATCCTAAGCTTGTGACACTTTTTAAGATGTTAACGGTAAATTTAATTATTGTTTTTACTTATAAATTGTAGATAATTTTGTTTTTCATGATTATGCCGAAGGGACACTTTTCCAAGTTTGTTCATACATTCACCATTATTAAAAAATATATAAATAGTTTGTATTACCCATGTTTGACTTGCATAGTTTAGAGCAATAATGTCAATATCTGCTATATAATTTAAATTAAGAAAATATAAAAAAGATGATTATTTAATTGTGTAATGCACTGATTAGTGTTTGAAAACGATATAAAGGTGGATGAAATATGATATTTTTTTATATAACGGTATATATGCGAAAATAATAGATAAAATGACAACTTAGAATTTGAATTCATGAATGTTTCCTATTTTTCACACTTTTGGGTTGGAACTATGTATTCTGCATATTTTTAAAGAGAAAATAAATATGAGTTCACAACAAAAAATAATAAAACTTTAAGGAGAAAATATGTCCAGATCAGAATAGAAAGCACGCATGATTTTATTTTGAAGTAATTATAAAACATCAACATTTTAGGAAATTCGGACATTAAAAAGTTTTTTATTTTATTTTCTTTAAGTATATAAAGAAAGTTACAAATCTGACAACAGCAAATTAGTCATCATTAATATTAGACAAGATAATTAAGATTATATATTAAATCACAAAATATGTAAAAATATAAGTATATTAAAATAATAATATTATTGTGTTTATTATTTTTCAGTGTAGTTAAAACATTCAACTAAACTGTTACAAAATTATTGAGAAAATTAAATGAATAATCAAATGACATTATTACTAGGAAGTTCACAGGATGTTTGAAAGTAGGAAGTGAAAAAGTGTACTTTGATCTATGGACGTTGGGTTGTCTGCAACTGTAACAATGCAACAAACTTTTACAGATTTCAAAGGTGCAAAACATTTATTGTCGGCTTTTATCACTCCAGGCAACAGGAAGTAAAGTGGAATAAAATGTAAAAATAATGAATTCTTTTTAAAAAAAAAGCTTATTACTTTTTATTTTTTTATTTATAATATCTGAGAATTTATGTTGTATACTGTAAAACTAATTACTTATTAACATTTGTTATGTAAATAAAGAAATAATTCCAAATATCCCATGCATTGTTTGACTGGTCTTTCTGAAGTAGCAATAAAATTAAAAGTTGGACATTTGTTTTCTAAACACTTTCAAAATTTTATGTGATTTAGATTGTTACATACTTGATACATTATTTTCAATAAATTATTTTGAAGATCCTATGAGATAATGTCCTATACATTTCAAAATGAATATATTTTTTAAACTGTAATGCTGATATGCTATTCCAATCTTGGACTATTCTATGGATTCAAATTATTTTATAAAATATTTTCAACTTGTCAATATAGTAAAGAAACTGGAAATATTTTATTAGTGCTATATTATTTTATATACATGGTAATTTTGCAGTTGTGGAATGATGTTGTCCCACAACAGTCTTATCTGTAATTTTATTAATCAAATTTCAATTTTCCAGAAGAAAATTCCTTTAATTGTTTTATTTTCTATGCTACCATGGATGATACCATATGTATATATTTCTTAAAAAGAACCTTAGAATTAATAAGAACACTATATAAAAATAAGTCATCAAATACATATATAACCCATAATCTTCTTATTGAGGAATATTCATTAAAACTTTAAAAATATTATTTACAAAGTAATTAGATACAAAAAACAATGTATATATTTTATCTCTTTGTCCTCATATACAAAATAAGACTAGTAGAAACATAAAAAGCTAAAAAGTTAGGAAAATAAAAGCATAAATTAAATAGATTTCTGTGCTAAAACAATATTTCAGAATATTTTGTAGGTATTTTTATGTTAAATATAATTAATATATAATATTAATTTGATGTTGCCTTTCAAATTTGTTTGAATTCAATAAGAACAACATGGAATTTACATACTAGACTATGGGTGGAATCTTTTTTCTACTAAGAAGTGTTTGAATGTGTATAAGAGTATTTGCAGGATATACAAGATATTGACCTAATAATTAGCCAGCTCTATTGGTCATCCCTAATATGAGGGCTAAAATTGCTTTTCTTTGGTGAGGTGTGAATTGTTAGCTTTTATTGATGATATTGATACTTTTAACTGCCATTTCGGGTTTATGTTGGTCAATTTGAAGTGTAATTGACTCTTTTCAATGCTAAGTTTTGGACAAATCTAACAGCAATATTTTTTTTTCCAAAGAGAGATGTATATTTTAATGCATGTTTTTTGAATGTGCAAAATTAATTGCTTATGGAACATTTAGAGAACTCAAGTCGTCTTCTCAGAGATGATATTATTTTCCTCTGTGATTGCATTTATAACAATGAGATTATTTTAGTTTATAGTAGTTATTTGTAGAATGTTGAACAAGTGAAGATTTAATAAAAATATACACTGTGTACTGTCAGAGATGAGATTATTTTGCTTTATAGTTGGTCTATTTTAGAATGTTAATTAATTTAAGTTTTAATAGCCATCCAATGTGTGTATTTAGTTACTATATTATTTTGTTTTGTCTCAGTAGTCATCAACAATAAGATTATTTTGCTTTGCAGTCACTATTTGTAGAATGTCACAATATTTAGTATTTAATAACTATCAAGTGTATATCATCAGAGATGGAATTATTTTGCTTTGTAGAATGTTACATAACTTAAGTTTTAACAGGTATCCAGAGTGTATAGCCAGCAACAAGTTTGGTTTATTTTGCACTATCTATGTT
This sequence comes from Epiperipatus broadwayi, assembly GCA_028023455.1. Lineage (NCBI taxonomy): Eukaryota > Metazoa > Onychophora > Udeonychophora > Euonychophora > Peripatidae > Epiperipatus > Epiperipatus broadwayi. The sequence continues at coordinate 1,049,220 of JAQFVV010000279.1, forward strand.
TGTGTAACTGACCCTTAATATCATTTCTGTGCCCTGCATCATGTAATATAAATTTGTATTGCTGTAAAAAAGCTATTACATTTATTGAATTTCAAGTGCTGCTATGGATTTTAGGGGTCCAGACAAAATGATTTTGTGGACATATACAATTTGAGGGTGGATGTTTGTCAACCCTTTGCTTGATCTTTAGATTTAGACTACACTATTGTAATTCTACAATTCCTGTTGTTTCAATGAATGTTCTATATTATGAAATAGAAATAAGGAGAAACATTGAATTTTGCTAATTATCAAACAGAGTTTACAGTATATTGTTCACTTTGAATGTTAAAGTCATCCTAGTCTCAGAATTGTGTTTTAGAAATTACCATGATAATAAATAAAGTATTTTATTTTAGTGTAATGACTTCAAATATATGCATATTGTATGTGTTGTTATTATGCTAAATTTTCTATAAGAAATTCATTCACTGACTTTCTGTGAAACAACAAAAACATTTGAAAAGTGTACTTTAAGGATTACCTGTTATATCATTAACATACATAAAACCATCATAACAACTGAAAGTTTCAACATTGGCAAAGATTACTTAAAATAATTTACATTTATACTGTGATTACTGATTATGTTACTCACATAATATGACAAATGTATTTATATTATAAATATTATATCACAAATACTGTAATAAATTTAATATTTATGGGTTTTTATTGAGAAGATATAAGTTTAGAATAAAAGTTGAGAAAGTACAATCACGGAAAGTATTTTCACAAAGATAAGATTGATACTGAACAAGTTAACCTTTTTTTAATCAGTAACAAGAATATCATTTAATTAAACAAGGCAAAACTCTCCAATTATATGGAAGTATAAGAGATGGTGATCATGTGATGTTTAGTAGTTTAATATCATTTAATCATAATGACCGTTTTAAAATATCAAAAACATTATATTGTTCAAAGAAAATTCTGAGGTTAATCTTTATTTTTTCACAATAAATAAATTAGATTATATTCATATTTAAAATCAAAACTGAACTTTAGAAAGAAAAATAATTGCAAAAATACCTATAAATTAATGATTTTAATGACAATACGTTTCATATTTTGCTTTTTCTCCATAATAGCAGAGTTGAATTTACAATGAGGCATAAAAGATCTCTTCTTAAAATGTGAGCAAAAAACAAACAAAAAAATTAAAAATTCAGAATAATCAGGTTATCACTTGTATTAAACAATATTTGCATGTGTACTTTCATAGCAAAATATTTTTAAAGGAATGTCGTTTGTTTCCTGCAAATAAATTAATATTTAAAAGTAACTTAAAGCAACAAATCCATAATGAATGAAAGTGAAATGACATTTTTTTGCTAATACATTTTATTGTAATTGAAATATAATAAATGTGTTATATCTTTAATATTTAATATAATTATCATAATAAAACTTCAAAATAATATATGTGGAATAAAATATTTATAAAATATATACATGTATTTATGTAAAATTATTGAAGTTATATATCAAAAATACAAATGAAATTTATATGTTAAATGTTTATATTTATTTAATGTCAAGCCCAGTTTTTTAATAACAATCTTTATCGTTAAGTCTTATTTACATTTTGACTGTAACTTTTAAATTATTCGAGATCTAATCATAATTTAAACAGCAGAAGTTCTTGTGATAAAAAATTTACAAAGGATTGCTTGTAGTTAATTATTTTAAAAAATGAGTTAAACCAAAGCATGAAGAAAAGTAATCACTTCAATTCTCAAATCTTATTTGACAGAAAAAAAAATCAATATATATATATATATAGTATTTAAATACAAGTATAGTATATACTCTCAAGATCATGTGTATCCATTGTATAAGATGGAGTATGGAGTAGATGACTGAAGGGAACTTGAAAGTCTAGGTTCAAATTCCTTAAATTATATATATATATATATATATATATATATATATATATATATATATATATATATATATATATATATATATATATATATATATATATATATATATATATAAAGATTGCAACTTGACAACAGAGTATGAAATATTAATACAATGAAGTTTAAATAAACCTCTTTAAACATGAAATAAACATGTCACTGTAATGCAGACTAATAAATAGTCAATTATAACATTACAAACTGCAAAACTTTTCAATTTCTCATGTATTATTTAAAAATAATAAGTGAATAGTGCTTAAAGAGGTTTATTAAAACTTCATTGTATCAATATTTCATACTCTGTAGTCAAGTTGCAATCTTTAAGTGTACATGAATATTCAATGGACCATTTGTAAGAAAGGAGAAGGTTACCTTGACAGCAGTGAGAAATATTGATTACTATCTTTACTGTAGATAGGGTATATTATCAGGATTCAAACAAAATACAAAAATAAGATCTGAGGGTCATGTGACACTTTTGTAGATGAAATCATTAGTTTATCTGTTTTCATTTTCACATTACAAATACTGACAAAAATAGATACAAGTAAATGAATGGTTAAAATTATATATGTAAAACAAATCCTTAGTTTACTCTTAAGCAGCTAAGATAAATATAAAATGTTATAAGAAAATAACACATATGTGTATAATATAAGTATTATGGGTTTTAATTGTAAGAATGATAAAAAAAAAACAATGTGCATTTTGTGGTTAATCGGCAGATGAATTAATATTAGGATGCTATTTGTCAATTTTTATGTTTTCATTATAGATTGCATTTTAATTGAAATAATTTACCATAATTGTCATCACTAACAGTCGGTCTTAAATGAATAGGGACAAAAATGTGCATGATATATCCATATTTAATATGGATAATTTTGTTTGTTTATTTGACAACATAGAAGTTGCACTTCGATAAAAGATATTTTAATCATATATTTCTAAAACGTCTTCAATGAAAGCATTCAGTAGATTACATTACTTTAAAATAGTTAGTTTGCATTGAGTCAATTTTATTCCACTAAAACTATTTTTGTTATACGCTTGACTGATTGCTTTCTAAATAGTTTATTATAGTTTTATTTTTAGAAGCTTTCTGTTACTTGAGGTTACATCAAATTTTTGTCACATCAGATTTCACCAATACATTTTAGTAAATAAAATAAACTTTTAAACGATTGAAAAAAAGAATTCTTATTTTCAAAATAAGAATTTTTATTTTCAAACAAATTGTGCTAACAGCAATTACATCAATGTTTACACACACACACACTACACACACACACATATATATATATATATATATATATATATATATATATATATATATATATATATATATATATATATATATATATATATATATATATATATATATATATATAATCACTGGATAAAATTAATAGCTATCTATGGTATATAAAAAGTATTTGAATTGCAGTAAATTACTAAATATGATGTAACTTTAAAACAATAGAGCAATTGTAATCACACATATGTATGTAGGTAGGTAGACAAATAGATAAATAAATAGACAAATATTTGGGTAGCTCAATATAATTCGATGAATAGATAGAAGTAATAAGTAGATAGACAAATACACAAAAACACCGATGGATACATAGATTGATAAACAAATAGATTTATAAAAGGATATACTTGGAGATAAATAGACAGGAAGTGTGGTCGATTGATATTAGATAGACAGATTGATAGACAGGTAAGTCATATTAATGGAAAATTAATGTTTAGATAGGTTGATATACAGTTTATTGCTACATTAATTTTTTTTTTTTTAGTTTATGTATTTGTAAATGTCAGTGTTTAAAATTATGTACTGATCTAGCCCATTCATAAACAACATCAAGAATTAAATCAATAATTAGTTTTTAAACCAGTGCATTTTGTTCTTTAATATGTATGCTTGTTTTTTTTTTTTCATGTGTCCAAGCATAAGCTAGAATATGAACCCACGAGCCGGGGACAACTGCTTGTAAGGCGGCTGTTCTGACCACAGGACCACCAATGCTTGACATATGTGCTTGTTTTTGTAATCAATATATGCTTTCAAATCATGTGTAAGATAAACATTTTCTTAATTATTTTTTCTATTTCTGACTTAAAATTAGCATCTGTTTTATAAGTCATAAAAGGAATGACAATTGTAATTTGCAACAAACGAGAATTTTAAAAGAAAACTATAAAAGTTAGCAATCACCATGTTGAATGATTGTATAAAGGATTATGACAGTATATTTTACAGATATAATATTTTAACTGTCAGTCTATTTAGTATATTGATTCTAATGTCAAATATAGACAATTTCTTCAACAAGTTTTAAATTTTAAAGTATCTCTATCGCTATATATATATATATATATATATATATATATATATATATATATATCGATATATTCATATATATATATATATATATATATATATATATATATATATATCCAAATAAATAATTTAATAATGAAGGCTTAAACAAAAATTTATACAAAATCTCATTAGAAAAATATTCAAGTATTCATTTTAACATCTAGATTATAACAAAAACTGTCTCCACTAAAATACCACTTAATGACATAGAAGTATAAAAAATGATAAAAAAGAGTAATAATTAGGAAAATTGAACAAGAACAAATGATTGATGAAAAAATAAATCTATAAATTTTCTATTAAACATTTTACTTATAATATACTTTAAACGAATATAGGTAAAGTTAATAACAATTTTCACAAATAACAAAGAATAGCTTAATGCTTTCAGAATATGTTTACTTCATATTCATAGCCATTATATGTGTTAAACATAATGAATGCAAATTTATGCAAATCATTATCCTTCCAGACATTCCTTCCAATGATTTATTATCCATTACAAACTTTTAATGTTTAGAATAATTGAAATATTAAATCTTAAATTTTATTTTCTCTGTGATTTTTTTAATCAATTTTCTCTAAAGGCTTAGCTATTTTAATGAAAATATTCCTTAGAAATATTATTGCCATTATCAGTGTACTTTATTGATATCCTGTAATAAGTTTACATATTTAATCATGTATCAATATTTTGACTGTAGTTCTAATTATGAAAGGTTTAATTTATTTATTATTTTAATTCTTTTGCAAGTTGTCAATTTCTTTTGTTCATAGTTATTGGATATGGTAGTCGACATTAAATTTAAGATTAACCCATTATCTCTTATCAGAAATAATAAATTTGAGTTCATTTGATAGCTATATTCATTTACTATTGATATAAACTGTGAATATTTACATTATATTTCTAAAAATATTTTAAAAATTGAAATCATAATCACAACAAAAAGGCTTATTATGTTACTATTTCATAAAAATGTTAATTATTTGTCATGTTTTTAAAAAAATCTGAATGAATATTTATTTATTTCTCCTATATCTAATGAATTATACTTTATAAGTTTAAATTTTTTTATTTAAAAATATATATTTCCAAAGGTAAATTTATAAATAACTTCAGAGGATGTTTGCATTCATTCAAAATGAATTATTAATAATTTATGTTATTGATTTGTAATAAACATAGTATAAATTATTGTAAAAAGTATTTAGAATTGTAATAAAATATAAAATAAACAGGTTTTTTTTTTTGTTATTCAAACTATTTTCTCTAAACAATGATGTAAAAATGGTGACTTCAGAAAATTGTCAAACTATAAAAGAGCCACTTGTTAAGAACCCACATTGTTATTTTGATGATATTTTTATTTTCTTGCCATTTACATATTTTTTTTCAAACTAAAATTTTATATTATAATGTATATAAAAATATACATAATTCCATATAATGCTTGATAAATTTCTCAATAGAAGGCTAATTTCTGAAAAAAATACAAGAAAAATTGGACCAACAATTGAGAGAATTTAAGCTAGAGTACAAAATAGTCAATTTATGTAAGTAATTATTGATTTTATGTTAATTAAAATATTAAATAATGCTTTGTATTTTTTATAATTTTTTATTCTCCACCTTTAAAAGTATTGATTATACCAATGACCACAGTGATCTTATCTTTCTACTTGTAAATTTAGATATGGGTGTATTAAGATATGAGTATGCATAGTTAATTACTTTTATTATGATGTCACCTTCAACAGAATATCAACAAAATATTTTTTTCTATATTATAAAATAAATGTAGTAATTTTAATTATAACAAGTAATAAACACATCAGCTATATAAAATTATAGAAGAAAAACAACTATTTTTATTATATAAAATTATAAATCCAATTATGATGGGTTGCATATATAAAAGATATATTTTGCAGTTTCATCCATGCTAAAATATTTAAATATTGATATATCGACATTTCAACTTGATCACACAAGTCATCTTCTGGGTGATAAAAAAATAGAAAGATGGTTTAGAAGCACTGCAATCACTGATTTGAAAAAATGTTAAAGTTCTACCATAGCAAAAATGTTAAATTAAAAATGTTTTTTTTTAATGTTTTCAAATAGGAGCTAGTATTCTCATAGCAATAAGTGATTTTATCAATAAGCGAGATGATACATGCAAAATTCATCCTATTTGGAAAGATTAAAAAAAAAAAACATTCTTAATTTAACATTTTTGCTATTGGTGGAACTTTAATGGGTTTTTTTTTTTTCAAATCAGTGATTGTAGCCTCTCTACAACTGTATTCCTACCTTTTATCACCCAGTAGATAACATGTGTAATCAAGTCAAAATGTCAGTATATCAATATTTATTTATTTTACCACAGATGAACCCACAAAATATGTTATAACTAGATGCTGACCATATTACAGCAGAGATAGACTAAACATTTTAACATTTATCTTATATTAAGGCAACTTTTTATAACTGATGTTCATCCCCAGGTCTATGAGAAACTGAAAACTGATTTATCCTCCATTGACATTATAAATCAAACAACAATTAAATAATCACCTTTGAGTACTTTTTTTACTTTTTTTCACTTCAGTATACAAACACTACACAATCAAATTATTTCAGGATAAGATCAGGGACACATAATTTCCTCTGTTTATATATGGAATGAAACATCAATAAGAAACACTAACTACCATAAGATTATATTAATTGAATAAGGACTATAGTTATTTTATTTATCTGTAAGAATATTTACAAAATGAACATTAATTCATGATTCAATATTGTGCTATTAATCTACATCTAAATGAAAAAATAACATAAATTCTACTTCCTGTTGTGAGTGGGAGTATTTCACAATTTACTGGCTCCACAAGGATGGGAGGATTCACATATTCAAGATGGGTGTTGGTGAGAAGATAAATGATAAAACATAAGTGACCACTTGTTTTAAACTTTTACTCCTTTTCATGAAACTTTAAATCAGTTTTAAACCAAAATAACTCAGTTTTCCAATAGTTTTATTGTATGCAAATGGACACCATTAATCAAGCAAAAGCTAATATAAGTAACCACTAAATACAAACCATTAGATTTTATAATTGGAACCCTAATTAAGCATCAAAATTAAAACTCAACTTGGATTAGAACTCAATAGGATACGTAAAGCAGAATCATACATGAGGGCCTAGTGGGACCATGAATCTAATCATTGGTTTTGTCTGAATTCTTGGTCTCAAGGGTAGAGATGATGGCCATGGAGGATTTGTTTCAGCAGGATCTATCAGCAATTATCACCACACACTGGTATAAAAAGATCTGGAAATGTTCTCATTGCCCTCTCTGATTTGGTTGGTATTCCAGACATGCTGAACCTTTGTCACACCCAGATTAATTATAACCCACTTACAGCAAGGGACAAATCCACTTATCCTTGTTCAATTAGTGTGTCTAGGTTCTCACTGAACTGAGTTCTGTCTTGTAATTCATGGATGGGTCTGGGGGAGCTTCTTGGAGACTTGCCAGGTGGGCTGAGAGCTGGTTATTCCACATGAGCTCTCCTCAAATGGATGTAGCATCCCCTTGATTGAATACCATTTGATCTGTGATATTTCATATCCTTTTTTCCTCTTTTTGGGTTTTTTCTTGATGTTTGTACATGGAATGCATTTTTTATATACCTGTAATACCTAATATATTGTATAAGGCAGTTCTGTTACTTTGAACCACCACCCAGTTTTAGAATATCAATGTAACATTGTAGCCTCTATGGCTCACTGCTGCAAGTGACAGAATGTGGTCCCTGCAAAGGTGGATCATACTTTAGTGACTTAATAAAGTTGCTTTGAGAAAAAAAAATAACATAAATTTTCATATTTTTAACTTATAAAAGAATACCTGACATTAATTATACCTTGTGATTAATCTTACAATATTGGTGTCATAATCACATTACACATAATTTAGAAGTAAAGTTTTATACAAAATTTCTTCAACATGAATGTAATGTGTTTATAGTATTTCAAAATGTATCAATAATCATTTTAAATAATCATCATTTTTGACATGCCCATAGTGTATAATATAACTAAAATATATTATAGTTGGAATACTTCACAAATAGATTTAGCTAATAGAGTTACAAAAAAGTGATAAGATCATATCACTAAACAATTCATTGCAAATATATTAATGTGCCTACATAATAAAATTCAAGTTATAAATTCTTAGGTATAATAAGAGCAATATAAAATAATACTTTAAATGTCTTCATGGAGATTCATGCAAGAGTGTACAGTTAATAGTATGTAACATATAACTTTATCATTAACACATTAATACAATATTTATTGTTTAAATGTATAACTAAATCTCATGGTTTAGGGTTTAAATATGTGCCTATTGAAACCATGTAAAGAAATTAAAATCATATATTATCATATTTTTTTTATATCACATTAATGGGCATGGCCGAACATAAATGTATTTTCCGACTATACATAACACCAATTATATCATAATTTACATTGATAAACAATTTAATGTATATGTATTGATTTCAATTACTTAAACTTAGTGTGAAGTTAATCAACAATATCTATTTTTTTTTTTATACATGGCCTTGGCTTTGAAATATAAATTATTATTGTTAACATGAATTTTTATTATTTAACACAGTCTTTCTCTTTGCCTTTATCACATTTAAATAAGGTGAGATTATTTGCAGTTATAATTATTCAATAACTTTTTCCCAAAATAAACTCATTCATTTATTTCAAAAGCAAACACTTTACAAATAGAAATTTGCTTTTTACAATATATGTGCACACATATGCGCATTCACATTCTCTTGTTAAATAAAATTTGTTTTTGGTAATTAAAAAATAATGATATCCTATGTACATATATATATAAAGCTTACTTGAACTTTATCATTGAATCTTTTTATATTTAAATTACTATTAGTAACTGTTTAAAAATAAAATGTTTCACAAAAACGTTCATAACATTAAATAACAAATCATTTAAAAGACATAACATATAAACTACAGGAAAAACATATTGCCTTTTTCTTATATTATTATTGGTCTCTTCAATCACAATTTTAAATCCCTTACCTCTCCTTGCAAATACGTAAGGATATTGCAACACATTTTAATCATAATAAAATCAAACCTAACATAATTCATATTAAAGGAGAAGTTATTATGTCTAATAGAAAATATTAGTATATAAAAATAAACCCTTTGTCGTTTTATAAAAACTAAATGAAGTTCATGATAAAATAAATTTACATTTAAGTTTCTCTTACTAAATGTATAAATGACAGTTTTATTTTTGAATGTCTATGTAAGAGTGATATATATATATATATGGTTTACCAGGCAATGTGTTAGTACTCTATGAATTGGCTCTGACTTCACATTATTGAATGTGTAGTGGAACATTTTATTATTCTCTTGCAAGGAAAGGCAATTACTAAAAAATCATAGATGAATACATTATAGTTAGTCCTTGTAGTTTGGGGGAAATTTATGATAAACGAGCATGGGAGATAGTATATGAGAGAGAAAGATCACATGGGTTTTATTTACTCATTTAATGCTAGATTAGCATCAATTTTTTATGGCATTTTACAAAATTCCTTCTCAAACTATCTCTGAATAACTAATGCAGTTTAGTTATATCTTAACAAGTATAAAGAATACCTGAGATCAAAATAATTATACTTATCTTCCAAAAAGCATGTATACCAAGAACAATTAAATAAGAATATATCCAATCAAAATTATTTAATTAAAAAAACTTTGACCTTGAGCTTATAATAATTATTTGTGTTTTAGAAATTTATTTAATCAAACGCTCATTGCTAAGGTTTACAGCCTTGTTAAAACTATTACTGAAATAATAGTGAGCGTTTAATAAAATTTATAATTACAACTTTAAATTATCGTAATATATTTCTTACTATAAGATATTTTCATTAACTCGTAGTAAATCATAAGATTTCGCGAGTATTAATGTATTATAAGAATTGTGGACTTAATTAGTGAAGTATTTAATAGCTTCACACTCTTAGATCAAAACACTTCTGCTTCACCTATTTATATATAAAAGTAGGTTGAAGTAAAGAAGGGATTCTCTCTTTTCTTCATAGCGTAAGCATGTGTTTTAAAGACCTACAGAGGTCCCTAGTGACGATTTTTTCAGACGCTCATTGCTAAGGTTTACAGCCTTGTTAAAACTATTACTCAAATTATTTAAATAAATCCTGAATTTAATCTTCATTATTTCAATCAGTTTATCACACAAACATATATATATATAACAGTCAGGGTGATGATAGTTGAAGTCTTACATATCTGCCATACATGGGCGCAACCAGGCTATACGAACCTGGAAAATTTATATAGTAGGCAGATACTTAAGATCCAAATTTATTTTCTATTTACCATTAATCCTTGCCACTAGCTCGTGGAGCACCTGAGATAATGTATACTTTATTTTTAAGGAAAGAAAGATAATAAAAAATAAGAATAAGCCACTGCCAGATTAACAATACACCAAAATATTTATTTTACACATATATAAAATTTAAAATTATTTTAGTATAATGTTTATTTTATAATTTGATTTACATTGTAACTTTTGATTTTATAAGTTTGCACAGATGAATTTATTAATATTTTATTAAAGTGGCGAATATGGATAGACTACATCGATTGCACTCGAAAAAAAATTATTTCACTATCAAACTAACACCAATGTACTTGATATATCGATGCATTCAATGCAGTATAAATATGACAGCACAATACCACACTGTCAGAAATATGCATTACAACAGCAGCATGGTTATAGAGAAGAACATTAAAAACGAAAACTCCATAGGAAGGAATTGTGGGCCTTTTTGCCATCTTACTATCCCATTCCATAGGCTAAAAAGTGGGTCCAATGAGCAGGGGAGACTGTCTCTTTCTGATGACTAGTAAGAAATAGGTCTTATTTTGCCCAAATGCAACAGATAATGTGATCCTACACATAGCATATCTTCATGCTACATTTATTAATTACACCAACACATCCAATCCATTGACCCAATCCAATTGCAAAATGAATAACCTAAGATTTACCCTCCCTTAAACTAACATAAGTTTATGAATCTATACAGTCATTCAAGCCTTACTTAAATTTAACATGATTTAATAAAATGTTTTAGCTTAATGTGAAAAAAAAAAAACAACAAATAAAACATTAAAAACTTAAAAGGATGGAAAAAATCAATTAATGAAAATGATTTTAAAAAAAAATATGTTCAATAAAAATAATTATTAATAAATGATTAGATTGGTCAGATAGGTATTTCTATTTCTATTAAAATACTGGGAAAGTTTTATACTTAATGTTCATGAATTATCTAGAGTTCTTACAGTTTTAAAAGAGGAAGACCATATTTTTAGTTGCTTGTAATTTGGATCAAGCATTAATTCCCACTTCATCCTAGAGGAGACAAGTATGCTGTTGTCATTCTGTTTGTATTTATCCAGATATACTTTGCTCTACTTGGTATAGCTTTGCAGGATTTTAGTGCAGGTCCCGGTATCCACAATATAGGAAAATTATATTTCTCATTTTTTCTTTCTTTTGGAAAAAACTAAAGGAATTGAAAGTGCATCTTTTCAATCCCTTGTCCTTCAACTCTCCTAGTACAAACACATAACACACCCAATTAATTTATTTCTAATCTTTTCCTTTTTGTATTAAAATCTCGCATTAACAGGACTTGACATCATGATGATGATAATTCTTTCAGTGTGGTCCATTTCCTGAGGGATGTTTATTGGCTATTCAGTTCTTATTGTTATCTCCTCTCTGACCTTTAATTATACATTTTGATATGCCTATATATATATATATATATATATATATATATATATATATATATATATATATATATATATATATATATATATATATATATATATATATATATATATATATATATATATATATATATATATATATATATATATATATTATAATTAGCTTGAAAGTAGCTCTTATCAAGCTTTTCAAAATATCCCTAACCTCAGAGCAGTTTCTGCTACTGGATTCCTCAGTAAGGTGCTAGAATATGCAAGTATTGGATTTAAAATACCTGGCAAGGTCCAGCATTTTATCTAATAGATAACTATTAAGTAGAAATCTGATATTTTCAGACATCTATATGTCTTCCAATCAAGTTATCTAACTTAACCATTTTGTACTATGCTATTTTGACATTTTTTGTCTCATACATCAACATAAAATACATAATAAAATGATTATTACTTATCAGAAAATAATAAATTTGACTTCATTTGTTAGATATTTTTTATTTACTACTGAAATAAATTTTAAATGTTCACATTTTGTTTTTGTAAACATTAAAAAATGAGATCTAATCAATACAAGGACATTATACATCATTGTTTTTAGAAATATTATTTCAGTTTATAAAGTCAATGAAATCTTCTTTGTTTCTGAATATTTTTAAAAACTTGTATGAAAAATTATCTATTTCTCTAATATCTAACACATTATGTTTTAAAAGTTTAAATTATTTAAATATTTATTTCAAAATTATGGTTATTTTTCAGCATAAATATAAGTAGGTTGTTTACATCATAACAAGTCTCCAAATTTCCTTCAGACCATATTTACATTAGTTGCAATATAACATTATATTTTTGAAAATAAAATATTTCAAGATAAAATAAGTTATTAATAATTTATATTTCTTGATATCTAATAAATATAGTGTAAATTATTTTTTAAAAAATCTAAAACCATAATAAATTCATGAATAAGCATGGTTTTGCATCATTGGAAATTTCAGTGTTGTAAAACACCAAACAATTTACAACCTTGGCAACACACAATGACTGAACATGTCAGGGCAGGCTAACATCTATTTTAAGAGTGGGGATTTTGAATTTTGCGCCTTTTAATATGAAATTTTTTCCAAAAAATTTTATCATAATAAAGGATACCATTTTATACATATTTTATTGTATAATACTTACAGAAAAATTTGCCAGGGGGAAAATTGGCCAAAATACATTTCTATGTTTTGAAATATAAGTGGGTTAAAGTGCCATGTGGGACTGAACCAAGTTTAGATACATCATATATCAATGGCTTTAGTAATAATAAAATTGCCAAAGCTTTAATAGAAATAAACAAAATTACAAAGAAATCAAGTCATATGTCATATCACTGAGGAAGCCAGTAGCAGAATCTGTTCTGAGGTTGGGGATATAGAGAAAATATTTGCAAACTCATTACATAACATTCGTAATACTAGTTTGTTAAATAAGATTGTGTGATGTTATGACTTGATTTCTTTGTAATTTTATTATTTGTTATTAAGGCTTTGACAGTTTTATATTTCTAAAGTTATTACATAATACATGGCATATATGAACTTGGTGCAGTTCCATATTGTGTGTGGTAGACATATAGATGTCTGAAAATTTCAGGCTTTCTACTTAATAGTTACCATTTAGATAAAGTGCTGAGCCTGGTCTGGTATTTTAAATCTAATCCTTGAATATGCTAGCACCTCATTGAGGAAGCGAGTAGCAAAAACTGGTCTGGGGTTGGGGATATTCTGAAATGCTTGTTAATAGCTATTCACATGTTCATCATATAACATTTGTAATAAAATTTGATAAAGTAGGTCATGTGACATATGAGTTGATTTCTTTGTAGTATATATATAATTAATAAAATGACACAATTTGTGTAACTTGCTTTTAAGCTTGTATTAAAATGTTCACTAGCACGAACTTACCACTAGCTCCAATCAAGCTTTAATTTATGGTATTTTATATCTAATCTCTGGAGTTTTAGCTTTTCACTAGATGCACCATAAGCTTGAACCCAATTGGTCTGGGGATAAGGACCTACCGATAGTCATTTTGTTTTAAACTATGTATTACTTTTGATTACTTCACAATGTTTCGATGAAATATCATCTGCCATTATCATGGCTAACTTTTCAAAGAAAAAAAAAACATTAGATTTCAAATATTAATGAGATTGAGGGGAGGTAAAGAATAAGAATGAGTGTGATATAATTCAGGATTTTGAACATGTGTATTAACAAAATACTTATTTTCTTCAGTTTCATTAATTAATTGATTTCATGTTTGTATTAGAAGAAAAAATAAGTGGTCTCCATAAGTCTAGAATACATTCTGCTTTATCAAAAAAATAATTTTATGTTCATTAATTCTGACATTCATTCATCTATTAGACTGACTTGCATAACTTTCAATTACTGTAAATGTGGAATTTCATAACCCCCCTGTTATTCCAAAAATACTTTATCTGTAAGATTATGAAAGAATTCAGTAATATTTTTGATAGTGGCGAGCATAGTTTTTATGTTAAAATTATTTTTTTGTTCTACTGATTTTATCAGTAATTTTTTAAATATATGTTAAAAACACTACTATATCTTGTATTGGTGAGAAAGTATTTATTTACTATTAACACTCGCAAAACATATGCACAATTAGCATGAAAGGCTGATATTTGACTGTAATACAATTGTTTACATACGCTATATAAAATAAATGCTTATATAACTAGTTGATTTATTTGGCTCTTTTTCTTCTTTTACATATCAATACTAAGTAAGACCTTAAATATGATGTTTTATTTGTTCATTCTATTTTTTCAGTAAGATGATCTTTATCTGACAAACTGCAAGTTCTCATCAAATGATTTTTGCTACAAAAATATTAGCGCATGATGTTGATGAGAATTAAAATTAAGATATCTATATAGATGGAGTTTCTGCAAACTAATATTGGTAAACATTCATTACATTTTCTTGGAATCAAAACATCTAGATAAAATATTTGTTAGTTTCAACTTCCATAGGGAACTTAATACTATGATGCCAAACATTAAGAAAAACAAGAAAAATATTTACAAATCTTCAGTATGATGAAGTAACAAATGTATCATCCACATATCTGAGCCAAATAGAAGTTTTCTTAGTTGCTGCATTTAATAATTGACTTCCAACATTATTCATGAAGAGATCACAAATTACAAGTGATAATGGAGATTGTACAAAACGTTCTTTAATTTAAACAGGCAAAACTCTCCATACAGTACTGTTTATATTTTTTAAAAATCATAAATAAAAAATGTATTTTCAAGACAGTAATTTGCTAATGGAATAATAAAATCAGGAAAATTATTGCATTGAGCCATTATAGATAAGGTTTCTTCCACAGGAATACTAGTAAATATATAAGAAACAACAAAACTAACCAATATATTACTTTTAGTTAGTTTTGAGTTTTTAATTATACAATAAAAATGACTTGATTGTTTAATTCTGGATGGATTATTATCTGTCAATGGTTGTAAGAAATGGTCTAAATATCTAGCCAAAACAAGTGTAGGATAACCTACAGGAGACCCAATGGTATTTCACATTTATGAATTTTAGGCAAACCATAAAATTTAGGAAATAATGAAGCTCCTTCTTTTGACAAAATATTCATTTTCATATTCTCACATATAATGGAACATGTTATAAGACATTTTGTCATTGTTTCTAAATATTACAGAGATTCTTTAACCTTCTTTTTGTAAGTACTATCATTTATTAAATTTAAAATTTTCCTGTTATATTCTAAATGATTAAGCACAGCAGTCTACTTATTTTATTTTCTGAAAAGTTACAATAGAATTATCTTTTTTTAAAATAAGAAGTGTAACAAAATTCCTTGTGATAAATTACATTTTAGTGGTTTCATGTTCTTTAAAACATCACAAACCTCAAATCTACCAAGATCAGCATTGTGTAAGTCTATATTTTTTTAATGAAGTCTTTATATTACATATAATATTTTCAACTGAAATACGTTTAGGAGCCACCACATAATTAAAACCTTTCTGCCAATAGGGAAATTTTATGTGAAGAAAGTTGATGATTAGATAAATTTGTACATGTAAGTCAATCAAAGTATATTTAGTAAATTGTTTTTCTTTGTTAATAATAATACCAGTTTTTATTGTTTAAAAGTTTTAAATTCTGAATCTTTCATAGACCAGGAATAAACAATATTATCAAAATTAGTCCAGAGAACTGGTTAACATTTTACAAATTTATTACATTATAAGAAAATATTCAATGTAACGTAGCAATTTTAGTCCACATTTATCACTTTAAAATATATTCAAAATCTAATTTAAATATTATTTTAAACATTATTTTATTATGTCTGAATATTCCCACTTTACCAATAGATTTAGAAAGTAATTAAAAACGTTTATCTGCACTTATGCAAGCATTACAAACATAGTGACTGTCATGTGACATGCTTTTTCAGACAGATGTTTCAATTTTTGAGCTTACTGTCTGCATTTAAATTAAATGAATACTTAATTTAATAAAATAATACATAATATAAAGTATTAAATATAATAATAAAATTTAGAAAGCAAATTTAACATTTTGTATAACAATAAATAAAATTGAAACATTTGGTACTCCATAAAATATTAAAAACTTTAATAAATAACTATTATACAATTTTAAGATAAATTTAGTAATTTATTCTTTTACATTTAATACTATATTGTAAATAAATGTTTTTTTACATATTTATTTACAGGATATTTAATATATTTCCAAGTATAACAAATATCATTTACTTTAACCAAAAAAAATATTATATTATCCCACTTTCTTTTTACAATTTTAACAATTAAAATAGTTTTAAAATTTTATTTGACTACTTGTAATTCATTTTAACAATTTTTAATATTTCTTTAAATTTTATTATTATAATTATAACACTTATAATCATTTTAATTTAATTTTTTTTTTAAAAATTGTTTTTTCTCAGCATATCTGTCCTTAACAAATGGTATAATATGCTCCTTCTATGAATAAAAATGTTTAATCAGTCATCTATGTAAACTTATATAGGTCATAGTTATTAACTTTTATAACATAAACTTACGTTATAAGTAAACATTTTGAACATCAGGATTTAAAGTATTATATGGAATAATAAACTATACTTATCTCACACAGCAAACAAAATCATAAAACACTTCAAGACACACACACACATATATATATATATATGATTTACATGATTTATGTTAAAATAAGATAGAAAAAGTTACAATTATATTTATATATTTAATAGTTTAGAATAAAAAAGGAAAGGTTCAAATAAAATAAAATACATTGAAGAATAGATTAAAAATTATTAATTATAACTTTTTAATGCTTTTTTGTGTATTCTATTTTTATATAATTTTTTCATTAAGTACTTTTGGTTAAAAACACTTTTTAATTAAAATTTATAATGAATTGAAACAATTTGTACATAATTAATATTCATTGACATCATTAAAAGAACTTTTGGAATTCTTAATATCAGTATGGGACTTTTAAATTTTATCTTGAAGAGAACTTTAGATATTCATAAGTATTAATAATAATTACAATTAAATAGGATTATTATAAATTATAGTAATTATATGTGTTCATATTATGTTTTATGCTTTTGAATATTCTTATTATTTAACAAATGTATTTGTAAATTATTAATGTCATTTTATCTCTCTCTCTCTCTCTCTCTCTCTCTCTCTCTCTCTCTCTCTCTCTCTCTCTCTCTCTCTCTCTCTCTCTCTCTCTCTCTCTCTCTCTCTCTCTCAATTTAATTATGTGTAAATAGACAATTTTATAATGATTATTTTGTGATGCAAACTCATGTTTTTATAGTTAGCCATGAGTCAAGCGCTTGGAGCGTGTTTATATTATCTTTAAGGATCTAGTCTAGTTGTCTAGATGGGACCCTAGGCTTTAAACCCATTATAAATACCACCCATGCAATGTTTCACGTTTCATGCAGCCAGAGAGAGTTATCTAGGTCGGGAAAAGTGACCGTTGGTTTAAGAATTTTATTAAATCTGATCTGACTGGGGATATGATTAATATGTAAATATTAATAATATTTACCTTCTTCTTGAGTAACGAAGTCTTGAATATCATATTAAAAATTATTGTCATGTAATAAGGTAAAAAAAAAAATTAGGCTTAGAATAATTCGTCAAGTTCTTACATGGTTGAATCCTGTTACGATATACATGTAAATTCAAATATTCACACTGATAAATGAATTCATAGCTGCCAGAATATTATATCAATATATATATATATATATATATATATATATATTGATATAATATTCTGTATATATTATAACGGGACGGCCTTAATCATCCCAGTTGGTGTATTAAATGTAATATAATCAATTATATTTAATGTTTAGAAGTCATTAACTTAATGCTTCATAGTTAGGTTCGCCAAATATAACAGAATGGATTATATTTAAAATCTAAGTTAGTCTTGTTAAATATAAAGGGATGATTAAATTCCTTAGAAAGAGGATACACATTTCACTACAATCGAACTTTGGGTCTTCAAGTAGAATGCTAGAAATGAATCGATGAAATACCAAGTCCATGATTATATATACCTTTATTATGCTAGCTCATTAATCTTTAAATAAGTTTAAATACAATTTAGACCAGGTCATCCATCTTTCATCCCTCTTTCAGTCACCATTATGCCACAATATTTAAACTCACGAAGAATTTGCAATCAGCTCATTTCAGGAATAATTTCAAAACAAGTTATTTCATATGCCTTTATATAAGCATTAATTATAACTATTATTCATATGATATTTATAATACTAGCATATATATAATATAATTCAATAATGATTAGACAAAGAGATCACGTTAACAAATCAATATTTAATAAACAATAAAAAATATAATAGAATAGATAATAAAATATTAATAAATAAATACGGATGAATTTTATCATTTTAAAAGAATATTAATAAATGATATTTTTTTTATTTAATACCCCATGATAAAACTCAATACTATAATAAACTTTCAAAAATTAAAGAAAATAGCTTAAATTAATAGATATATAAAAACAATATCTGGGTTCAAAAATTAATAATTTATGTAACTTATTTACCGTTCTTATTTATATGCTTCACAATTACCCGTATATAGGTATTATTTACCATTGTATAACTTATATATTATATGTATTTTTAATACATAAAATACATTAAACGTTTACAATATTACGTAGTAAACACAATATAATCCTGTTTAAGATATCTGTCAAATAATAACTATTTGTTATATCCCTCATCTAATTTGATGAATTATGTTAAGCTTTCAATTAATTATATTTAATAATAAATATAATTTTCCTATCAAGATATAAAATGATGTGATGCCAAATTTGAAATAAAGATAATAATAATAATAATAATAATAATAATAATAATAATAATAATAATAATAATAATAATAATAATAATAATAATAATAATAATAATAATAATAATAATAATAATAATAATAATAATAATAATAATAATAATAATAATAATAATAATAATAATAATAAACATATTAAAATAATATAAGCATTATTATAATATATATAAATATAAAATAAAGGAAACTTATTTATAAGAGAGTTGAGAGTAGGTATGAAGATCTTTTACGAAGTATACTATTAATCCATTGGTATAATGATGATTTTATTTATCCATAGACGATAAACTGTTAACAATATCCAATGATTTGATTAATGTGAAATAAAATAAATATTCTTTGAATGTAGATGTTCTTAATCTTTATTTTTGTATTATCCTTAGATGTTCTATATATCCAATATTTCAAAATATTTTAAAATAGCATGCAAGGTTGGTTTCGAAACCTTTTACGATATAATAAGTGTACTACTCAGTGCACATTGTTTTATCCTTAATATATATAATTATCTTAAATTTATATATATCCGAAGAATAATGGAAGAGTTAAAACAATGTAGTTTCAAAACTTAAACAGACGTTCTTTCCTTTTATATTGCCATTCCTTTAAGATTGAGTAGAAAATTAAATATATTTTCCTTGCAAACTTTGAATCCACAAATTATTTTAATTTGGAAAAGTTAATATTTAAATTCCAATCGTTAAATAGTAGTATTGATAAAAGAAAAATAATATTTTTTTAAAGAGAAATGATTTTCTTTTTTCCTTCCTTTTTTTATATCCTGAGCATGAACGAATCTGCTCGTGTGTTATATAAGTTCATGCTTAATTCAACTTTCAATTGTTCCACTGGCATTAAGATTTAATAATAAAAGAAAAAAAAATATATAAGGATTTATTCTTAACTTCAAATCTGGCATTTTACTCAAAAGCTTAAGGTATATATCATTTAAAACTTAAATATATATATAAATAGTACATATATGTTACATAATAAAATAGTCAAAAATGAATTTATATTTATAAATAATTTCACAAGAGATAAAACACGCTAGACCAATAATAATAACTGTAAGTTACTATTATATTTCCCCTTCCCTTAGGAAATTTAAAATTTTAATTTAAGTTAAAATTTTAAACACTTACAACTATTTTAGTATATTCTTATAGTTTAATTGCATTTATAGTTGGATTTTATGAAGGGTTAATTTTTTTTAACTGTTATATCTTCCTAATACTTGGGCTATTTTATTCTTGTGATAATGATCAAAAAAAATAAAAAATAAGGACTTTGATGGGTCAATATTTTTTTTTTATAAAAAATAAAAATAAAAAAAAAATAATGTGTTTCCTTCTTGGACCACAAATATATTTACTAGCCTTATTCCTGCTTCTTTAAGACTTATGGATTTGAAAAGGACTAAATAAATACTAGAGTATCCATTTATAAATATGAATTGACTCTATGGTTTTAATTATTTTAAGGCATTAAAGAATACCCTCACCAAAGCTAATGTTTTTAACTACACTTCTCTTTACATTGATCACTATTATTATTATTATTATTTTATACAACCATATGGTTTACACTGCCCAATTCTTATCTTGGTATTCACCTCATTTCGTTATAAAACATTATAAGCAGCCAAAATATGGTTTTAAATTTCGTGAATTGTATGTACCACGAATCTCTCCTTCTTGGTTAATCCATAATGCATTTGGACCTGCCCTTTTAATGATAGTATAAGGTCCTTCATATGTATTGAAGAATTTATGGTATTTATTCTCCAATGGTTTGCTGGGATGGAAAGTCTTTATCAAAACTTTATCTCTGACTTTAAATTCATAAATACATTTTTTTTTATTTTGACTTCTATTATTTGCCATTCTAACAAGTTGTTTATGAGCTTGTAAAATATCATTTTCTCCATTTATTTTGGGTTTATTAATAATAGGTTTATATTTTTTAAATAATATAGGTATAATTTGATGAAAGTGTAGTCGGATGGGTGAGAATCCTGTAGATTCATTTAAACTCCAATTGATATAGTCTACTAGATGTTTTGTCTGCTTTACCCAACCCTTGTGCTCCTCTTCTAAATAGGTCCTAAACAAACGTCCAAGCTCCCGCATAATACGTTCGCATGGATTTGATTGTGGATTCCTAATAGAGATTAGCACATGTTTTATTTTTGATATGTCTACCCATTTCTTCCATTCCCTAGATAGAAAAGGTGTACCATGATCAGTTAGTATGGTTTTTGGTTTTCCTATCATTGGGAATTGGAGAGTACTCAATACTTTGATTGTATGTTTAGTATTGACTTGGGGTATCGGGTAAGCAGCAACATATTTGGAAAAGAGATCATAAGTGACTAATAAATATTTTTGTTTGTTAAATGGAGGCAAAGGCCCATAATAGTCAATTGCTAAGATCTCGTTTGGTCTTTCTGGAATGATAGAATTAACTGAATTAATATAATTTTGGTTTACTGATTTAGCTCTTAAGCAAATTAGACAATCTTGGAGTGATTTTAAGATGTCTTTATACATTTTTTGCCAGTAAAACCAATTCTTTAGGGTGTGTTCTGTCTTATGAGCACCATAATGCCTGTATAGACAGTGTATGTTTTTTATGAGTGGGTCATGTAAAGACTTTGGTATTATTGTCCTCCACTCATCAACATTATCATTCACTTTATATAGTAAGACCTGTTGTTCTAATTTAAAATGGTTAAGATCTTTAGGTGCATCCAAAACTTCCTCCCCTAATAAAACTTTTTTAATTGGGTTTAATTCTGGGTCATTAAATTGTATATCTTGTAAGTTTTCCAACTCGTTCTCTACATTACTATCATCCATCATATTGACATTTGTAATGTAGGCGTTGTCTACCATCAAATGATTTTGTTCTGACCTACATGGATTTCGACTAAGCACATCAGCCACAATATTCTCGGATCCTTTGCAATAATGCACAGTGTAATTAAATTCCTGTAGTAGTAAACTACATCTAACTAGATGACTATTAGTCAGATAACTATGATTCAGGAATTCAAGGCTTTTGTGATCAGTGATCACTATCACCTCTGATCCGAGTAGCATTTGTTGAAATTTTTGGAAAGCCCAGACTATTGCTAGTGCTTCCTTCTCTGTAACCATGTAATTTATTTCTGGACATTTCAAGAGCCGGCTTATAAAGTAGAGGTCACCTGTGTGGCCATCCTCATGGATTTGGGACAGTGTTACCCCTAATCCAAAACCACTACTATCTGTTTGAACAATGAATGGTTTATTAAAATCAGGGGAAGCTAACATGGTTAACTCCAAAAACCCTGTTTTAATATTCTCAAATTCACGGTCTTGTTCTTCAGTCCATTTCCAATGTTCATCTTTTCTAATCAATTTTAACAACGGTTCCATGTGGTCTGAGAACTTCTGATAGAAACGGTAGTAAAAATTACATAGACCTAAAAATGATCTAATTTGTTTTCAGGTAGATGGTTTAGGAAAGTTTTGAATGGCAGAGATCTTCTCTGGATGAGGTTTTATCCCATTGCAACCAACAATATGACCTAAGAAGACTACTTGGTTGGAAACTAAAGTACTCTTCTTGAAGTTAATTTTTATACCTTTCAGAAAACACTCTTTAAAAAATATAGATAAATGTTGAAGGTGTTCTTCAACTGTGGTGGATGCAATAATTACATCATCCACATAAATAATTATGATTTATTTTACCTCAGGAGATAAAGTCTTATCTAGACATCTGATTAGACCTGCACCACTATTTATCAATCCAAATGGCATCCTATTAAATTGGTATGTAAAACCCTCATAACGGAAAGCAGTATATTGGCGATCTTCTGGATGAAGTTCAATCTGAAAATAGCTGGAGGTTAAATTGAAAGTAGAAAATACCTTCTTATTTCCAAATTTCATGAATAAGTCATGTATGGGCGGTGGTATATTTCTGTCTGGGACAGTAATTTTGTTTAGTTGTCTAGCATCCAAACAAAATCTCATCAACCCATCTTTCTTCTTCACAGTTACTACTGGATTACAGTAAGGTGAAGAGCATTTGGAAATGATTTCCCAATCCAGCATTTTATTAATTTGCTTAGATATATCTTCCCGATATTGGTATGGAATAGGATATGATTTAGATTGAAATGGTTGATCATGAATTAATCTAATTCTCT
Organism: Epiperipatus broadwayi; assembly: GCA_028023455.1. Classification (NCBI taxonomy): domain Eukaryota; kingdom Metazoa; phylum Onychophora; class Udeonychophora; order Euonychophora; family Peripatidae; genus Epiperipatus; species Epiperipatus broadwayi. The sequence continues at coordinate 1,073,198 of JAQFVV010000279.1, forward strand.
GTTGAAATCCCTTTATCACTCCTGGTATGTCTGAGAAAATAGAATTAAATTCTCTTATAACAAATCATAATTTTAACATATCATCACTTCCAAGCAAGTTGGATTCTGCGAGTTTACTCTCTAAAAGTGTTTCTGAAATGCTACATGTTATAGAGTCAACTTCAATTTGATCATATCTTGGAAGCAATGTCATCTCTAAGACTTCATCATTAATTTTAACTGTTTTATTACAGAAATCAATTACACAAGTGTTCAAATGTAGGAAGTCTGCCCCTAAAATAACATTATGAATCAAACCATTCAAAATTAAAAATACATGATAGAGAGTTGTTTGGCTGATTTTAATCTCAACCCAAATTTGTTTTTGGGTTAACTTAGCTTTTCTACTGTTAGCCATGGTAACCTGCATAGATTTCAGTGGTAAAATTTTGATATTAGGATTTATTGCTAAAATCTTTTGGTAAAATGTCTCTGATATCACAGAAATTTGGCTACCAGAATCTAATAATGCCTTAATCAGCAAGCTCTCAAACAAAACTTCTATCATAGGGCAACTTTGTAAAACAAAATTTGGTGTTTTATCTTACCATGAACACATCATGTTAGTGATTTCTCGTGTAAAAGATTGATTCAAGTTCCTCATTGGGTATTTGGTTTCTTGAGGTGAGGAACATTTCCTCAAGTACCCTTTTAGTTTGTTTTATGTGAATCTATAGATATATCTTTACTACATCCCGGTTTTGGGAAATTTCTTGGATAATTAGAAGAAGTTATTTTTACTTTATTTAAATTATCACGATTTATTTTGGGAGAGGGGTCATAAGGTATATTCCTTTGAGATGTTTTTTTCTTCCAATAATTGTATTTCTATTATTTTTCCTTCTATTATAAAATATTGTATTGATTGAAGCTTCCTCCTTTTTTTTATCAGGTAATCTAATTGATAAATTGGTTTGATTCATATCAATACTATTTAAAAGTTCTACTATTTGTTCTATTTTTGTTATATTGGTACACAATAATGATTATTCTATTTTAAGTGGTAAATTTCTTTTTATTATTCTAATCATTTCGCCTTCACTTAAATGATAAGTATTAAGTGTTCTTAATTTTGTTATTTGACGGTGAAAGAATTTCGTCAAGGTTTCTCCAGGTGTCTGTTTATACTTATCTTGGAATATTTGGTACAATAAAGCCTCTTGTTTATCTCTATTCCAAAAATTTTTAATTAATAAGTCTTGATATTCCATATAAGTAGATGGAGTTTGTGATAAAGACTTCCACCGCATCAATGCATCTCCTTGTAAGTGACTATATGCAACAATCACTTTTTCTCCTTCTGATAAACTATGGTTAACAGAAAAATAAAGATTAAGGCTTCTAATATGTTCTATCAGAGATTCATTATGAGATCCTTTGAATATTTTTAACCTAACAAATTGGTTAATTGTACTACTTGGTATTGAATGGTTATATAACTTTTGTTTTTCTAAAACATTCAACTGAAAAGTTGAAGTTTGATTTTCATGATTAATCCTATAAGTATTTAAGTTTAACCCTTCTAATTCAAAATTACTAGAATAATTTTCAACTTCAGGCATTATATGATACTGAAAATTTGATCTATCACCAGAGTCAATTACTTGTTGTGGATCTTTTTGAATGACTTCCAAATGATTTTCACCATGATTTTGTTCTTGATTATAACTATAAGTATTTACATTATTTTCAACCTGATGCATTTCTATAGTTGGTGTTCTTTTACATATCTGCGTTTCAATAACCAAAAATCTACTATCAGTTGATTCCTTTATTTTATTTACTCTATTCCAAGTTTCAGTAGTATCTTTCCTTAATTTTTCCAATACATTTTTGTCTATATTTGTTTTAATTTCTATTGAATTCATTTTATTTTCTAAAGTTTTAAGTTGATGATCAATAGTCTCCAATACATTATTCTGAGATTCTACCTCATTATTATGTTTAGTAGATAGTTGATCTATTCTTGCTTGTGTTTGTTGTCTATCTACTTGGATTTCATTCCGTATTTTATTTTGTTCTTCTTTTACTTGATCCCTAAAAATTCCTTAATTTTTATACATTTCATCGCATTTAACATTTAATCTATCTATTATGTCACCTTGGAACTCACTAAACCATTGTTGACATTTTGAATTATTTTCATCAATTTTATTCTTTAAATCATTTAATGCTTGTTTAATTTCTATGTTATCTTTTTTAACATTATCCACATTTAAATTTAATTGTTGGATTTTTGTAGATAGTTTATTTTCAATTCCTGTTATTTCAATCTTCAAATCATTTTTTAAACTATTAATATTATCATCCAATTTTTTATTCATATTATCAAGTAATTTTTGATTATTACTGTCCATTTTAGTCATAAACATTTGTAACATTTGCTGAATTGTATCAACATTAAATGATTGACTAATTCCAATTGTAGATGATTGATTTAAATCTTCATCAATTATATTTTGTGTTTGAGATAACACTTGATCTAAACTCGGTGTTTGTTGAGGGTTGTAGAACCCCTAGGTGCTTGTACTAATGATGATTGTTCAATAATATTACTATCATCATTTAGTTCACTTTGCAAATAATCTTGCATTTGACTAGAGCATTTAATATCTTTGTTTGAAAACATTTTCCCACTTCGCAGCATAACAAATTTTAACTTAATTCAAATATTACTTAAGTGTATATATATATTTATAACCAAAATATTATATCGTAAAGTTCTCTACCACCCCATGCCATTTATATATACTTATGATGTTTTAATAATATATGTGTATATTTTTAAACGTCTATGTCTATATAAAACTTTATCCCACTCAACTCTTGTTTAAAACATAATTTAATAATTAGTTATTTAAATATTGATCTGTCTAAATCATATTATATATATTACCATTTTTTTTATATTAATCTTGCAATTATAAATACCATATATAATGAATCGAAATTATAGATTCAATGCCTAAAACGTTGCACACCAAATAAAACGCAGTCTACAGGGTATGAGATTTAATTAATCGAAGCCCCTAATGTTTGGGTCGCCAGATATAACGGGACGGCCTTAATCATCCCAGTTGGTGTATTAAATGTAATATAATCAATTACATTTAATGTTTAGAAGTCATTAACTTAATGCTTCATAGTTAGGTTCGCCAAATATAACAGAATGGATTATATTTAAAATCTAAATTAGTCTTGTTAAATATAAAGGGATGATTAAATTCCTTAGAAAAAGGATACACATTTCACTACAATCGAACTTTGGGTCTTCAAGTAAATTGCTAGAAATGAATCGATGAAATACCAAGTCCATGATTATATATACATTTATTAAGCTAGCTCATTAATCTTTAAATAAGTTTAAATACAATTTAGACCAGGTCATCCATCTTTCATCCCTCTTTCAGTCACCATTATGCCACGATATTTAAACTCACGGAGAATTTGCAATCAGCTCATTTCAGGAATAATTTCAAAACAAGTTATTTCATATGCCTTTATATAAGCATTAATTATAACTATTATTCATATGATATTTATAATACTAGCATATATATAATATAATTCAATAATGATTAGACAAAGAGATCACGTTAACAAATCAATATTTAATAAACAATAAAAAATATAATAGAATAGATAATAAAATATTAATAAATAAATACGGATGAATTTTATCATTTTAAAAGAATATTAATAAATGATATTTTTTTATTTAATACCCCATGATAAAACTCAATACTATAATAAACTTTCAAAAATTAAAGAAAATAGCTTAAATTAATAGATATATAAAAACAATATCTGGGTTCAAAAATTAATAATTTATGTAACTTATTAACTTATTTACCGTTCTTATTTATATGCTTCACAATTACCCATATATAGGTATTATTTACCATTGTATAACTTATATATTATATGTATTTTTAATACATAAAATACATTAAACGTTTACAATATTACGTAGTAAACACAATATAATCCTGTTTAAGATATCTGTCAAATAATAACTATTTGTTATATCCCTCATCTAATTTGATGAATTATGTTAAGCTTTCAATTAATTATATTTAATAATAAATATAATTTTCCTATCAAGATATAAAATGATGCGATGCCAAATTTGAAATAAAGATAATAATATTAATAATAATAATAATAATAATAATAATAATAATAATAATAATAATAATAATAATAATAATAATAATAATAATAATAATAATAATAATAATAATAATAATAATAAACATATTAAAATAATATAAGCATTATTATAATATATATAAATATATAATAAAGGTAACTTATTTATAAAAGAGTTGAGAGTAGGTATTGAAGTCTATAGTTCATCATCCTAATGAAGATCTTTTATGAAGTATATTATTAATCCATTGGTATAATGATGATTTTATTTATCCATAGACGATAAAGTGTTAACAATATCCAATGATTTGATTAATGTCAAATAAAATAAATATTCTTCGAATGTAGATGTTCTTAATCTTCATTTTTGTATTATCCTTAGACGTTCTATATATCTAATATTTCAAAATATTTTAAAATAGCATGCAAGGTTGGTTTCGAAACCTTTTACGATATAATAAGTGTACTACTCAGTGCACATTGTTTTATCCTTAATATATATAACTATCTTAAATTTATATATATCTGAAGAATAATGGAAGAGTTAAAAAAACATAGTTTCAAAACTTAAACAGACGTTCTTTTCTTTTATATTGCTATTCCTTTAAGATTGAGTAGAAAATTAAATATATTTTCCTTGCAAACTTTGAATCCACAAATTATTTTAATTTGGAAAAGTTAATATTTAAATTCCAATCGTTAAATAGTAGTATTGATAAAAGAAAAATAATATTTTTTTAAAGAGAAATGATTTTCTTTTTTCTTTCCTTTTTTTATATCCTGAGCACGAAGGAATCTGCTCGTGTGTTATATAAGTTCATGCTTAATTCAACTATCAATTGTTCCACTGACATTAAGATTTAATAATAAAATAAAAAAAATATATAAGTATTTATTCTTAACTTCAAATCTGGCATTTTACTCAAAAGCTTAAGGTATATATTATTTAAAACTTAAATGTATATATAAATAGTACATATATGTTACATAATAAGATAGTCAAATATAAATTTATATTTATAAATAATTTCACAAGAGATAAAACACGCTAGACCAATAATAATAACTGGAAGTTACTATTACAATATATATATATATATATATATATATATATATATATATATATATATATATATATATATATATATATATATATATATATATATATATATATATATTTGAAAAATAAAAACAAGTTAATCACGTAACCTGCTATCACTTGTTATTTATGTTCAAAAGATGGCGCTATACCAAAACCGCCGAACAAGTGTAAGATTTGTTTTACATAAATGAAAAAAGAGTCAGAAATTAACTACCTCTTTCATTTGCTCACCCCCAGATCAGCTGATTTCAAGCTGGTTTGCTCTCCTCAGTGGGGGATAGAGTATAGAAACTAGATCTAAAACACTGACTCTCAAGTGTTTATGCAAAACGTTTCTATCAGATTGCAAGCATGAATTTTTCAGACCGGTAAAGTCTTCAAACTCAGCCTAGCAAGCCAGATATTTATATGGGTCTGATCTCAGTTCAGAATCACCATATAATCAAAGTCTCTGCAATATATATCTTACACTTGTTCGGCGGTTTTGGTATAGCACCATCTTTTGAACATAAATAACAAGTGATAGCAGGTTACATGATTAACTTGTTTTTGTTTTTCATAAATGTACCTTTAAAGTTTTCTTGCAATGATATATATTGCAGAGACTTTGATTATATGGTGATTCTGAACTGAGATCAGACCCATATAAATATCTGGCTTGCTAGGCTGAGTTTGAAGACTTTACCAGTCTGAAAAATTCACGCTTGCAATCTGATAGAAACGTTTTGCATAAACACTTGAGAGTCATTGTTTTAGATCTAGTTTCTATACTCTATCCCCCACTGAGGAGAGCAAACCAGCTTGAAATCATCTGATCTGGGGGTGAGCAAATGAAAGAGGTAGTTAATTTCTGACTCTTTTTCGTTTATGTAAAACAAATCTTACACTTGTTCGGCGGTTTTGGTATAGCGCCATCTTTTGAACATAAATAACAAGTGATAGCAGGTTACGTGATTAACTTGTTTTTGTTTTTCATAAATGTACCTTTAAAGTTTTCTTGCAATGATATATATTGCAGAGACTTTGATTATATGGTGATTCTGAACTGAGATCAGACCTATATAAATATCTGGCTTGCTAGGCTGAGTTTGAAGACTTTACCGGTCTGAAAAATTCACGCTTGCAATCTGATAGAAACGTTTTGCATAAACACTTGAGAGTCAGTGTTTTAGATCTAGTTTCTATACTCTATCCCCCACTGAGGAGAGCAAACCAGCTTGAAATCAGCTGATCTGGGGGTGAGCAAATGAAAGAGGTAGTTAATTTCTGATTCTTTTTTTGTTTATGTAAAACAAATCTTACACTTGTTCGGCGGTTTTGGTATAGCGCCATCTTTTGAACATATATATATATATATATATATATATATATATATATATATATATATATATATATATATATATATATAAATTGTAACCTTCTCCCTAGACTGCTGTACTATAAATGAATCATATCACATGTTTTAGGCTCCATAATCACTATTGTACCCTAGCTACAACCAATCATCATGCCATCCACATTGGTCAGCATAATCGCAACTGTAACCTAGCAACAGCCAACCTTCATCTACTAAACAGTCATTTCACATTGGCAAGCACCATAATCGCATCCGTAACCTAGCTTCCTAATCTAGCTGGTCATCAACGAATCATACTGCACATTTTAGTGATTAAATTCTCTTATGGAACCTAACATACTCACATGATCAAGAATATAAGCATGAAGAAACAAAACTGCAAAACTAACGAAATGATTCTTGGATTGAATAAAATTAGCATGAAACTGTCGATCTAAAGAAGATCACAGGGCGACTAATAAAGATAAAAACTTCTGGTCAAACCAGCTTTGAAATCCACACAAACAAAATGAGATGAGTTAAATTTGATATTCCGCAACTTAATAAATAACTAATAATTGTATCTCTGGAGTGATTATAAAATTAAACTTATGGATGAAATGATAAGTAAATTATGATGTAGATGACTAAATGGATGATAGCAAGAAGTAATAATTAAATAGAGGAATGAAATGAGTCTAAGCATGAAGAGAAAAGTGTGAAGATGTATGATAATACTGAATGATTAAGATGATGAGAGAATAAAAATTAATGGATAGTTGAGATGATAAAAGAATAAAAGTTAATGTATGATTAATCAATTATGATAATGAATTAATGTCACATGAGAATGAATAACTAAAAGAACGATCAAGATAAAATTGAAGAAAAAGGTTAATGATGGAAACTGAAATCTTAAACTATAAACTAATATGGTATTAACTGATAGAAAATAAGCTAAATAAAAATAGGGATTTTAAGCTTGACACAACCAGAATATTATCATGAAGTTAAAACAAACTATACATTTTATACCAAAAAATAATAATTTACATATTAAAGCTTAGCTAACTTTCATACTACAATGAAAGTAATCTATTTTTAAGTTCAACTATAATAATTAACAAGATATAAACTTTATTACAAACTTAAATTATATCCTAAGTCTTAACAGCTAATTCTTCTCAGGTTTCATACATTATAAATTGTTATACAACATCTATTTGGATCAGTAAGAGGGATTTTACCACCACCCAAACATAATGCACAAAACAGCTCTCAATATAATCTCAAATTAAGAACTAAACTTTATAACTAACATAAGCTTTAAAATTTACGACTGGGAATGACTTTTTAATAAATAAATACAATAACTTACCAAATTCCTTTTCTTAAATTGTTATAAATCATGTGATCAAGATCAGTAAATGATAGCTTTATGGATTTAACTAAATCAATTAAATCAATATTATGTTTAGTGTTTAATATATTACTTAAAGCAATCTGTACTCCAAGTTATTAACATCTTAATTATTGTGTGATGATGCATTCGATGTACCAATAAATTATAAGACTTACCAAAATTATTATGAAATAGCATAATATAATTAATAGTACCATATTGGTTGATGATGATTTCAATTTATAATCTTCTGATAGTTTGATAGCAATAACAATAATAGTGTATAGATGTGGTAAATAGCAATAAGATTACATGCAACTACATAAATTTTTAAATACAACAAACTTTATTTACACTATGTACAAACTTTTAATTTATAGATATGGCATGAAATAAAACTAATCTATTAAAACAATTTATGGATGGGACAAATACTTATTATCCCCTTGACCATATACTCAGCAATTGATATAACTGGCTTAGAACCTAATATTCACAATATCATTTGTTACACTTTGGAGTATTTTTAAAAATAATATACTAAAACTTATTTAGACTAACTAGCACTTAAATTACATAATAGCAGTATATTTATAACTCTAGGATATGCACAATGTTTAAATTTAGAATTCCAATATTATAAAGTATTGCATTATTTCAAAGCCCTATCTTTTATCAGAATATGATAAGGGCAATTATCACATTCTGTGCAATTACTAACTTATTTAACTTTGAAATGACTAAGTTTAGTGCATTAAATGAAGACCAGACATTAAAAGTCAAATACACATAGATCTCATTAAGCATTACCTTTGTCCACAGCTCAACCCTTGAATATGTAACTGATCTTACAATTCTACTGTCACATCATTATTTGATGAAGTTGAATCCATTCTGCCAATGTGCCTCTCTTACTTGTACATCTAAATTCTACAATTACAAATAGATTCTATTTTGGTCTGGGTCCATCTGTACTGGTGATGATCCCACAACATCATAAACACTATTTCAATTAAGAAAACACTATGTTAGATCAGTGTTCCTAGCTTTAACATTGTTTTTATACTTGCTATATGATTTTGACCTATTATACCTCACCATACACAGTGGAAAAAACTATCTCTATATTATCATGAGGAATTTTACACTAAAGTAGGTGGCTTTATAAAAAAACAACATGACAGTTGCATAATAATATGGCTGATCCTATGACATCTCTATGGGTATACTCATGTGTGAGCTTTTGCCTCATCACAGGAAAAAATAGAATTCAGACCATGAATATCATTTATCTGAGGATTATTGATAATAATAAGCATTAACTATTACTTTGCCTCTCCCAAAACTTTCCTCTCATGATATCAGCAATAGGTGACACTCTATCAGCCTATGCTCCAAATTAATATTAACATATGGGATGCCATTTTATTGGAACATCCTATCAACTAAAAACTGTCATTAGTCATTCTCAAATTACAGCTAGATAAAACAATACAAACAATAACAGTGGAGATATACATACTCCATTTTACACTAGAACCCTTACGATATCAACAGACCCACCAACATATACATGTCAAATAATCATTAATCATTTACAATGACAACTATACTGTTGTTAATTTAGCACTAAAGATCAAACCTATATTTATATTCAAATTGGACCAGTTAATTTCTATACAAAATTACAAAAATGAAAAAAAAAATATATATTAAATTTTCTTTTATATCAGAAAATAATTCAGTCATGCCGATATAGATCTTTTTGATAAAATGTCTGTCCATTTATCTTTTTTTATATACCTTAAAATTAGTTTTAAACCATGAGAGAAGCAAATATTTTCTTTTATCACTCTCTCTAAATAAATGATATATATATATATATATATATATATATATATATATATATATATATATATATATTTCCGGTTTTCTTTTAACTAAAAAAAATATACATAAAATAGATGTATATATTTTATACATCTTTTTTTTTAACCCAATATATATATTTTTCATACCACAATAAAGCATATACGTTTTAAAAACAAAATTTCCAAACAACACCTTACATAAGTAATAACATAGCAATGATAAAGAAAAATAAAAGCACATTTTTATCCATTAAATTTTATACTCTGTTCCAAGTTATTTATCCTGGTGAGTTATAATAATATAAATGGTTATTAGGATGAGGAATCAGTTTATATTAAGCATATATATTTCATTATCCTATTGGATGTATAATAAAACAATATTCAACACTTATCCAAAAGCAGAAATTATTTGTTTCCATAGTGATAATTAATCAGGCAATTAACATTTGTGTTTCCAATTGTAGCAGATTTTTTTAAAAAAAATATCTACTTTGCTCTAGATAATTCAAAACAAACTTCAAAACAAACTTATTAAAATCTTTATTGATTTATTCTGTAAGCGTTTCAAATGAAGTATAACAAGAATCATTTACTACATTTAAAATCAAGATAATTTTCTTTGAAAAATTAGTGGAATTTTATTACATTTAATATTTTTTATATTTACTTTTAAAACTCTTTGTGAATTTCATTCCTCTCAGCACGGCAATCCATATATGTGTAGCAATATTTAAGCATCCGGAATATATTCCAACATTGTAAACATTATTATAATGATGATATTTCTTAATAAAAATTTACAAGTAAATATTTATTTAATTCCATTCTTATTGGTAAAGTATGATGTGATTCTTAATATTAGAATGAATTTATTCAATTATCACTATGACATTTTCAAACCTTTAATGAATCTGTAATCATTTAACTTTTTAACATTACACAAAGTTGGCGCGATGAAAATAGGCAGATGAGAATTAAGAATAAAATCACGCAATTATTTGCTTAAAATTTATTAACATTATATGATATAAAATGACTTTTAATATTATTTCTAATATCTTCTGAAATTTCTTTTTAAAACTATTTTAAATTTAATTTCTTACAATTATGATTTTCAAACGAACATCTGTTTGCTCTACATTTACTAATGGTGCAAAAATATAAACATTATCAACTTTTTACTCCCCAAATAAATAATTTGTGCGTTATTTTTAAAGATAATAATTTACATGTATAAATACAATGAAAGCAAATGCTTACTTCCTCTTGAATTTTCCTGGGTTTGAAATAAGATTTAGGAGAAATAATTAAGATGCATAAGGTTTTCATTCATTCTTCTGCATAACTTCTTAGAACTATCAATCAATAGAAGAATGGTGTTTCAATGACTGCAAGGTTTTGAGACTTATTCCATCATTTCTAGATAGCAAGATATTATAATTCCATTCAATTAGATTTTATAATTTTATAATTTTTAATTTTTTCCTCCTTATTTTAAATCAGAGATTAATACTGTGGTTATTTAGTTCTTGTTTTTCTTAGTTAGTCCACCCCCTCCCCCCCTACAGCTGGGTTAAACATATATAGCTTTTATTATATTGCACTCCCGGAGAGAATTAGCCAATAATTTTGGTGTGCATAATTAGTATTACCCCCTCTGGCTTCATTTTTAATAACTATTCATTATTATTTAAGACACTTTATGTTTAGTACTAAAAAAAAATATGCTTAAATAATTTATAATAATGATTTATTTTACAAGATTTATAAATTTGATTTAATTGTTCATTTCTTTCGATTGCTATTCAAAACTAATAAAATAGCCATGTATTTATCTACCAAATAATAATAATACTTTAAATTGTTATTTTATTCTAGTCAGAGCCTAGACTGGGTTTGAAATCTTATCTCCATTCAAGCAAATTTTCCAGTACATTCAAAATAATCTATATTGAAAACCACTTTAGTAAGATTTTGATGTTAAATATATCATCATTTAAAATTTTGGAATTGTTAAATTAGGGACCTAAATAAAAGGTCACAATATATATATATATATATATATATATATATATATATATATATATATATATATATATATATATATATATATATATATATATATATATATATATATATATATATATATATATATATATATATATATATATATATATATATATATATATGCAATTGCCCCCTAAATTTATATTCAAATATTATAATTGAATTGAAGGTAGTAAGCGTACATAAGAAGGGATGGTTATGTTGGGTGAAATCTCAATTTATATTCCCAGTTACTGATGAAACCATTTTTGATTGGCAGAGATAATAGTCTGTAATTAAATAATGTTAATACCCCTACATTTTTATGTTGTATATTATTAATTACTTACTTATAAATGTCCAGTTATACTTCTATTATTTATATAAACAGCTTTTTTATTGAAGGCTTTTTAACTAGCCTTGGGCTACACAAATCATGTTATATATATATATATATATATATATATATATATATAACATGCATATATATATATATATATATATATATATGCACACACACCTATATAAACCATAGCAAATTGTAATAATTTTATAGCATTCTAAGTCATCAATATATATATATATATAATTTAAAAATGGAAAATATTAAATCTGAATGAAAAAAATATATCAAAATTTAATTGGATTTTCTTTTGAACGTCTCTTGAAATTGGCAAAGGAAAAGTTAATTATATTTAATACCATATCTCTCTTTTTTTACTTTCTCTTTTTTGTAACTACTTTCTAAGATGCTTTTAAACTTTATAAGACTTTTAGTTTTTTTTTATTAAATTTTTTTTTCAAAACTTTAAAATCTCTAGGTCTATTTGAAAATATATATATATATATATATATATATATATATATATATATTTGTATGTGTGTGTGTGTGTAATAAATTATAATATATATATAGTGTCTGGTAATTCTAAATTGTATGAGATGGTACGTGAGTAAGTATTTTGATGAAAACAACAAGATAATACATATGCATGAAAATTATTCAAAAATGTCATAGTAATGCGGACATAAAGGAATATTTAGAAAAAATACTTTCATTCCTTAAAAAATAACGTTCATAAGAATTGAATGTTAAAAATTATCAAATTGTTGAAGTGTAAAAATGTTTTGGTAATAAAATTATTAAATTAGGCAAAGACCATTACTTGATTTTTTTTTTGAAATAATATCACTGTACTTGTCAAAACTCTATCAATATTTGGTGAGAAAAGGAATTATTCCAATAATATTTATAATCTATAAATAAGAGATTTTAAAAGTAAAATTGGTCTACCTATAAAAGTAATAGACATCTACTGCTATTAGAAGAAATCTTTGTAGAATAGCTGTTGAGATCTATGGGAATCACCAAGCATAAGTATTTTCAAAAGAATGTTTTATCTCCATTTAACCAAATCAAGAAAAATACATTATTTATTCATGATTTTAAAAGTCACCTTAATGAAACTTATTTCCACTTAAGATAGTTTTTTTTTTTTTTTTTTAATTTCTTTTTGATTCCGGGGATCAGAAAAAAAGGATGATTTATAAAGACTTTTAAATGCATGAATTTCTAATTGATTTTTTTAAAACCAAACAAATATATTGTCTGCCATTATCATATGAGAAGCTTGTTTAAATTTTCCTTTTTCTATCTTTTCTTCTCTTTCCAATATTATTGTATTGCTACTTACATAGTCTGCTACCTTAGACACATCAGATTTTTTCTCTTCATATCATCAGTTGTGTTGTTGCAAACACTTTTCAATCAGACAATTAGTCTCATCAATATAAGCATCACCTTAAAATTCAATATTCAAGTGTATAATGTTTTAGGCTAGATACCCATGCTAGTATTTTCACTGCTCAGGCCAACCACACTTGAACAAGAGAGAAGAATAGCATCTCTTGAAATATCACCACAAATATTAACCTGTGTGCTATTATTATAGGCTGCATGTATTTGGAATATTAGTAATGTTAAATTTTTCTAATGACATATGCAAACCTTTAGGAAAACAATAACTAGATCAAAGATTATTTGAACTATTTAAACAATATTATTTTAACATTTTATTCATTTAAATATATTGTTTTCAGGATAAATTAATTTTTTGATATTGCTACTTCAGTAAATTTGCATATATTATTAATGAAGGTAGCACCATTTTAATTTTAATTTTTGTTAATATGTATATTGAAGAATATGATCTTTCTTTATTTTTCTAAGTGTTAGGATACATAATTATATTTAAGTATAGAGAGGTAATGAATTCATATTCGCCTAGTTCATAACATATACACACACATTTGTAATATTTTGTCTCGAGTCATAACGTATAAAGAATTATTTATACATTAGCTTGGATGATCTTTGATAGGAATCTTCATGGGTATTGGTGTATGAATAATTGAAGGTGTTTGTCATAGATATTAATATTTTAATCAATTATCCAATATATATATATATATATATATATATATATTGGATATATATATATATATATATATATATATATATATAATTTCTTTAGCATAATATTTAATAAATATATATATATATATATATATATAGTTAATAATGATAACTTTTGTAAGTTTTCTCTTTCCAGATGTACTGCATAAATTTATGAACCTGATTGATTTTTATATTTCACTTAATGTATATTGTGTAAACTATGATAGTAAATTGTAAATGATGCATAAATTCTGAAAATTAATAAATTATTGTCCATTAACATGAAACTTAAATGTAAATAAAATGTATACGTTTTTTTTTTTTTTTTTAAGCAGTTTTTTTTTTTTTTTTGTATTATTGTTATTATGTTTTATTTACTATGCTAATAAATTCTGGGTCATATGATATGTTTGTAAAAACAATGTAACATATATACCTGATAGAATAAAAAAAACCTTGGATTAGTTAAGTATGTTTTGGAATTAATAAAATGTCCTTTTGATTTCATAATATATTTCTTTGCCTATTCGCATGCATTCATATATATGTAAGTGTTAAGCCTAAAAAGATATAAATAATTACTTTACAGTAATTTTCTTGATGATCACCGTTACATCAATTAGCATTGAACATAGAAAGTGTAATCAATAAATCACCTTCATGTATCATTCAATATATATATATATATATATATATATATATATATATATATATATATATATATATATATATATATATATATATATATATATATATATATATATATATATATATTGTATAGCTATGGAAAGATAATAAAAGTATTATTTAACTTCAGGTGTCCAGTTGTAATAATATGTGCTTAAGTTTTGAACTCCCTTAAAATTCTATTTAAATTTGTATTGAAAGAAAATATTGTTTATAAAATCTGCAAATTAAGTGTAGATATTACTTGTTTATAGTCCTTGGTTCTATATTGAATTTTAAAAAAAAACTGACTTGAGACACAATTTTCACAATAACTTCAGCAGTTTAAATAATGTTAGAACAAAAAAGATTGACATTGACAGAGAGGAGAAAAAGTAAGAAAAACAATATCGGTAAGACACATAGTGATTCCTGTTTCAAGAATAAAAAAAAATTCAAAATCTAAAATATGTATTACTTTATTGTTTGTTTATAAATTTATCATTAACTAAGTTTAAAGTACATGTTCATTGATAATTTCTTTGTATTCCTCAATAAAATTATCGTTCAAATCATATATAATATTTTTACCTGAGATAATCCATAGCTTCAGAATCTCTAAATCTATTCACATAAGAATTCTTTATTTTTAACTTATACCCCAAAAGTTAACAAATATCAAGGTGTCTATAAGAAAAAGATTCATCCTCATTAAAGATACAAAACAAATCATTTTCAGAAGGTGGATATGGATTTGTCGTCATAGCAATTGGCATAATGTCTATCTAAAACTAGAAATTGTAGGCTACTGTCTATATCAATGATAAATAGAGTTTAATCTTTTCATTTTATATTTTTATGTACACCAGTGATGTTTCTATTCTTTATGCACACCAGTAATGCTAACTTGTTATATTTATTGCCCCCAGAGTTATAATTTATTTGCATATAACTCATTTGCAAGCAATAGACTTGAAAATAAGGTAATGCAAGAAGTGGGAAAACTACTGACTCCATACCATGAGTACCAAGGCATAGGAAATAATCAGGATTTGATTGTTTGCCTGCAGACAATTCCATGGGATATATACATAATCATTACTTCTACCACACTCACACACACACGCCATTTGATGTCTCTCTTTATTGTTTTTAAGTGTTTATACTTTCACATGGTACTATGCCTTACTTTTTTGTGATTGTTTTATCAAATGTAATCTTTCATTTAATAATCAGTATTAAAATTTACATTGCACTACTCTATAATTTTTTATTTATAAAAAAATACTCGTTATACAAAAACAGCCCTGAAAATGCAAACACAAATACACTCATACAAATATAAGCATACTAATAAATTATTAAACCTTTTGAGAATCATTATGTCTATAAAGTAAGGTTGCCTCTAACTGGGATCAGAACCTCAAAATTACATTTTATATAAATTATTTTTCTTATATTTAAGTACAAATTTATATCCTGTGTAATAAAGAGGATAAATGATTTAATATTATATAATTTATATAATACACATACACACAAACACAAATGTAAACATATTAATAAATTATACCATTTATCAAATAATAAAAAAAAATACAATTCAAATAACTAAAAAATAAAAATTGAATATTTATGACTCGATATTTTGATTATGTTTAAAAGGCCTTGAAATGTGAATTATTGGCACATTTTAATCCATTTTGCATAAGGCCTCTTCTGGTTAAAATTTATGCCTTTGTATTCTCCATGCAAATTAGTAAACTGAGCAAAAAATAAAAAAATAAATAAATGAAATTTAATAAAAATATTAATAATGAATTCAAATGTTATCAGATTTCAGTATGAGATATGCCATTTGAATAAGATTTCTTGTAGTTTTAATGCAATTTTAAAAAGAAAAGAAAAGTTCAAACAGCCACTGCCTTGTGAAGTTCACAAGTTGTGTCAAAATTTTGAATTTGTCCTAATGTATGTGTAAAATTAAAGAACATTTATTAATTCTGAATATACTTAAAATGATAGTAATTAATAATCTCTCGGAATTGATAACAATAATAATAGTAATATGTCTATAAATTGATGTGAGATAAGTAAACATTTAAAATAAATACAATAAACTGATAAATTAAAAAAAAAAAAACATTCAATTTTTATTTACATAATTCTTAGTAAATAATAAATAAATGTCATTTATAATTTATATATTTCTGATTAGTTCATACCATTCAACTAACATGAAAGCTTTTCATAGAATTTAAATTAAAATCTTTACATAAGTGAAAGTTAGTATAAAATGATGATATTATTTAGTGTTCACCAGCTGAAATATAAATAATGCATGTGGTAACTATCTCACCATACACTCATGTATTATAATTTATGGGCACATAGATGTATCAATAAATTAATGTTATTAAAATTATTTTATGTGGACAGTAAATATATTATCTTCAAAACCCTAAAACAAACAAAAAAATCTGCGTGCAAAAAAAAGTTAAACTATATTAATTTTTTGGAATGTTTTTTTTTTTTTTTAATTTTTTGTATTAAAGTTTTTTAGTGAAGATCCTGTGTTCAATGAAACTTGATATGAATGATGTATAAATTGGATTTAGGCAGTTTTATCTTTGTACTAAATCAATTGTTTTTATAGCTTGTCGAATGATGTAATTTTCTAGAAATTTCCATTTGTCTATCAAAATGATAAACAACCTTTTTTCAAGAAATTTTGGTATAGCAATGATAAAATAATCTATTTTATAAAAACTTAAATTTTTTATCTGAAATTTTTTTAGAGAAATAGTTTCATGAAATAAAATTTTGAAATAGAGTTAATAAGTAGCATTATTTTTAAAGTAACAGTTTCCAAACTTTTAAATGCATGTAAAATCACAATCATCAATGTATATGCAGATATTGAAAATGTTGATGCATTTGACCCTTTTCCACTTAGCATTTAGCAATGCATCTGATTAATTGAATGCCAAGTGTAGACATTTAAAGAAAATACATCTAATATTAACAAGTACTAAAATGAGTTGTGAGTAATTTTTTATTCTATATTACTTTTTTTGAGGTCAATTTTCATCTTGTAATTTTTCAAAACATCCTTGCAGGAGTTGTTGAATATGTTATCTGGTAAGGGTTTTATATAAATTTTGATATAGTTGTACACACATTTAAAGTTCATGTTTTAGAATTTTTGGAGATTCATAAAAATATAAATCAATTGATCTGTGTAAACATTATACCAAATGGCCTCAGCCATTATGCTTGTATTTATTAAAGTTTAGACTGTAGCAAGTTTCCATTATTAAACATTTATTTATAAATTGGGACTGTGTGAGGATAAACCATCTGAAGCAAAATATATATGTAACTTATTTAATAAATACTCATATGAAGAAAATTTCGATTAATGAATAATGAATAAATGGTTTTGCATAAAATAACATAGATATAGAATATAAACATTTTTTTTATTTTAATATTAATGGATAGGATTAAGAATAGACAAATGTTGGAAATTTTGAGTTTGGCACTTTTTTCCTGAATTTTTGACAGAAAAAAATTATTGGTCTTAACCATTTCAGCGTTGTTGGCTTACTTTACGTGCTGCGTGTGCTCAATTGATGACATGTTATTTTCTTTCTTTGCTGACATTAAAAGTATAATCATGACATCAAAGAAAATATTGCCATTTTATAGCTGTATATGTTAGCTTTCAAACGATATTTATTTTTAAAAAAATTCGTTGAAATTTGGATTTTTGGCAAATATTTTAATCAACCACAGTATTTTTTTTTTGTTTTTTTTTTTTTTTTGGTAATTTTGTACTTATCATGAAACGATAAATGACATAAAATGTTTTACAGGCTGAAAGTGAAATTTTCTCTGGTATTATTCACAAACAAGGCCTACACCAGACCAACAATGTAATTATTTGTAAGTAAAAATTTTTAATTTTTTTTTTAAATTTTAGAAAAAATATACTTTTTATTAAGTTTAGTTTATAATTAGTGTGTGCTAATTTGTAGTTATATATGTATTTATTTATGATCATATACAATTCATATCTATCGAAAAATTGTTGTGTGTGTGTGTAATTATATATTTATGCTCATGTAGAATTCATATTTATCATAATTTTCTAAAGGTAGTTTGTAATACATTTATTTATGCTCACATAGAATTCATATTCATCGAAAAATTAGTGTGATTTAGTTTGTAATTATATATTCACTCATATAGAATTCATATTGTAATTAACTTATTAGTATATAATTCATATTGTAATTATCTAAAGTTGTATCTACACTAAAGCTCTTATTTTTATAAAAATAATGATTTTCAAAAAGTATACTTTTTGAAAATCATTAATTATGTTTATATAATATGGTTTACAAACAATGGGTTATAAAACTAATAATCAAATGTATACAAACTTGCATACTCAAACATGTAATCCAATTCTGAAACTTGTTTATGTTTCTGCTTGATCATGCTTTGCTTTTGCTATATGTTTCATAACATTATTTTCAAGTCTATAGACTATATGCAAATAAATTACATCTGTGGTATAGTAAATATAAGAAGAAAGCATCACTTCTGTACATAAAGAATATAAACATGACTTGTGCAGTGCATAAAGAATATAAACACCATTATTGTACCCAAAAAATATAAATTGAAGAGATGAAACTTATTTTATCAGTGATATAGAAAGTAGCCTACAATTTCTAGTTTTAGACAAACAAGAAGCCAATTGCTATGATGATTTCTTTTGTATCTTTTATTAGGATGAATCTTTTTTTTTATAAAAGCCTTTGACATTTAGAACATTTGGGGTACAAGATAAAAATGAAGAAGTCATATCCGAATTTTTTTGGAGATTGTGAAGCTGTGGATTATCTAAGGTAAGACATATTATACATGTTTAGAAAGATAATTTGGTAAGAAATAAAAAGAAATTACCACTGAAGATGTATTTTGAATTTTACTTAATGTTAATTTCCAAATTATGAACAAACAATAAAATAATATTTTTTGCGTTAGTGAAAATTTCTTTTTTCCTTATTTTTTATATTGTTATCACTATTTATTTTATGCTTATTGTTTTCCATAATTTTTCTAATTTCTAGAAATGTAATTGTTTTTGCTATAACATAATTATAAAATCACCAGGGGGGTGGTTTCATGTTGTTCATAAGATGGAAAAATATGGGTGATTTACTTTGTAAATTATGTAAGGAAGGAATAGAAAATATTAGGCATTTGTTAATTGAATGTAAATGTTTGAAAACAGAAAGAATACATATAATGAAGTATGAAAGGAGTGATTATACAGAAAGTGAATTATGGGTTTTTATGCTGGGTTTGGGAAAAGATAAGGGGGATTTAGATATAAAGGTTATAGAGTTGACAAAGATTATGTTGTGGAAATGGGATAGAGCAGATTATGGGTAAATTTAGAGTGGGGAATGTAAAATAAAGTGGCTAACAGGTTTATCTGGGCATAATTGCTGAGACATTCTTGACTTCGTTTAAGGAGAAGCCATAATATATGACATCACATCACATCACATAGAATGATTAATAAAAAAAAACCTATTTAGATTAAGTAACCATGAACATATTATATATAATGAAATCATTGTAGCTTTTCTGACTAACCAAATGACCTTGTAATATAATATAGTAGATGATAATTTGTGAATAATTTGTTGTGACTAATCTTGATGGTTAGTTAATATTTCCATACACATTTTTTTTTACAAAAAAAAAAAAAAAAACAAACAAACATAAAATTATCTCTAATAAAAAAAAAAAAAAGAACAGCAGAAAATTGTAATGTTTTGTGTAGAAACATAATTTATCTAATAGGATCATGCTTATAAATCTACCATTTCCTTATTGAATGAGATATGTATTAATGTTCAAATTACTTTTGATCAGATAATTATAATCCTTTAAAAATTTAACTATGTTTTTTTTTTTTTTTTTTTAGGAATTTTTCTCAGACAAGCATATCAGCTTAAATAATCTGTACCCTTTATTTAATTAATGCAATTATAGAAATATTTATTTTATTACCGAAAATTATATTAATACAGATTTAAACATGTATGATTATAGAAGATTTAATCGCAATATTTTTTCTCCTACCTATAATTTTACAAATAAGTGGTATTATGTTATATCTACAGAAATATTTTTTTAAATGTTGTACATTCACTCAAAAATCTCATTACCTTTAACATTTAAATACATTTTCTTCTCTCCTGCCAATGAATTTTCTATTAAATATTTTTATTCTAATAATTTAAGATGTTAACTTGAAAAAATAAATACAAATAAATAATTAAATGTTTTATTGATCAGCGTTTATCATACAGGACATAATATGTTTCATATGTTTCTAATATATTGAAATAAAATTGTAAATATAAAAATAATTCCCCAGTTGAAATGATTGGTTACCTAATATCGTTTATGAAGAAAGGCATATTGAACAGTTAGCTTTTCCTCTTATACTCCAAAGAATTAACAAGAGCAATTTGAAAAGATTTAGTTTAATGGCTCATTAAGATGTAAAAAAGTTATTTTGTACTATGCTTTAAAATGCATTGAAATTATTATTATTATTATTATTATTATTATTATTATTATTATTATTATTATTATTATTATTATTATTATTATTATTATTATTATTATTATTGTTGTTATTATTATTATTATTATTATTATTATTATTATTATTATTATTATTATTATTATTATTATTATTATTATTATTATTATTATAAATTTATTTAAACGCACATTCATTACATAAATAATATTCATTAAGGCTGTAGCCTCAATGAATATTATTATTATTATTTAATATATATATATATATAATAACCAATAAACAAGATGCAGAAAGTCTTAAAAAAAGAAATAAAAGATAACTTCTTTAACGCGCGTTATAAGCGCATAATTATTGATATTATATATAAATGCAATAACATCCATGTGATTTATAATATTTTATTGATAGTTTCCTTAGTAAATTAGCAATAAAAAATTGCATTACATTTATATTAGCGTAAATAATATAATATTATTTTCATAAGTTGTGTTCTTTCTCACTTTTTTTTAATAGCTAAAAATAAAAACACATTTATTTACCGAAAAAAAAAAAAATCAAGACTATCAGAAATTCAATACCTTATTTAATTGGATCAAATTATCTTGTAGTTTTATTAATAATTATTGCTAGAAAACATCTGTTTTCTGCACAATTGAGTTAATTTAGCTTCCTAAAAAATAAACGTGATTGTTAGGCACTATAATTGTCAAAAATTTAATTACGCTTGGTTTTTTTTTTTTTTAAATAATAATAGATAAGTGGTAAAGTGAAAAGAAGAAATAAGAGCTTATATTATATTTATCATGTTTTTTTTTTATATATAATCTTTGCTTTATTTATATTTAGAGGTTTTTTTATGCATATGATTAAAATATTTTATTTAATATCTAATATCCAGTATATATATATATATATATATATATATATATACTGGATATTAGATAT
Source organism: Epiperipatus broadwayi (assembly GCA_028023455.1). Classification (NCBI taxonomy): domain Eukaryota; kingdom Metazoa; phylum Onychophora; class Udeonychophora; order Euonychophora; family Peripatidae; genus Epiperipatus; species Epiperipatus broadwayi. Next base: position 1,095,858 of record JAQFVV010000279.1, read on the forward strand.
TAAATAAAATATTTTATATCATATATATATATATATATATATATGCTTTTTAATACAACAATTGCCATATTTTCATAACAATATAACACTTTCAATTTTTATTCTTCTCAGTCACGTTTCATCTTAGTTTAATAACATGACAACTCCCAATCAGTCCATAAATCACACCGACCTATTTCACTATGGACGCATTTTTAAACCTCTAGTTTTATTTTATTTTTTTCAAATTAATAAAGCAAACACACCTCATATTGCAATATGCTTATGCAAAAGGTATACTAAACTTTATCTTCTGCTGAAAGAGAGTCTCTTTGAAGTGGGCTTTGATGCAATCTTCTGCATAATTAGACAATAAATAAAAAAAACGAATATTGGTATTCCAACTTCAAGAGATATCAAAACCAAAAAAAATATATACCAGAGATAAATGCTGCAATACATTAATGAAGAACAACAGATATGTAACTATATAATAATGCTTATGCGTTATTTTGCTTATTTTATATTTTATATATTGCATTTTAATTATTTTAGAAGCAAACATTTATTTATGGAAAACTTCAACAATTGTCTCATTGCAGTTATTTCATTGTATTCTATCCTCTGTCATATCTTCTTAATAAAAACCATTAATATTGTACTGATTTAAAATATATATATAAAAAAAAAGAAATCTGCTTCTTGTGAGAATTCCAATCTAAACTACAATATTAAAATGTTTTAGGAAGCTATATGTTATTCATTTGTTTTACATATCTATTTCAATAAATATCATATTTTATTATGTTTGGATCCATAACATTCCATGCATCAAATTGAAAAAAAAAACTTGTTGCATAGTCACAGTATTTGCCTCAATATTTTAAAAATTTAACAAAGCTTAATTAAATACAATTTTGTAGAGACTTTCAATCAAGTAAATTAAATTAAGTCACATATAATGTATTGTAACAATAACTAAAAAATAATTTGATAGTGTATATAATGATGATGAAGATGATGATAGTGGCTGGTGTTGTGAAGAGAGACATCCTTGTAGCTTGGAGTCCAAAGTACAATTTTATTCCATTCAAATTATATTTAATCTAATTTAATATTTAATTTATTTGCAATATTTGATTTTGAGACAAAGCCAAAATAATAACGGTCAAAATTGTAGAAATAAACATGAATCATTTTTGTTCATTTAAATAAACATTTTGTGATAGTACATTTATCTTTCATATCCAAAATGAGTGCATATCAACTGGTTATGTATGTGCAATGTGTTCATGGTGTGACACTACTAAAAAAATTATCAATTGGGTACCTAGGATAAACTAGACACTCCATAATACTATTTTTACCTCTAACCAATCATTTCTAAATGAGAGTATTATCTCAAGATTCTGATCTATATGCTACTTAATTCAGTTTATTTCTACAAATCAAATAAGTTTTATCATGCTAACTATATAAAATAAGGAATAGTTAATAAAGTAAATCAAATATATTTAATACAAAATCAGAATAAATGATATTAGCTATAATAATTCACAATAAAATAAAAAAATCCCTCTGGTCTCTTATGACATTGTTATAATTACATACAATATATGAATAGTTGTATAGGTGATTAAGTTAAATCAATCTCTTCATCAATTGAAATAATAATAAAATAGCAAGAAAACAAATACATATGTAACAAAAATACTATGTATAAAACAGTGAGCCTGTGTTGTGAAACAATGTAATGAATTCAGATTGCCGCATGTAAGCATTAAATTGCTTACGTTTGACTTAATGTGTCACTTATCTTTACTTTCCCTAATGCAAAAAAAAAAAAAACATACATGTTTAACTAGTCACCAGTACATAAAATGTATTTAATTATGCAAGTAAACTTAAAGATTATAAACATTTGCTATATTTAAAGCATTAAATGAATTATAGTAACAGTAATATTGCTAGCACAGACATATATATAGATATATATATATATATATATATGTCTACAGTGCTGTATATATAAGTGATATATATATATATATATATATATATATATATATATATCACTTATTATACAGCACTGTACCATGGTTCTAATCTATATATGATATAAATTAATGCAGTTTCATATTTCCATGCATCAAATACATTTTATGAATTTAATTAAAAATAAATACAAAATAAGATTTAATTCTACAAATATTTACTTCTTTTCTTTTGTTACATTGTACTTTCATCTTAAACATTTTAGCAACTCCTAAAGAAAATAGTATTTTGTTTTAAAATTTCAATATGTAACTCAATCTATTTGGTTATTGTATTGAAATGATGCTCAGATATATATTGAAAATTTAAAACAAATAAGCTTTTGTTACAAGTAAGTAAAACACTTAATATGAGATTTAATAGATTAAATAAAATGTATTTATTGCAAAATTGGAATAAAAATATTAGATTTAATAATTTACAAAAAAAAAATATATGTTTCTCTATGATTTAATTATGTTTAAATAGAATATATGACTATCTATAATTTTATGCAAATTAAACCAATAATATTTATTTTCAGTTGCTGAAAAGTTATTAAAATACAAAAAAATATCTTGGTGAGTGAATATAAAAAAAAACAATATAGTAGACAACGACCAACTCTGGCCATGCCAACATTACAAATTTCTTAAATTGAGAATTATTTAATAGAAAAATAATATTACTTTTCCCATATATTTTGTGTTTTATTTTTTTTTTTGCAATAATAATTATGAGTACTTAATTTAAATATTATATATATATATATATATATTACATACAAAAAAAATTAAAATGAATATTTCAAATGTGTTATAATTTTAAAAAATAGTTATAAAAGAGAAAAGAAAGTATAAAATATTTTTTACCCCTCTCCAGTAAATATAATTAATTGCTAGTTTAATTTACTTGTGAAAAAATACTGAGCGCAAAAAAATATATATTCAGTAAATTATTTAACAATTTTTAATTTTAACTTTTTTAAGAAAGATAAAGTAGGTAATGTTTTATGCTCTGTAGTATTTTTAAAAAGAAAGGGGAATAATAATAAAGATCTAACACTGTTGTTAAATTTTACTTTAATGTGTTAGGATTGTTTGTTTCTTTTTTCTTTATCTCTGTCTTTACTCAAATGTAATTATCTGATTATTGTGTTTTTGACATACAAGATAAATAAGTATAAATAATCTTTTTGACTTGATTTGTAATAAAAATGAAAGAAGTCATTTTTTTTATATAAAAAAGATATAGTTGGTCAGTCTTTAATTTGATTATATAGAGTAGGCAATAGTTGGAGATTTTATGCACAAGTCTTCTGACATCAATTGATTACTCTGGCTTGCCCGGAGTGGCAATACTGTATGGAGAGTTTTGCCTGTTTTAATAACAGTTATAAGCAAGTATAAGAAATGGTGATTATGTGATGTTTATTGGCTTAAAACAAATCCTTCCTAATTGGATAGTGGTGGCTAAGGTTATTAAAGAACCAAAGACACTAAATGTATAGGTACTGAACTAAGGTCTGACCTGTATGACTATATAAGCTAATGCGCTTGGATTGAAAATATTATTTTCTTTTCAATTTAACACACATAATTTGTAGTTAAGTATGAGATAAAATGTGGTTACTGGAGGTATGAAGCAGATCCTAAGATCTATGTGCAGTGCTCTCAGATACAAGTTCCTCACTGACAAAAGCCACAAGCCGGAATCTAATCTGTGGTTATTGAATGAGTAGGGAATAGATGGGGGATTTTATGCCCAAACCCTCTGGCATCCATTGATTACTCTAGCTTGTACTGAGTCACAATAGGTATGGAAAATATTGTCTGTTTTAAAAATGAGAGTGGGATCAATCAGTATGTCTAAGTGCTTTGTAAAAAGCACTTATCTTAATCAAACTGTTGATAAAAAAAGTCAGAAGTTTAACTGTAAATTTTTTAAAAATAAAATTGAAGACAAATATATGCTATGTTTAGCTATAATTTAACATTATCTACATCTGAATAACCTGCTTTACTTGAAAAAAAATATGGAAACAGTACATACCCCTGAACAAATCTGCAGGAAACCTTATCTTCATCCAAAAGCAGAAGTATCTTTATCTTCATATGTAAAATAATTTAGCCTGATCGAAAAGTTATTAAGAAAAACAGAATAATAGGTAGTCGTCTAATGGTCAGCATATCCCACTCGATGGTGCCATTTTTGTGCAAAAACACATAAAATTGCCATTTCCATGGCCGACATGTTTGAACCCGCATTTTCTATAATACAACTTTTTTGTTGTGCTACAGATTGCAGGCTGCTATGTCATATCATAGTACAGCATGTATGTTGCATTGCAGCAAATACATTTTTGAATTTGCACAGTTTATGAAATGGTTACGGCTTGGTGAGAGGGTGTGTTTTTTTTTAATTGGATAAAAATGTTGTTTTCATGGGATTTTTTTTAATTTTAAAATATCAAAATGTTCAGATTTTGTAAATTAATTAACAGACTTTTTACACCATAGTGTATTGAAGTTTTAAGTGGTAAATGTTGACAAGATATATGTGTAAATTGAGTTGGAATTTGGTAATGTGTCAAGTAATGTACTGTTCGTAACATTCCATGAGACAAACAAGAATCTACCATGTGTATATTTTTGAAATAAAAAAGAGCATTAACACAAAAATATCCAGTAAGATAAGTACAATGGTACACTGCTTTTTCAAATGTCATAAAAAGCATATATTATAAACATGGTTAATAAGTAAAGAAGACATTAAAATACGATTTTCATATTTTTTATTTTAGCATTACAAACAACAGAACACTAACCCTAAACCTAACCCTAAAACTAACTCTAAACCTAACCCTAAAACTAACCCTAAACCTAACCCTAAAACTAACCCTAAACCTAACCCTAAAACTGACCCTAAACCTAACTGTAACTACTTTTACTTCTAGTTGTCATTCTATTTGAAATAAAAAATAGAGGTAATATATGTTTGTCTGTAAAAAAAAATAAAATAAAACAAATACTAAAAAAGTAAAAAAATAGCGATAACACAATAATATCTGTTTCTCTGTAGAAATAAAATGTAAAAGAAAGACTAAGAAATTTTACTTTTTATTCCAATTATGTGATTTTAAACAACAACAAAAAAAGCCATAACCCCAGTAAAAAAATCTCCGATTGAAAATTGATTTTTCTAATAAAGCAAACTAAAAAAACATGAATCAAATTGTAATTTGTTTATTTTATTTTACATTTATTATTATCATTTAATTTGTATATGTTAATAAAAAATAATATTTAAAATTAAATAACATTTAAAAAAGACGATTTTCTTTTGCTTTCATTTTCGCATTACAAAAAACACATCAAAATGATTATAAATAATGGCCCGGGAATGATCATATTTTATAGTTTTAGCATGAAAATGGTGCCATCAAGTGGGATATGGTGGCTATTCGATGACAACCAGATAATATTTTTTGTGTGATAGCCTGATTTGAAAATAAATATAAAGAAAATAACAAAAAGTGTATACTGTGTAATATCTGAAAATATTGTATGGCAGAATAATATAAATTATTTTGTACATTATCTTTGAATAAAACAACACTGAAAAAGTTGCATGGATATTGTAAATTACAAATACCAAATGAGGAATTAAAAACTCATAGTCAAATATAGTTTAATATGCACATATAACAATTGTTAAGAATGATTATTTTTATTAAAATAACAATTTTTGTGAAATATTTTTTCCTATTTGATTTGTTTTCAAAATTATAAAAAAAAAGGTTTTAGGTAATTTATTTTTATTAAATTTTACATTTTGTTGAAACATGTTTTTATTCATTTGTTTTCCTTCCAAAATTATACAAAGGGTTAATCTAATTTAGAACTCTTATCTCTCATTGGAAAGTTGGTTTTCAGTTTTACTTATTGGAAATAAAATAAATGAATATATAAAAAGTAAGTTAATATAATGAAAGAAAATCAAATGGTGAATCACATTAATTATATGGAATTATAGTTTTTGTAAAATGTATTTAACTTAAATTAACATTTTATTGTGTCATTTTTCTAATTTTCTAAATTATTAACAACTTGTTTATAAAAATATTCAAGTTTAATATTTTTATTCTTCTACATAATTGTTCTATGACTTGGAAGTGTGTGTGACTTAATTTCAATAACAATGATTTAGGAATTTTTAAATTACACCAGTAAAATTATTTAAAACAGAGCATGATGTGACATTTATTGTTTTCTTCTTCGCAGTCTGATGTTGACTAGCTATGAAGTGCATGGTGTTTGTACATTGATATAATTCTTTGGATGGTACAAGGTTAAAACATTTAAATTTTATTCACTGATTTTTTTTATTAAAAATGAAGTTATATGTATTTTGTAGACTAATGATATGATATTTCCATAATGCTGATGATGGTCAGTATCTTTATGTATCCAATATTATATATCATTGTGTGGTATATTCTGTTTTATGCTTGACAGTGGATAGATAGTCTAACTGTTTTATAAACCATCTTTTAAATCCAGTCAGATAAATGATTGATGATTGTTGTTGTTGTTATAACTACTCCTACTACTTTTACCACTACTACTACTACTACTACTACTACTACTACTACTACTACTACTACTACTACTACTACTACTACTACTACTACTGCTGCTGCTGCTACTGCTACTGCTACTATTACTACTACTACTACTACTATTATTATTATTATTATTATTATTATTATTATTATTATTATTATTATTATTATTATTATTATTATTATTATTATTATTATTATTATTATTATTATTATTATTATTATTATTGTTTGTTGTTTTTGTTGTTTTTATTTATATTATTATTATTATTATTATTATTATTATTATTATTATTATTATTATTATTATTATTATTATTATTATTATTATTATTATTATTATTATTATTATTATTATTATTATTATTATTATTATTATTATTATTATTATTATTAGTATTAGTATTATAAGTATTATTATTATTATTACTTTTAAGCTTATACATTATTGATCTTTTGATTATCATGCTCCTTTGATATTTGTATGTTTATTTATTCTTTCAATTATTCAATGGGAATGATGTGATTTTTCATCTCATAGTTACACAACTACTCCATACTCTTACCAATGGTGACCAACATGTGGCCCAATAATAATCAAGTTTTTGGTGTTCAGTATACAAATTGCCATACAACTTGAGGCTCAACAATTATTACACCTATGCAAGAAACTATATTTTGAAGCAGAATTAATTTTGAAAAGTGAATTATTGTGAAGTATGTGACAAAAATAGATGATGAGTATGTTATAATTTTATCATAAATTACAAAGTAGTGATATTAATATATATTTAAGAAGTTCATATTTAATTTTGAACAGAAAATTAAAGCATGATTTTTGGAAGTAAGTTTGAACTTTTATTTGTGGAAGATTGTTTAGCTGTACATTCACTATAAGTAATGGGTTGAGAATTTTATCATTCTCTTGATAATTCAATGTTTTTAGTACTCCATGAAGTATTCCATTTCAGTACTTTGTCAATTCACTTTCAAGTTTGATGTTCTTAGTTGTTTCTCATGTTCAGTTAATTTTTGTCCTGTCATAAACCCTAGTTACTAAACATCATAGAAAATGACCAAAGCATAAATTTAAACTTATATTTATCAGTCTTAAGCTTAAATAAATCAAGCCATTAATTTAAAATGTAGTATTGATCAGCTCTTAATTCTCAATGAAACAGGATTTTGCAATGATTTTTATATTATTTGTATTGTGGGTTGTAGGCAGTTTAGAATGTCTAAATTGAGATAGACCTTATGGGGTTCATGCTTCATTAAATACTTATAGTCTGATGGCCAGATTCAGTAACTATTTCAAGATTGCACAATTCACATATTTTGTTTACTATCAGATGATGGTCAGAGCATTTTGAACAAATGATTTGTTTTATGAACTCCATTTTATGTATGCATATGCATAAAATAAAAATTAAAAAAAAAAAAAAAAAAAAAATAATAATAATAATAATAATAATAACGACAACAATAGTAGTAGTAGCTAGTAGTAATAAATAGTAATTTAGTCACACAAACATGATCAGGATAAAATTTACAATAAACTAAGGAAATAAATAAAAATCAGGTACTAAGGCAATCAGAAAAGCAAATTTAGAGTAATAATTATAGTATAATATTAAATAATAATAAATGACTGTGTTAAAAGTAGGTGATATGAAGGTTATTCTATGAGATTATTTTTAAAATGTTTGTATTGTATTTCCTGTTTGGAAAAGTAACTTAACACATTTTTTTTTTAAAATTGAAAGATTTATGATATAAACATATACGCTGACAAAAAAATTGAACAAGTTGTAGGAAAAGGTGTTTAGAAAGTAAAAATTCAACAGTCAACTTCATAAGATTAAAGAATAGAGAATATTATCATGTCAGCACAGTTAATGTAAATGTTTATGGGTAATCAAAAATGATTTGAAGAGATGCTTGGAAAAATGAAAGAAGAAAGCAATGAAAAATAGAAGATAATTATAGAAAGAGATTAGTATTATAAAAAAGAACAAAAAAATTCAGATGCTTTTAAACATAATAAAATAAATCTATTTGCAAAGACTCACATTGTTTAAGGAAATAAAGGAGCAATCAGAAACAAGATTGCAAACAGCATAAAGAAAAACACTCAAAAATACCAAAGTCTTAAAGATATATTGTGCAATTATAACCCAGATAAATGAAAAAAATAAAAGTATACTGCTGTACTGCTACAAATACATATATCAAGGATGCTGAAACCACTAGTAATGGGTATAGTGTTGCTGATACTATTGGCATAAATGATCATTTGAATGCATACACAAATGAAGGAAAATGTAATAAACAAAAAGTAAAAAATTGATATAAAATGTAATGATGAAACAAAATTGAATGTTTTTTTTATAAATATTAATGTAGTTGGTAAAAACAAAATAAGTGAAGACCAAAGAATCAATGAACTATAAAAACTAGAAGAAAATTTAGCAGGAAATCAAAAATATATGGAAATAATGAATGAAAATAATAGTTAATGTAAAAAAGGAACAGAGATGGCAATCCAAAAGGTACAACATATATTAAATAAAGTATAGAATCAAGAGAGATACAAAGTCGATATCAGAGAGACTTACAATTATCACTTTTAAGTATTGACTGGTTAATTCAAGGTCAAAGGGTCTAATATTAAAAATTGGAAAAAATACCCAATCACCTATGGTAAACGAAAAAGTTATGTATAATGATTAGAGATATAATAAACAAGATCTTTGTGAGTAGGCATGGGTAAAAAAAAAGATCAATAGTAGTTCAGAGAGTAGACAAAATCTGAGCAGTTCTTATCAATCTATTACATTTTTTTTTTTTACAAAACAATACGAAATAGTACTTTTTTTAAATTCTTGACAGTTAATCCCATGAAATGATGAATTTATTTTGGCAGAATTCATTATTATATAAATAATGCAGATAAATGTTATAATATGAGGATCCATTAGCAAATATTGATTTTTTTTCCATAGCATAGTAAAATATATTAATAAGTGTAACAATTAATTTTATGCATGACAAATAGATGAATTATGACATCATTTAGTGTCATTATTATTTATTGCTCTATAACTAAGTTTTTTAATTGAAAGTTCAAAAATAAAAGTGAATAGTTAGAGGGATTTGAATCCAGATGTTTTAGCTCTATTTGGACATCCACTCCATCTTACATAACTGATACACATGAACATATACATGCAAAAAGATAACTGATCTTTAATATATGTATTTCATTTTCAGTAGCACTCACAGTTGGTTCAGATTATCATCTCCCACACACATATAAAATAAGTGCTCATTTTATAATAAGATAGCAAATCTTCAAACTTTAAGGGTCAAGCTTTAATGATTTCCACTCTCCAACTCTTCAGTCATCCGTATCCTTGAAAATCTAATAAGGGCATTTTTAAAGTCCTTGTTTGCAAATTTTTTGTGTCATATCCTTGGTGATCATTAGTCAATCTGCCCCTTCATATATAGGCTCCCAATCTCATTTAAATACACAACATACAATTTAAACATATATATGTTTTTAAATATTAAAATAGGATTTTTTTCTTTTATTTTAACTTATATATTACATATAGCTGTCATGGGGTAAACTGTTTAAAAACAGCAGCATCACATGTGCTATTATGATATACCTTAAACCTTTACAGACCTGAACAGCTATTTTGAATTTTAAAAAAAAAATTACAGGACATATAATTTTAAATGAAATTACTAATTTATTGCAAATATATATATATATATATATATATATATATATTTACAATATATATATATATATATATATATATATATATATATATATATATATATATATATATATTGTACCCTCACTGCCTGATATATAATACAAGTTAAAATATTACTAGCTCAATTAAATCGTTATGCTCGGCTAAAATATGTATAACTATCATTAATATATTTTTATAATACTATATCTTATTAGATTCATTATAACTTACCAAAATTAATATAGTTCAATACCATGTACTAATTAAATAAGTATTTATTAAAATCATGAGACTATGAAGTGAAGTTACAAGTGGTAATTGAATTTACATTGAGCTAATGTCTTCCCAAGACACTAACTCAATGGCATAAGAATACTATTGCCTCTTTATTATCTCATTACTACATCTACAGCACTCTTATGTCTTTGATAAAAAATAACTAACTTCAATAATAATAATAAATAAATCTCAATCTTTTATTAAGGAAATATAATTAAATAATCTCAGGTTCTTTTAATTATTTTAAAGTAATAATATTTCTTGCAGATAGGCATGATAAGGGATTTAATATCAAACCTAACTACTCCTAACTTATCATAATAATAATAACTAACAATAATAATTTCTAGTGTATAAATTAATCTTATCTATTTTATTATACTATTAATCATTAAGGAAATAAGTGAATCATCTACATGTCTTTCATTTTCATATAGTACCTTAATTTAAAAAATTATACTAAAATCTTATAATTTAATAATATGTGGCAATAAATAATATTATATTCTTATATTGTGCATTATAATTACCTTGTGACCATTATAATATTATATGTTAATGTCAATCAATTTCTATAAATTATATTAAGAAAATGCTGTGTTTCTTTTTAAAATAATAATAATAAATTCATATTGTGCAAATATTATGTTTATTCAAATTATCTGTTGTCAAATGCTGTGGTGCAAAATAATGAATTCGACACACTTTTAAACAACTTAAACAAATTTATTTACATCAACTTTAATAAACAACTTATGTACATTATTTACATTACAAGTGGAAACCAAAGAAAATAAAAAATAAGAAAAATAATAATACAAGATTTTTACACTGTTACTATTTCATAAACATAAATAAATAATCCATACATTTCTTAAATGTTTTATCAATAACATTTAATTAAGTTTATGAACTTAAATCTTAATAGATATCATTTGTTATTAGTTAGTACAAAAGAAGACTTTTATGTAAAATATCACTTATGTAGCATATGTAAAATAAACAAACTTTAACAATTAAAAATGCTACTTCACTTAAGTATTATTGCTATTTCTATTATAATGTATTAGTATGTATTACATTTACTATTAGCATTAATCACATATCAACTAATGTATAGACTGATATAACTTTATAATATAACAACATTTATTGATTATATAATTATTTACTTCATTCTGATGTAATTTCATAATGTATGTCTTACCAAAATATGCAATACATATATGTTCTTTTCTTAAAATAATATTTTAAAATTATTCAACAATTTCAAATTTTATAAAGTATTATATTAAAATAAATTCTATGATTCTTTTCTATTTAAACTACTACTCTTCTCTACTCGTAATTCCTATTCCTTCCTAATAAAATTCTATCTCTAAATATCATTTGACCTTATTTAACTTCAGTAACAGCTTACCAATTTTTTAAAAATAATGACTATCCAAACTATCTTATACCTCATCATCGATATACGATAAACCCTTCAAACAAAATATAAATTTCTATATAAAATTAATTTAACTTATCTAATAAAAAAAAATATATAGATATTTTTACCTCTTACTAACTTGAAAGGTAATATAAATAACTCATACTAATATAATAAATCAAATTCCTAATATTGTAACAGAAACATTAAAACTTATTCATGAAAGAATCATATAATTATTTCTGAATTTCTCTTATTACGTTGTAATAAATTTATATCATAAATTTAAAGTATGCATATTAAAATAAAACTGTTATTACTAATATTATGTGTGTATATTCTTTAAATATTTATACATTCATTCAACAATCAAATTATATTTGGTTGATCTAAAGAAAACAAAGCAAAATACATCAAATTATTACTATTATATAATTTTTTACCATAAATGATACTCCAATTTATAATCTGCCACACAATGTCCTCCAGGATTACAGTTTTACAAAATAATTTCATTTATACTCAACAATTATTCTTTAAAATATTACGTGTTGTATAATTATATAAAAATAAACTTTATGAAATTAAGTTTTATATTAATATTTAGTTACTTTTTTAAAAAAATGTACCTCTCTTATCTTTAATAGATCAATAAATAATTAAATATCTATGTTAGTTAAGAAAAACAAAAGGTGTTACATAAAATCCAACGGTGTCTTCTTTCCACCCACAATTGTTCTTTTTCCTAGGCGCAACATTTTACCAACACCACTTCCTTTTCCGGTACGTCACGTGTTTAAACAGTTTTTATGAAATAAATGGAAAACGTTTTTTTTTTTAAAAAAAATAAGATAAAATAAGTTCCACCATAAAGAAACAAAATAATAATTTAAACAGTTTATAGGATCCGGATTTATTTAAAAGTTATTATCTTCCTAGGATTAATCAATAGTTAAATGTTTAATTTAAGTTTTTAGAAAAATTGACTTGGATATCCTCGTATACTTCTGTGCACATTTCTTTAAATATTCAGTAAAACATTTTTTTAAAATTTTCTATATAACCAGCATATAGAATTTAAATATTATAACGTTTTTTATAGGTATTTATTTATCAATTAAATTTCCGAATTATCAGTTTTTTTAAAAATCTATCGACCTCTAGTCTTTTAAATAACAAAGACTTAATAAGGCAAGTATTTCTGCAATTATTATTAACTTCCATATCTTTACCAAAATATATACTTAAATTTGTAATTTAAAAATACTTTCTTCATAAAGAAGTATTTATCTTTCTTTAAATATTTTTTTATAAAAATTAGTTATAATCAACTTTTAAATTCATATAATGTCCAATATATTTCTTTTATCCAAATAGTAATTCTCCTAGTTAATCCAGCGTTTATTATATTTTTAGTATAAAGTCTCCAATACATTTTATCCTTATACGATGCTTTCATGATTATTTGATAGTAAATTGAGCTTCGATAGAGACGATCAATAGGGAATTATAAATAAATTAGCACTGCATATTTAACGGTAAAACTTTTATAAATTATTTAAAACTACTCTCTTATAATTTTAAAATGATTACGAGAGCGTCTATAATTTTACTTAGCTATATCTAATAGCACACTTCACTTAAAAGAAATCATAATCATAATCCCCCCTGAACAGTTGAACCTTAGTTTTATACCGGAATAAATTCCCCACTTGATTGGTAAATTAAACAATCACCTTGCTAGCCTATTTACATATTTTACCAACAATACAGAATTAAAAATAAATAATGACTTATTTAATATTTATTATTTATTACATTATTAAATTCTTAAATTGATCTTTATCATTTATTTAAATCCATTAAACATTTTTTTTTAAATATATTTTTTACTTTATTTCACTTTTAACTTTTATAAGACTATTTTTTAAACAAACTAAGTCTATTTTTATACGTTAGGTTTTTTTTTTTTTAAACAGTATTTTAAAAATCAGATTTAATATTTCACATTAATTATCTTTATTTTTATCTTGTGATAGCCAATATAATATTTATAAATTTTATAGTAGAATTTTAGAACAGTTTTGCAACTTTACCATAAAACTTACAAGCATGTGTGTACATATGTCTATCTATCATCTGTTTTACAACACAGATACAAACGCTTGTAATTATCTAAAAATAAACTAACAATTTAATTTTAAAAATAAATATTTTTAAAATAAATAATATATTATAACAACTTTAAAATAATAATTCGATATTATTAAAATCAAATATTAATCTTCTATTATATACTATTAATAATTAAAATATTTATATTCACTTATTAAATATTAATCTTTATCAACAATAAATATATGCATTTAATTTTAACTTATCTTTTTAACTTTTAGCTTTAAACATTTATTTATAAAACTTATTAATGCAGTATTGATCATGGCCAGTTTTTCCAACCGTATAATATTATCATCTTTTATTGAAACGTCTCTCTCAAACATTAGCACAATTTCACATATCAAATATTCATAGATTACTTTAATTAAACTTTTGAAAGATTATCATAAATAAAATCAACATCATATAGCTAAATATACCTTAAATTTAAAATTTTTAATAAATTGATATAACAATTCATGGTGACCCATACAAAAGGGCACAATATATATATATATATATATATATATATATATATATATATATATATATATATATATATATATATATATATATATATATATATATATATATATATATATATATATATATATATATATATATATATATATAAAGTGCAAATATAAAAGAATCTAATAAAACTGATAAAATAGTCATTACCAAAAAAATAATTAAAAAAAGGAAATTTTTACATTTTTAAACTTATTTATTTTTACACTGGTTCACAAATTCTCAATTTTGAAAGATATAACTTAAAATTACAATTACATAGACAGCTTCATCACATGCATCTCAAAATGCTGAAAAAAATGATATATAATATATGTTATCTGAGGTAATTTTTCTATGCAAAAATTACAAAAACAGTGTGATTGGTAACTTCCATTTTTACTAGCTGCCCCACATGCTCTACTTTTATAACATAGTATATGTTAGAAATGTTTGGTTGTCCTTGCATGCAGGTATCTGTTAGAAATATGTTTGGTTTTTAGTGGGAAAAAATAACAGGAATGTATTACAAGATGTTGAGGACTTTAGTAAATTATAATGTTATGTATAGTATAGTATAATATTATTATATATTGCTTTTATTATATTATATAAGTGAAAAATGGTGTGTGACCTAACATGAGTAAAAAATAAATATCAAACAGAAATTACTCCAAGATAAAATGAACAAGAAAAAATCAATAAATATCAAAATAAACATATTTATTATGAGCACTGATTATATATGTGTGTGGGCGATTAAATATGAGAGTGGATGGCTGAGGGTATATGATGAGTGTGGATGTGTATGTTATTATACTATTCAAATATATTGTCTAAAACTCTATCACACATATATATATATATTTTATGCGGTAGATATGTTCCTCAGAAAATGCGCACAAAAAAAATTGCACGAAAATAGATGTATCTTACCTTGAAAAATAGGGGATACATACTGTAATTTTCCAAAAATTGCATAAAAGCAAAGCAACAATGTAAAATTACTTTAAAATTTGCATTAAAAAAATCAAAAAATAAAATATTACTAATAAAAAATTTCAAATTTAAAAAAATTGATACAAGACAAACTTTTTTTATTAACTATAGTATTTAATTTTATTCAAAATAATATATGTTCATGCATAATTTACATTTTTTTATACATGTGCAGAATTTTAATTATTATCGCTATTTGAGACATCAGATTCGTCATGATGTGATGTGATATGAGGTACTGTAGCTTCTCCTTAAACAAAGTCAATAGGAAATAGAACTAAAATGTTTTTCAATCGATATTGATCCTTCCCATTTTGCTAAGCAATCTAAAATTGAAATTTTTGTTTCCAAAGAAATTCATTTTCTTGGGTGTTTTTTTTTTCTCTTCGTTAGAATAAACTAAAAGTTTGAAATTTAAGAACTTAGACTTACGATAATAAAAAGACACCAACTCACCATTGTTGGGCAAAATTTAATTAAAATTAACAATTAAAAATTAAAATCTTATTTTTGTCTTTAATTTTTTAATTTTCAATTCCGTTTAAAAATCAAATTTCATCGTTTCACATCAAATTAAATTTCATATCACGTTACGTAATTTTTAAATTGTTAATTACTATTAAAAATCAGATTTTAATTGTTAAATTTAATTTCGCCACTGCTGTTACTCACCTTTTAAAAATAAACTTGCAGACATTAAATGATTAATTGATTACATACTAGTTTATAAAAAGCAAAAATTGAACATGCTTTAAAATGCAAAAACAACACAAACAGTATTGTTCATCTATAACATTTGAATAGATTTACATTATAGTCTTGTAAAATTTAAAGTGTGTATATAAAATGGGGAAATTCTGATTTTAAATTAATTATGAACTTATTTATTAATAAAATCTATTACAGTACTATTATAAAGTGCTGAAAATATTGAAATTATTAGATGAAAGTCGAACTCCGATAATGGCTATTGCCTTAAATATGACATGAAAGCTCAAAATTTATAACATTTAAAGTAATAGCACATTATCAGAGCTCACTCCTGATCAAATAATTTTTATCACATAAAAGAAAACTGCGTACAAAGATATTAAGAAGAATCATGAATCACATTAAATAAATCCGTATAAAATGTATATATATATTATAATCTACACTCCCAACATCGCTCATATACATTACATAAGCGAAATGCCCAGGCGCCAGTTCTATTAATGAATAGAACAATATAATAAAATATATAATACAAAATTATTACTGAGACTCTTCAATTAAATCTATGTTCGGCTCAGCTTAGTGGGAGGCTATAGGCAGTTCATAAGATATATGATAATAAATGAATAAAAAAAGAAATATTGCAAAACATTGAATATAATGTAAATTCATTTGTTAATGAATTGTATAATAAAGAATCACAATGTTTATTTGGTACAGTCTATTAAAAATATACTTTAAACTTAATTTCTTCCTTCATCCAAGTATAACTTATATCACTTTACTATAATTATACTCTTAACAATTCTATGACTTGGCATGTTATAATCTAAACATCTGCTTTAATGCCAATCAAGAAACAAACAATAAGATCTCAGGGAATTTAACAAACACAGTTGAATTAAATAAACTACATTGACCTATAAGTTATAATTATAAAGTATGATAAAATATAATGAAACAAATTGACTAAATATTTTACTGTGTTTCAACAATAAGATAATGACAGAGATAGGGTATTTTAATCCCATATGATCATCTCACAAATATACTGACCTGGCAACCTTTCTAATACGTTTATCAAGTGGCAAATACTCTTTATAATGTTTGGATTAAGAAATACAATATTGTCAGACACTATCAGATTTAATATTATAACTCTAAAATAATACATCTATTTTGTAATAGATTTATGAAATGTGGAGATGTGAAAATGGAAAACACGAATGTACACAAGAATAACTCAAGACACACTTCTTAAGATTTTAAATAACTAAAACAAATCATTCATTATAACAAATAAAATAACTTGGTTAACATGATATTTACAAATGGATTATTTGTTTTATAGATTTTAATTATTAAATAAACTTCGAACATCAGTTTTGAATTGACCCTACTATCAAAACAAATTAATAACAAAACTTAAATATCCTGACTTTGAACACATACTTTGCCTACATATTTCATATATATATATATATGACAATAAATAAATAACATGTTATATTATTAGAACAAAAAAAAATAAAAATACTTTTCAGAGGATATTACTCTTGATTAACAAATAAATCAAATTACTTATATTTGGCTTTCAGCAAAGCAACTTTCTCTAATTGACTAATGATCACTTTCAAATACGTATATCTTTCATTTATAGCAACAAAATCATGTTTATTCTGATGATTTGATGATTGATAACTTTTATTTAAATAAATACACTGTATTTTAAAATATTTATTTTCTGTTTTAATCTTAATACTTTATGCTTCTATTAAATGAATATAATGCATTTCAAAGAAACATTTATTCCTCATTTTAATTTCAATAATTCTATACTTTATATATGCGATATTATTTGTATTATGCTTGTGTGTGCACGTTCAAGCAGCAATAATATAAAACAATATTTTCTATAAACTCTCCATTCATTAAGAAAATATCATACAATTATTTTAATTCGAACAATGTCGTAATTCATCAATAAAATTTGACACTAATATTACATCCAGAATTAATCTAACAATTTATCTAGCCAAATATTAATTAACACAAAGCTATATTTTCATGATTTTACATACTATACGCTATAAAAGGAATCTAGATGAGGAGCAGATAACTCTTACCGAACACATCTACAATAATTCATTACCAAGACTCCAAGAAAAACGTCATATAACTTCCTAAACATCATTTAATCATATTTCAACAATAACTTCTACTTCTAAATACATTATTGGTGGGGATTTAATTCCTCGTCATTAGGTCTCTAAGAACATCACTTCAAAAAATATCATTAATCATACGCATATAAAATAAACGAGGCTCTATTCATGGAAAATTATTAATATATACTAAATAAGCAAGATCTTTTATTCCTACAGACATTATAACGCAATTTTTTTTTCTATTCCCAAAGCTCCTCTAAATATAGAACATTATAAATACACGTTGTCAGATAAATACATACAGATAATATATCAATCCGTTCAACTCAGTAGAATATGACAGTGTACAAAATTTATGCATAAAATATACACAAACTGAATTTTATCAAACAAATATCATAATTGTGCAAAACAAACACACACCCGCAAATATATATATATAATACATATTTTGCGGGTTCATCCACAGAGTTATAACTCTGTGGATGGCTTGTGTGACCAAGTCGAAACGTCAGTATATTGATATTAAAAGTTTTTAACACGGATGAACCCGCAAAATATGTATTTTATATATTTAACCCGTGCAAATCTTCGTTTTAACATATATATATATATATATATATATATATATATATATATATATATATATATATATATATATATATATATATATAATATTAACTATAAATTAGACACTAAGCAGGTAATATGATAATTAAATATTGCATTAAGGTATAACTTTTAATTTAATAAACTTTAGGTTACTTTTTAAAATTTAATGGTTCTAATTATTACAACAAACTTTCTTTCATATCTAACAAACTATTTCTGTTATACATTCGTTGATTTAAAAAAAAAAAAAAGCACAAAATTTTCACTTTGAGATAATAAAGTATACAAAAATAAATGTAAACCTCTCTAATAATATATTAAAAAAATATTTCTTTCATCCTTGTAAGGAAACAATAAGACCTATTTGAACACAATCAATTTTTTACCGGCGTACTCCTCATTTGAGTACGCTCCGGAGACGGTTTTGAAAATCAAAATAACACAGATTATAAATGAACATAATAATAAATAAAACCTATCTACCTATCATATATATTAATTATGACAAGCAATAAAAATATAAAGAAACAGAGGTTACTAGTTTTGTAATTTAAAATAAAAGTTCATTTGCAAAGCTCGGTTCCATGGTTTACGAAACAATATGGGACATATTCCAAACTGAATTTGAACTAAAATGCACTTCTGCAGTATAACTTAAAAAAATATAAGCATAACTTAAATATGCCCAGAACCTTTCATTGTTCATAGCTTATCCATTCGAGGTACCAAATCATACACAAGCAATGAATTTCTCCTTTATTATACTGAAAATATATAAGACATTCTCTGTTGTAGTTCTGGCTTAAGTACACAATTATCCTTAGTATTTTTCTGAATAGGATATAACACTTTAAGTTGTCCTTAGTAATTACATAATTAATAATGCTTTGTTTTATATTCTGTCCTTATTGAAGAGAACCATAAAATTACCAGCATGTCTGTCCTTCTATCCAATTCAAACAGAAGTAGCTTACATTTTATTTCCTTAATTTAAAAATGTGCATTAGTTCCAGAAATATCAAACAAATGAATACTGTTATCTCCTTATGATGAACTTAAACATAATATGATCTATCAAAATAGACATATCCTTAGGTCTATGTATAATCTTCACAAAAACACAACATGAAAAATAGTGATAAATTAGAATATATTTTGTGGTATATGTTCTGCATATGTTTTCCATATATCAAAAAAAAAGAAAATGTTGCTTAATGATACAACAATAATATTTATGTAAACCATTCTTATTTAAAATGGCAATTAAGTGAAATAATGTAGACTGCATGTTATTAACATACATTTTTAAAAGAGTAATAGTTATAAAGGGATTAATTCAGAAATGTTTAAATTGAAGAGAGTATAGTTAAACTGATGTACCTTTTTTAAAACTTTAGAATTGCATTTTTAATTAATTTTTTTCCATAATAAAGTACTTAAGCTCCTTTAGAAGTTTTACTCTAAAGTCTTTTCAAAGTCAATTTGACTTCAGTAACTGGCTTGAATTTTTCCAATAAAAATTGACCACACTTTACTGGTTACAATTGCATTACAAAGAGCAAATTTTACCCTGGAAATCTTTGTTTAAAAACTTTCTTTAGCCAAGTTCATTTGTCTTTCACCAGGTTACTCCCAAGCATCTTGTTAACTATCTAATTACATATGCAAAAACAAATCTTTTCAAAAAAAATCATTTTGATTTTTAAAACAAAGTGAAGACAAGAAAAAAAAAATACAAATAATAAAATAAATAGCTTTTACAAACTTGAAAGAAAATGAATATTAATTAACTATCAAATAAAAATGATTAATAATTTATTCAGTTTATAAAATAATCCATTGATTTAACTATCTATTAATTATTGAATATATATATCATCATCATCATCAACCATTATCAATCCACTGCAGGATGAAGGTCTCTCCAAGTTTACTCCATCTTCTCCAATCTTTAGCTTCTCTTCTCCACAACACCCCTGCACATTTTCTTATTTCATCCATCCATCTCACATGTGGTCTCTTTCTGGATCTTTTACAATCTCTTGGAATACAGTTTAAAATTTCAATTGTCCATCTATTATCATTTCTTCTAGCAATATGTCCAGCCCAACTCCATTTCAATCTTTTAATTTTTTCAATAAGGTCAGTAACACCTGTTTGTTGTCTTACCCATACATTGCATTTTCGATCTCTTCTTGTTACTCCCAACATACATTTCTCCATACTCCTTTGAGTGGCCTGAAGTCTCTGTATTGCTCTTCTATTAAGTGTCCAAGTCTCAGATCCATAAGTAAGAACTGGTAAAACACATGAGTTAAAAACCATCCTTTTCAAACACATAGGCATATTTCCTTTTAGTAACAAGTTATTTCTACCAAAAGCACTCCAACAAAGTTTAATTCTATGATTAATTTCCTCCATTATGTTTCCATCTGTATTAATAATCTGACCAAGGTATTTGTAACTGTTAACTTCTTCTAATTCTTCATAATCAATCTTTATTTTCATATTTGGAGCAAATCGATTAAACATTACTTTAGTCTTTTTAACATTTATCTTTAGTCCTACTTTTCTATTTTCATCTGCTAACTCCTGCAACATTTCCTGCAGCTCTGAAGCATTATTTGCAAAAACAACTACATCATCTGCGAAATCTAAATGACTTAAATACTCTCCATTTACTTTCACTCCTTTAGTTTCCCATTTTAATCCACAAAATACTTCTTGCAGCACTGCTGTAAAGAGTTTTGGAGATATGGAGTCACCTTGTCTTACACCTTTCTCAATGTTGATTTTTCCAGTATCATTATGCAATCTAATTGTTGCTGTTGCATTTTTATAAATATTCTTTAAAATATGACAATATCCTGGATCTATACCTTTATGATCCAATGCTTTAATCACTGAAGAAATGTGTATAGAATCGAATGCCTTTTCATAATCTACAAATCCAAAACATAATGACAACTCATATTTGTTTGTCCTTTCTATGACTTCTCTCAATACTTGGATATGATCTATTGTACTAAAACCACTTTTAAATCCAGCTTGTTCTTTTGGTTGGTGGAAATCCAAAGTTCTCTGTAGACGAGTTGTAATTATCTTGGTAAAAATTTTATATAAAACTGATAAAAGGCTGATAGGTCTGTAATTTCTAATATCTTCCTTATCACCTTTTTTAAATATTAATATTATTACTGCATTCTTCCAATCTTCTGGTACATCTTTATCATTTAGACATTTGGTATATAGTTTTGCTAAAATTGTTTCTATTTCTTCACCTGCTTCTTTTAATATATCAATTATAATTCCATCATTTCCTGGAGCCTTTCCTTTCTTCATATACTTAATTGCATGTCTCACTTCTTCATTTAAAATTCTGGGCAATTCGGAAGATGTAATAGATATAGGAGGTACTTGTTCTTTATTACTATATAATTCTTGATAAAAATCTTCTACCAATTTCATGATGTCATCTCTTTTTTTAGTAATAATTCCATCTTTTTTTTCTTATTGCAGATATAAATTTCCTACCAATACCAAAATGTTGTTTAACATTTTTGAGACTTTTATTTTCTTCTACAGCTTTCCTTGCTATTTCACAGTTATACTTTCTTATATCATTTTCAACTCTTTTCCGTACCATTTTACAAAATTCGAGATATTCAATTCTTTTTAATGCATCATTTTTATATATCTTCATATTCCTTCTTTTCTTCATAAATTCTCTAGTCTCAGTAGAAATTTTATTAGTCAATTGCTGCTTTTTTCTACCAGCTATGTTTGTTGCAGTTTTTAAAAGTGTATCAGTTATTTTCATATTAATTTCATTCAAATCTGTATCATGTTCAAAATCTCCTAACACTTGAAACCTTTTTGTAAGTTCTAATTTAAATTCATTAGAATGTTTCTGAAGATTAGGAATATCAACTGTAAATATTGTTTTTCTTAATAATTTTTGTTTTTCTAGTTTTACATTAACATGTAACTTACACCTTACTAATCAATGATCACTTCCTGTGTTAAATTTATTAAGAACATTACAATCTTGAAATATGTATTTTCTGTTAGTCAAAATATAATCCAATTCTGCTGTACCTTCATTTGGATGCTTCCATGTCCATTTCCTTTTAACATTTTTCTCAAAAAATGAATTCATAATATAAAATTTTTATTTTTCTGCAAACTCCACAAGTCTATGTCCTCTCTCATTTCTATTACCATAACCAAAATTACCTACAGCAATTTCATCTTTCATTTGTCTACCAATTCTAGCATTAAAGTCTCCCATAACAATTTTAAAATGTTGTTTACTCTGATCAAAAGCCTTTTGTACATCCATATAAAAATCTTCTACTACTTCATCACTATGAGAACTTGTTGGGGCATAAACCTGAATTATCTGCATTTGGTATCTGCTATTAAGTTGTATAACTAATCTTGCCACTCTGTCTGATACACCATCAATCTCCACAATATTGTTCTTCCACTTTTTATTTATAATGAATCCTACTCCACTTGTATTTCCATTATTCCCAGGAGGCTGTAAAGTCACCAACCAAGGCAGCGGTTGGTGGCCGAAGGCGGAGGGTGCTAAGAATCCCCTGATTGCGGACCCAGGCTGCCATTTGATGACAACTTTTTATTTAGGTACTTACAACTGCAGATCACTTTCAAGTGAAGGAAGATTGCAAGAATTAGAAGAAGAACTGTCTTATATTAAATGGGACATTATTGGACTTTGTGAAGTTAGAAGAAAAGGAGAAGAAACAATTGATTTAAAAAGTGGACATATACTCTATTATAAAGGCACACACACATATATATATATATATATTTGTTAAATTATTTAAGATAATTACTCTTATTTAAATGTTTTTATTGTTAATGTACTATTGTTTGCTGTTATTAAAGATGAAAATGAAATGAAACATAATGCAGAGTCATACATGCACACACATGCACTGCAATCTAAATATTAAACTATCTTAACTAAATATAATTGAAACTGCTATTAACTGTTGAAAAAAGGATAAGAATTAACGAATAAAGGACTTTGAAACCATTCAACTAATACTACAATAATATAAAATAACTTTGCATCTTTCCAACATGATGTATCAATTCCATTAATAAACAACCCCCTTCCTTACATTAAATACCTCATTAACCACAATAATACTAATAAATACTTATAAAGTGGTCAATTAACTACATAAGCAATCCATATTTAAGCTTTAAACAATCTCCAGCAAAAAAAATAAAATTCTAAGTCTTTCATTTTTTTTAAATATAATATAACTATTTATTTAAGATACAAAGTATCTCAAACCCTTGTTCCCATTCAGATGCCCACAAATCCCTTGTCCTTATAAAATAAAAAAAAATGAATTAAGTAACACTGTTAGGTTATATTAAGCATTATTAAACAACACAAATAAAAAAATTCACACTTTAGAAAACCATGCATATATAATTTTATATTCTCACATCTATTAACTATCTGGTACTTTATTTGGATATGCTATTAAGCTACAAGCCTTATAGGTATCTTCTAAATCTCATGTTTATATTCTTGATTTCTTTTCTTCTAACAAATCTTTCTACACAAGAATTCACCCTTATTATCTGGAATTTAACTTTAACCTTTTGGCTATTCTTTTCTTTGTTTTTGACTTTCTTAAGAGTATTTTTATGAATTAGCTTTCCTTTCAATCCTTTGAGTTTAAATTTGGCCTTTCTCAAGCTTTCTTGAAGATCACTAATTTCTTTCTTTTTAAGACAGTCTATACAAAATATATGTGTCTTCTTAAACTTGCATTTACCTTTTAGCTTATCAGTCTTTTTAACATGATTACAATATTCCATTATTTGTTCTATATTAAGTATTATATGTTTACTACTTGCATATAACTCACTTTTACAAACATTCCTCTTTATATTACGATCTACATTATTAAGATCACACTCAGGAACTATATCTTTATTTTTATCTTTAAATTTATTGCTGGTAATATCAGTAACCTTTGCTAACTTGCTTCTCAAAATTTCTGGATATTTCCTGCCTAAAGAAAACACTCCTAATTTCATTATTCTAATAATATCATCAGTTTTATCACAATTTTCCTTAAAATCATTACACACATTTGTAACTTCCTTCTTATCCAATTTTAGTTCTTGACTAACTATCTCCCCAACCTTTTGGTATGTCTTTAGTTCATCACCATATAACCTATAATTCTTATGAATTAATTCAGCAGTCAGTCGACCTTTATCCTTAATTGGAAATACTAGGTTATTATCATTTAACCTACTCTTATGTAGTTAACCTTTAATACATAATTCTGTATTTTCTAGTTTGAGTATTTGGCTACTAATATTTTTATTAACTTCTTTCACTTCTATACATTGACTTTTACTATCTTGCACTTCTAACTTCACTTCTGATACTTCTAGCTTTATTTCTAACCTCACTTCTTCATTTATTTTTAATTCTGGTTGAACACCATTTAATAATTTCTCTGGCATCATTTTTAGCATTTCTAATTCTACCTCTATTTTTGTTTCTGATATTTATAGTTCTATTTATTGGACATTCTTTCTAAATATTTCTTTCATTTCCGACATTTCTACCCTTATTTCTGACATCATACTATCTTTCATCACTAACATTTGTTGAGCTAAATGTTCTTTCATCTCTAACATTTGTTTATCTGACTTATCTTCCATTTTTTTAAAACTTTCCTGGGATATCATACTAGCTTTCATCTCTAATAACATTTGTTTACTAAAGCTTTTATTTATTTAATCAATTAATCTGGAGTAATCAAATGCTCCTCCCAATGAGACATTTTCTGCCCTACTATCTTCTCTAGGCAGGAAGTTTATAGTTTCATATCCCGAATCTATATCAGGAGACAATACAATCACCTCTGGAGATAATATTTCTTGGGACCCGCCCAAATCTTCATCAATATTAAACTCTTCCATTGTACTTTATATTTTTACTTATTAATATTTGCACAGACAAAGAAAAGGTACATCAGCTTCACTCCCCCTCCCCAATCAAACAATCCAAATTTCCCATCATCACTTATAAGTACATAAAATTACTCTAGTATGTTTATTTGTGTTATTTCATGTAACATTCGGTTTCCACATTTGATAGCAAAATTATTGTACTGTATACTCTGACAATATCGATCCAAACACTAATAAGTTAAGTGGATAAAATCTCTATATTCACCCACATTTATACTGTACATTAAATTGACTTCTATATAATACTGAAGACAACACAATTTTAATAAGCATGATTATTAAGTTAAGTTCTCTGCACCATTCAAGATTATAATTAATATTTACAATATCATACAACTTTCATTTATCAAATTTGGTATGTGGGTAATATATTATATAATCCTATCAGACCTACATCATTATAGTTATCAAGCCCACAAAGCCACAACTTGTCTTATCTATGTCACAATATGTCCATAAATCATGAGTTGGGAATCCAGAAACTAACTCCATATATAATCATTGTGATTTGACACATCAAATATCAACAACTAGCATTTTAAGTATCCCCCATTAATCAATCATGCAGCTTCATTAGCACACCAGAAAACCTACTATAATCACCATCATTGGGACTAATACAATGGAGAACAAATACCAGTTCTATAGTTAATCATCTTGTAACCATTCAGGCCACTATGTTGTGCCAGAAAAGCTCACCAGGATCATCAATTGATCATTCGATCATGGACCCATAATGGGCGTACAGAAAATGAACTATAACCCACTCACACATCACCGCTCACAAACATTATATGAGAAAATGTCCTAGGCACCAGTTCTATTAATGAATAAAATGATTTATCACTTTATCTGATTCATAATTAATGCTGAGGCTATTTTATTATGTTTCTTACAGCTTCACTTAGGGGGAGGTTACAGAAAGTTCATAACATATAGAGAATATAAATAAATGAAGGAAGAAATACTATAAGCTATCAAATAAAATATAAACCTTATTCATTAATTAACCAAATGATACAGGCTAGCAAAGTTTCATTTATTCCATCTAACAAAATATAATTTCAATTTGATCTCTTCCATCATCCAGTTACACTCTATAATAGCTCAATATAACTCTGACAGAATAGAAAAGCACAACACTAAATAACTCTATTGTTCAGCACATCTTAATCTAAAAAGCTGAATCAATGTTGATCGAGGAACACAAAATCAGATCTCAGGAAATCTATAACATAGTTAGACTAAAGAACTATATTAGCCAGTAATTTATGACTCTAAATTATAATAAGATACAATGAAATAAATTGAATAATGTTTATTGGGCTAGCAATCAGATAATGGAGGAGATAGGGTATTTTTTAATCTTACATCATCATCCAAATAATACTTTAACTAGGTAACACTTTTATAAGTTTATCACATGGTAAAATATTTAATGCAATGTTTTGTTCTAGGAAACAATATTATCAGATCTTAGCATATTTAATATCAAAGCCATTAAATAATATACTTAATTTTGTAATAGATGAATGAAGTATGGAGATGTGGAAACCGGAATTTGAATGCATATAAGAACAACTTGAGACACAGTTTTTAAATAATAAACAAAGCTTTTATTGACACTTAAGGTTTAGTTAAATGTAACTAATTCAGAATAAGACTTTTATCTTATTTCTAAAATTTACAAATAAATGTATTAATTGAAATTTAGGATTATCCCCATTACGTATTACATAATTTATTATTGACACATTTATGAACGTAAATTAGCAAACAAATTATACCTTAATATTATGACTTTGAATATCCAGGCTATCTAAATACTTTTTATCAATAAACAACACTGAATAAATAATACATTATATTATTGGGCACAATGTACACTTTGCCATCAAGAGATCAGCTTTAAATAATCTTAATTAAACAATCGCTTTAAATAAGTACACTTTTCAGACATAGCAATAAAATCATATTCATTCTGATAATTTTGATGATCTCTAATGTGTGTCAAATTAATATGAGATGTTTCAAAACATTTATTTCCTATTTTAAGTTTAATAATATTATATTTTATATATGTGATATTATTTAAATTATGCATGCATGTTACATCCCATGCAATAATACAAGAGAACAATCTTTTCTACACATTATCAATTTATTCAAAAATTATTAAATGATTATTTAATTTCAGACAATGTCGTAGACCAACTAAAAAATAGAGCACTATATACATTCTAATATTCAACAAAGAATTTAAATTAACTATTTATCCGACCACTGACTGAATTACACAGTGCTATATTTTTATGATAATACAAACTAGATGTTCAACATGAGGAGTGAATAAACTCTTTAAGACTAATACATCAACAATAACTTATTTAAATCTGAAATACAATATTGGTGGAAGTTTTCTCATCACCAAACAAACAATGGGAAAATGTCACTTGACTTCATAAATATCATTTCATAATATGTATGCATACAATCTAAATAAACTCTACTCATGGCAAAATACTTAACAATATACTAAGGGGAAAAATTTTTCATCCTTTCATCCCTACAAACATAGAACATATCAAGAATAATTTCCTTTTCCACAGCTCTTCTACATATCTAGCATTATACGCTAGCAGATAAATACACACAGATAAAACACTCATTCCTTCAATTCTTTAGAATATGACAACATGCGAAATTTATATTGAGAAATAGTTATAAAACTAAATGTTTATTAAGTAAATATAATAATTGCACAAAATAGACACACAAATGCATAAATAAGAGCATGAAAAACAATTCTAAATTATATAATATGCGAAAGTTACGATAGATAAATAACATATTAAAATATAAACTTTTAGTTTAAATAAGACATTCGGTTGTTTCAAATTTAAATAATATTAATTATTATGAACGAGTTTTTTTTTATAATTTAAATAACCATAATCTAATAAATTATGTTCTATTACCTCTAGCACAATATGTATGGATTTTTTTATTCTCTAACTACTCTTGAAATTAATTCTCACTTCAAGATAAAGAAAGATATATAAGATTGAACTATCTTTAATAATATACCCAAAATATACATGTTTCACTTTCAAATAAAAGAAAACAAATCACACTTAAGCGATAAGATTTTACCAGCATATTAGTCATTTTGTGGATATGCTTTATTGAGAAGTTCTCAAAGTCCGCAAATTAAGTAAATAAACATATAATATTAAATACCTAAAACACTAAATCTGTCTAACTATCTATTATGTATATACTATTAACAATAAATAATAAAAAAATAGAGTCATTCTTCTTTTAAACTTGAGAAAAAAATATATTCACTTGCAAAGTTCCTTTTCAAGTTTACTAAATGATCCGGATATGAATCCCAAAATGAGTGCGTGTTTAAATACAAATATGAAACAGAAAATAAGTTCTTGTAGGACAAAACATTTATAATTCACAATTAATTTAGTAAACCTCCAGTGTCCTTTATTCATAAGCTAATATAGTTTACTTATATATCACAAATAACGATAAATATTTGTAATAATAAACACATGGAAAGACAGTTTCAGCTATTAATTGATATACTCTGTTATTTATTTTTAAGCACATCTAATGTATTTAATTCAATGATAACTTAACATATTTTTCTGCGGAAAATATTCACTTTCATAATTCATAGATTGGTATTTGCATTATTAACTTTAATAAGTTGCTGATAATTGTCCACAGGCAATTTGTATTTCCTTAAACATTAACACATATATCCGTATATCAAAGAGCACAAAAATATGTAATATTAAAGTCCTTCTATTCGAATTAGATATCTATATTTGGTAAGTAGTAGTAATTAATTATTCTGGGTGAGTCATATATATATTTCTTTAATAAAACACATATTATTTTATAACATAAATTAAGATATAAAGTTAGCATTCCACAATAATTATTAAACATCAAACACATAATCAAGTACACATATCCTTTTAAATTTTAACTTCACTTTTGTATACGTAAAATACAAGTCAAACAGAGAGCTTATTAAGGTAAATTTTGTTAAAAAAGTCTGCATATATTTCCATGATGAAGAAACATTATAGACATCATACATGGTATTTAAAAAAATATAAAGTTCTTGCATTTTGGTATTATTTTTAACGGAGATAAATAAAAGTAAATGAAATAACATAAGTTTAATATTATAAAAGAACATTAGGAAAAAGAGGCAAGACCAATACCTTTATATTTCTATTCATCCATTCTCTTATAAAGCTTAAATGTCTGAAGGTTCAATAATGAGCTTCATGAAAAGGCTGTTTGAGAGTTTCTCTTTAAACTGTTTTGGATGAGAGATATATAATCGATTGCAGCAGAAAATGAAAAGTACATCTGTTGAAATTACAAAAGATAATGTTTTTATTATTATTATTATTAATATTATTATTATTATTATTATTATTATTATTATTATTATTATTATTATTATTATTAGCTATCAGTTTAAAAAAAATCTCCCCCACCAATCAAAAAAGGTCACATGATCATCCAAAGCTTAACTCCCAGGTTTTTTTTAAATCAATTAATTAATATTCAGAAAATCTTTTCTAAAAAAAAAAAAATCATCTTGACCTTCACAATTAAGACAAATCAAATAACAAAAAAAGAATGATTTTTTTTTTATAACTTTGAAACAAACGAACATAATCAACTATTAAATAAATGGTTTATAATATTATTTAGATGAGTCAAATAATTTACTAAATCAAATATCCATTAATCATTAAAGAAGATATATTTTTGCAAAATTATTAAAAATAATTACTGTAATTTAAATGTTTTATTATAAGTGTAATATGGTTTATTGCAATTAGAATATGAAATGAAAATGAGATAATGACAACATTCATAAACATATATGCTGCTATGTGAATATTAAATTATTCTAACAAAAAACATACCAAATATGTCTATAGGTTAAACCTGGCTATAATATTAGTAAAAGGGATGGGTGTCAATGAATAATAAATCAGAAAACTATTCAAGAAACACCAACACTATCTTATAAATAAATAAAACAACTTTGCCTCAATCTAACTACTATCATAACAATTTCTGTAATAATCCACCCCCTTTCCTTGTATTAAACACTATCAAACATAAGAATAACAATAAATGCTTTAAAAAATTTTCAAGCGAAATGCACAGTCAGCCCACATATAAGTTTTTGAACCATTAATAGAAAAAGTTAAAAAAAAATAAGGCTATTTCATTTTTTTAGTACAATTCAGTTATTCACTACTTATCCAACACAGTTTAATTATTTGTGCACATTCAGAAGGTCACAATATATATATATATATATATATATATATATATATATATATATATATATATATATATATATATATATATATATATATATATATATATATATATATATATATAGTATTTCTACATTTATATATAAAAAAATTATAAAAACTAGGTCACAAAAAGATTGAAATAAAAGTTTTACATCATAAACTAATGTACTTTTATCTAAAATTTTATCATTTTTATAAAAAAAAAAAAAGAGTTCTAAAATTAGGTCAGAAAAATTATTAAAATAAACGTTTTATAATATTCACCTATATTATGTCATATATATATATATAATATTTAATTATAGAAAACAATAATAATAATAATAATAATAATAATAATAATAATAATAATAATAATAATAATAATAATAATAATAATAATAATAATAATAATAATAATAATAATAATAATAATAATAATAATAATAATAATAATAATAATAAAATAGATAATAAAACTAATTCAAATACATGTACTCACACAATGCTGGCTAAATGCTAGCATCAGTTTCAAATTTGAATCCAGTTATGAAGGCATCAAAAGTCATTATTATAGCAAATAAATCAAACAGTAATCATTTTGTCTTTTTGATATCTTTTTATTTTATTTTTTAAGATTTTAACTTTAAAAAAAAAGAGTTTCTATTAAAAGGTCTTATAAAAGCCCCTACATATATTAATGTAATTATGAAGCTGTAAAACAAATGCAATCGACTGTAAAACATGATTTACGGTCATTAAATCTAAAAAAACAAAAGAAAAAAATTTAAAATTGTATTTTACAAAACCTTTCATAAAAAATACAAATTTTATCATAAAAATAATAGTAATACCTCATTTTAATCATAACAAAATGGCGGATCAAAGAATTTGAGAACCGTAAGCATACTCCTTACCAATTTCGCACAAACTCTGTTGAAAATCTAAATTTTTGTTCAGGTGCTCTCAGAGGCTTTTCAGGCTTAAGGGCTTAACATATGAGAATATAT
Source organism: Epiperipatus broadwayi (assembly GCA_028023455.1). Lineage (NCBI taxonomy): Eukaryota > Metazoa > Onychophora > Udeonychophora > Euonychophora > Peripatidae > Epiperipatus > Epiperipatus broadwayi. The sequence continues at coordinate 1,128,544 of JAQFVV010000279.1, forward strand.
TTTTATTACAAAACTACCAACATACAGGCAGTCCTTGATTTTTATACATTTTCCTTTTTTTATAATTCGCTATTTTGTATGAAGGCAATAAAAAAAAAAACACAGCAATGTTAAGGAACGTTTTATCAAGAAAAGAAAAAGAATATAATTCAACTATCTTTTAGATAAATTTATAAGAAGAACACCAGATACTAAACAATCAATGTTATTTACATATATGCCAAGACATTTAATTATAAAATAAATATTTTCAAAACACTTTTTGATGTTTCTTATTTTTACATTGTTCTACTTTCCTACATTTCAATTTCATACATATTTACTAAAAATAGAGAACCACCTGAATTTATATTGATTTGTGATCTGAATTGTGTAGCCAAAGTAAATGTTGCTAAGAATTTTTCTTTGGTAATTTGCTAATAAATAACTTGAGTATTCTAACATTAAATACTAAATAAAGATCTTACATGTTGTATTCATATGATTACATGCCTTCTATAAATGACCTTTACAAGTAGTAAAAAAAATAAAATAATCATCAACATTCTATAAGTGATGAATCCCTGATTAGAAAGTTGCTTTTGTTTTTAGTCATTCATATTAGAAATTCTATCGTCAAGCCTATATTGCAATTTGATTATTGATTTTAGTGTCATTAAACTGACTATAAACAGTTCTACTGACAATCGTTATAAATATTGAAAACAATGTTTGATCACACACATTTAACAACAGTTTTTATTTCAAATACTTTACATTTACAATATCATTTATTAATAACAATCATTTTCATTGCATCAGGTAGAAACAGTATAATACAAATTCAACAATTACTCTTAATGAATAACAATTTTTATGCAATTTTATATTTGCAAAGATTCTAAAAAGAAAAAAAAAAGTTATTGATGCAAAGACATATTACAGTTTATATCTGTCGTCTACAGTGTTTCGAAGAATCTTTCCAAATATAAAATTGCATAAAAATTGTTATCCAAAACTGTTGATTTTGGGGGTGTTTTTTATTATAATGCTTGTGGATATATTGAAAAAATAATGCAAGATGTGTTTGGAGATTATATGATTTCTTCATCATTTTATTTTATTAATAGGATTAAATATGTAAAAATTGATAATAATGATGTTATCAGTACACTTGACATATCTGAAATGTATGGTTCAATTAATTGTATGGAATCAATAGAGATTATTGAAAGAGCTTTCTTTTTAAAATCTATAGATAATAATATTAAGAATTTTATTATTAAAATATTAAGATTTGTAAATAATATATATGTTAAGTTTAATGATTGCTTTTATAAAATGAATTGTGGTTGGCCAATAGGTCTTCTGGTGGTATCACACATTTGTAATTTTTTTTTTTTATTTCTAGTTATGAGGTTAAGATATTGTCTCAGATAAAGTATAAAGGAATTAAAGTATATTGTAGATATGTTGATGATGTATTTATATGTGCACATAATGAAATAATAGTTCATTTGTTTAATGAGTTAAATATGATTATTAATCTAAAATGGGTGTTAAATGAAGAGAAGGAAGATTCTATAAAATTTTTTAGATATATTTATTAAAAGAAATAATAATGTGTTTGATTATAATATGATTTTAAAGCCTGTGGAAATTAAGGTTTATATTCCATATAATTCTAAAGTTCATATGAGTCATTAATTAGCTGGTTTGAAGTCATTTTTGTTTAGAAATAATTATTTGTGCAAATTTATTAGTGATAAAATTGAAAATATTAATGTATATATTACTGATATGTTGAATGTTGGTTATGGAAGGAATATTATTTATAATACAATTACAAAATATAATCAAATTAAAAGTAATAATAAGAAAATATTAAGTAAATTAAAAAGTGATAAATGGATTTCTATTCCTTTTATATCTAATCAACAAGCTAAATTAATTAATAAACTTTATAGTGGTTTGTGTAGAATTTTTTTTTTCTCTTCAAATAATATAAATGATATGATAAATATCTCTAAAGACAAAATTTCTAAGTTTGAATTAAGTTCTGTTATATATATATATATATATATATATATATATATATATATATATATATATATATATATATATATATATATATATATATATATATATATATATATATATATTATATATATATATATATATATATTTAGTTGGAATGTGGTTGTGGAATAAAATATATAGGGGAATCCAAATGTATATTACAAAAACGATATAATGATCATAAGACATTATATAAACATGTACAGAAAGAAAATATATCTTCGGTAAATATGAATACTCCATCAATTATATTTGCTCATAATAAAACATGTAATTATGGTTTTAAATTTAATAATAGAGATATAAAAATTATTCGAATTGAAAGGTGTAGTGAAAAATGTAAAATTAAAGAGGCAATGATGATATCTAGGCATGGAGGTGGTTTAATATAAAGCAACAGACTTGTGAGAAATTTGAATAGATTGAATGATGGGTAATGTAAGTTTTTATTTTTTATACGTTTATATTAACAGTTGATAAAGATTGTCAGTGAAACAATTGAAAGTATTTCTGGTAAAGAATATATTATTTAATTTTAAATACTGTGTTAAATATATTTGTTTGAATTATTATTATATGATTTAAAAATGCAGACATTTAATGGTTATAGTTACATATATATATATATATATATATATATATATATATATATATATATATATATATATATATATATATATATATATATATATATATATATATATATATATATATATATGTGCCCTTTGTATGGGTCACCATTTAATTTTGTGCTAATCTATTAAAAATTTTAAATTTAAGATATATTTGAATATGTGATGTTGATTTTGCTTATGGTAATATTTCAAAAGATTTAATGAAAGCATTCTATGAGTATTTGATATGTAAAATTGTGCTGATATTGAGAGAGACATTTTAAAATGATGATGATTATAATATATAGTTGGAAAAATGGCTATAATCAATACTGCATGAATATATTTAATAAATAGGTATTTAAAGCTAAAAGTGTTAATGCATATGTTTGTTGTTGATAAAATAATATTATAAGAGAATATAAATATTTTAATTATTGTAAGTACTTAAATAGCAGATTGATATTTGATTTTAATAATACCGAGTAATTATTTTAAAATCTATTATAATATCTTATTTATTTTAAAAATTTATATTTATTTTAAAAAATGCAATTGTTAGTTTATTTTTAGACGTTGACAAGCGTTTCTTTTATTGTAAAAGAACAGATGTTTGTTAAATTTACACACACATGCTTGGAAGTTATCTAATAAAGTTGCAAAACTATTTTAAAAAATCATGTTATAAATTTATAAATAATACGTGAGTTATCACGAGATAAAATAAAGATAAATCAATGTAGAATATTAAATCTGATTTTAAAATATTGTTTTAAAAATATGACGTATAAAAATATTTAGTTTATTTAAAAATAATCTTATAAAAGTTAAAATTAAAATCAAGTGAAATAATATATTTTTTAAAAGTGTTTAATGGATTTAAATAAACGATAAGAATTATTTTAAAAATGTAATAATGTAATAAATGTTAAATATTAAATAAGTCATTATTTATTTTTAATTTTGTGTTGTTGGTAAATATGTAAATAAGCCAGCAAAGTTGATTGTTTAATCTACCAATCAAATGGGAAGTTTCTTCCGGTATAAAAGCTCAGTTCAATTGTTAGGAGAGGACTTCGTGATTGAATTTTCAAGTTAATTGTGCTATTAAAAAAATAGCTAAGTAAATTTATAGACGCTCTAAAATCATTTTTTTTTTAAATTACAAGAGTGTTGTTATAAATAATCTATAAAAGTTTTAAATAATAGACATGCAGTGTTAATTTAAATTTTCCTATCAATCGTCTCTAAATTGAAGCTCAATTTACGTGCAAATGGTCATGGGAACATCATATATAGTGAAAATATATCGGAAACTTTATACTAGAGATATGACAAACGCTGGATTAGTTCGGAAAATTACGAGATGGAGAAAAGTAGTATTTTGGACAATATATAATTTTAAAAGCTAATTATTATTGGCTATTAGAAAATAGATATTTTAAAGAATAAATACTTTTGTGTAAAGAAAGTATTTTTGCAAGCTATAAATTTAAATGTATATTTTGAGTAAAGATATTGGAAATAAAAGTAGTTTTTAAAATACTTGCCTTGTTAAGTCTTTATGTTTAAAAGACTGGATGTTGATAATTTTAAAGGCAAGGCAATTGAAATATAATTAGCTAAAAATCTTAATATAATAAAATTATTATATTGAAATAATTTAAACGCGGGTCGTTTATAGATAAAGAAGCTGATTCTTACCTGGATATTTTGTTAAGAAATGTGCAAGTAATACGTGGACGTCCAAGTTAAATTTAAAATAATTAAATGATAATTTTTCATAAACTATAGTCTAATTTAAAATAATAACTTTTAAATAATATTCTTTAAGAACTGCATCCGGATCAGATAAACTATTTTAATTTTATTAACTTTTGTTTTGGTTTTAAAAGAACGTTTTCGTTTTTCATAAACTTTTAAAAAACACGTGGTGGACCGGAAACAGGAAATGGTGTTCTAGTGAATATGTGCCTACGATTAAAGAACTTTATGGTGGAAAAGAAAACATCGCTGGAGTCACGTAATATGAACTCTGTTTTATATATCTAATATAAAAATTAAATATTATTAATTTATTAAAATAAGATAGGTACATATATTTAAATAATAACTAAAAAATAATATAATGATTAATTGCATGAGTTTGTTTTATAATTAATATAACACAGAATATTTTAAAGTATGATCGTGGGTATAAATGTGAATTATTTTATGAAGCTGTAATTCCGAAGAATATTGGAAGATGGACTGGACATTAATTCATTATCTATGGTAAAAATTGTATAATAATAATAATTTTGATGTATTTAATATGTTTTATTTAGATCAACCAAATATTATATTATTTTGAATGAATGTATGATTATTTTTAAAAATACACACACATTATATTGGCAGTAACAGTTTATTTAAATATGCATAATTTGAATTTATGATATAAATATGATACAACATTACATAAAAAGCTTAGAAATAATTATATGATTCTTTTGTAAATAAATTTTGATTTTTATTTTTTATTATTATTATGTTGGAGTATTAAAATTATATTTATTATTCATATGGGTAATTATTTTATTTAAAAGTTAGGAAGAGATTTCAAAGTTAATATTTTATTATATTTTATTGGATAAATTAAGTTAAGTTTTATGTAGAAGTTTATGTTTGAATTAAAGGTTTACTGAATATGATGAAGTATAAATAGTTTTGAATAATTAGTATTTATTTAAAGTAGATGATTGTTTTTCCGGAAAGTTTAAATAAGTTTTAAAGGATGTTTTGTAGATAGAAATTTATTAGGAAGGAGTAGAATAACACATGGATTAAAGTAATAATTTCATACAGAAAAGAATCATAAAATTTATCTAATATAGTGCTTTGTGAATTTGAAATTGATGAATAATTTAAATATTATTATTCTAACAGTACATATATGTAATGCATATTTGATAAAACCTGTAGCATGAATTGCATTAAGTGAAATATAAAGTTATAATCAATTATTTGTTATTACATTACAAGGATACATTAGTTTCTATATTATGCTATTAAAGTAATACTGATAGTAAAGTAAACACATACTAGTACATGATGAAATGAATAACAGTAATACTTAAGTGATGTAGCAATTTAATTAATAAAGTTTAATTGTTTACATATGCTACATAAATATTATTTACATAAATTTTTCTGTATAATAATTGAAGTTCACTGATATTTATTTAAAGTCTAAGTTCTGAAAACATACTTCAATGTTATTAATATAGCATTTTAAAGGATGTATAATTACTTATTAGGAGTATGAGTTAATAACAGTGTAAACATATTGTATTATTATTTTCTTATTTTTATTTTCTTTGTTTTCATAATTTTGAACTGTAAATATTGTAAATAAATTCTTAGTTGAAGTTAATGTAAATAAATTTATTTAATTTGTTTAAAAGTGTGTCGAGTTCATTATTTTGCACCACAGCATTTGATAGCAGATAATTTGAAGAAACATAATATTTGCACAATGTGAATTTATTAATATTATTTTAGAAATAAATACAATATTTTCTTGATATCATTTTATAAGAATTGATTGACATTAACATATAATATTATTATGGTCATAAGGTTATTATAATGCACATTATAAGAGTACAATATTATTTATTGCCACAGATTATTAAGTTGTAAGATTTTGATCTATTCTAAAATTAAGATACTATATGAAAATAAAAAGATATACATATGATTATTTATTTATTGAATACTTAATAATATAACAGAAATAGATAAGATTAAGTTATACCCTAAGATTAGTATTGAGTATTATTATTATTAGAATAAGTTAGATGTATTTAGGTTTGATATAAAATCCTATATCATACTTATTTACATGAGTTATCATTACTTTAAGATAATTAAAAGAACCTGAGATTATTTAATTATATTTTAAAAATTAAAAGTTAAGATTTATTTATTTTATTATTATCAAAGATAATTTATTATATTTAAAAGCCATAAGAATGCTGTAGAGGTAGTAGTAAGTTAATAAGGAGGTGACAGTATTCTTATGCCATTGAGACAATGTCTTAGAAGATATTGACTCAATTTAAATCTACTTATTGCTTTGTAACTTTACTTCACAGTCTCATGATTTTAGTTAAATACTTATTTAATTAGTACATACTATAGAAATATATTAATTTTGATAATTGATAATAAATTTAATTAGAATATGATAGTATAAAAGTAAGTTAAAGATAGATATGCAAATTTTAATTAAGCATTATAAGTTAATTGAGCTAGTCGTATTTCAAACTATATTATACATCGAGAAGTAAGGGTACAATATATATATATATATATATATACACACACAAATCAAACGACATATATATATATATATATATATATATATATATATATATATATATATATATATATATTGTGTAACCTATGGAGAATGAAGAAGAGGAAAGAAGAGGAAGATCAAGTAGCTCTCCACTAAACAATCATTTCCTAACTTTTTTTAGATATCAATTTCTTCCAATAATAATCGTTCTCTGATTCTCCCTAATTTATAGACCTTCTCTCTAACTTAAAAGAAATATTTCAAACAAAACTCTAACAAGTTCTGATTGTTGGACACATATCTTTTACACAATATTTGGGTTGGGTTGAGACTCTTACAGATAACAATAAGGATTATAAAATAAACTAAGCTCAGTGGTTGGTTACATATAAAGAATTACTACAGAGATATACAATTAAGACAAAGGAAGAAGTTAACTCTGATAGAATAAATTATTCCAAATAAAACATATAATTTTGGGAAGATATAAAACCTCATTTATTTCTAGTAAATCATTTAGAATAAAGTACAGTAAATTTCTATCTTCATATGAATCAAACTCTCTGAGCTATAAATATTTGTACTTTCATACATATTCTCTTAATAGGCTCTTATGATTAAAAAACTCTATTGTATAGTTTAATATTATCCAATGATATAATTTGACTTCTTTTACATCTTGTACAATAAAAAAGTAATCCTTAATTATATTGCCAAATAAAGATCTCAGGAATTTATTTCTGGTATTTTATCAAATATTTTAATAGTATATTGTTACAAGGCAAATGAATGACATTCTAGCAGGCTTTAATAATATACATTTCCCCATGAGTTAATGCATCTGAATTACATCCTAATAGTAATCACGTAGATCACCAAAAATGCTTACTTTATTCAAACAACATTTAATAAAAAAAATAATGTAGATAAATTTAGAATATTTACAGCCTTTTACCTAGAATGGCATTCAACTAATTAAGGGGGGAAGGTACATTTCATTTTTCTCTCTTGTCCTAAACAACACAGATAAAATACTTCATTTACAATGTTTAAATTTTAATAATAGGTTACTAATGTGCAGTCTGAATTATGGATGGATACATCCATTGCAATATTTAAGTGAACAGTTGTCAATTTAAAATTTTCATTAAAACTAATTGATATAATTTTTTTTAATTATTAGTAATATTTGGATCATGAAAATAATAATTATCTGATTTGAAAATATACATTTATTTAATTTTGTAGGTTTGTGGAACCAAAGAGAAGAATTCCACACAGAAAAATATTCAAAAACTAAATTTTAATAAATTTTAAAAATACATTTATTACATTTAGACATAAAAAATTATTTACAGCACACTAATATAATCACGCCTTACACATCATAGCTACTAGATCCTTTCCATTTAAACTTTAAGGAGTTAATAATTTAAGTTTATTTTAGGTCAAAAATATTGCTTCTTGTTTTTCAAAACTGCACAATAAAATCTATGATCATAAATGATTATGATTCCTGGCTAAATATTTATTTGAAATCACAATTTATTCTACCTCAACTAAGACATTAAACAAACATTAATGAACTTCAAAATAATAATTATAATAGTTGGCTAGCTTGCACCAGAAGCTACTTAACATTTTCCATATATTTTACATCTTAGCGCCTTTATGATATCTTACTATTAAAATCATATAACAAAATTATGAAGATTAACGTCAAGATAATTTATTGCTGCTTTTATCGTAGCTGGCTAATATGATGATAATAATTGTCATATTTACATTACAACTGCTTCACACTATGTTAATTTTAAAACTAAAGACAAATAAAAACATTCATCAGAAGTCGCACATACGTTGCTAGTTAACTTATTTAAAGTCCACATCATAATGTTAAATTTAAAATTTATGGAACTTACAAACCTCTCAGCAAATTTCTTCATATGACATTTATAAATAGTAATGTGTCTGTGTATTCCGATCATGCTATGCTTTAAATTGAGGAATTAAATTATTAAATCTTGTTGATTTACTTGTAACTAACTGGAAAAGGACAGCAGCACAATACAGATATTATTATGACCAACCAAAGCGTTGCAAATTACTACCTCAATATCTATCTATCATTGCCATAACATTTATTAATACAATAGGCTACACCTTCTGTGGTGGAGAATCTAGTCTTTTAAATAGAACATGAGAGACAACATCACTAAATAAGCTCCTTAGAGTAAGACATCTGACTATAATAATGGTGTATCCCATGCTTATCTATCAAGCATAAGTGAAGGCAAAGACACTGTCTTACAACCTAAGGAAAAGAATAACACACCAAAGACAAATGATTCTCTCCATGGAATCTAACTAAATAAGCTATATAAAATATTTTGGAACACCATCATCTCATGTCAAATACATATAATCATGGGAGATTATTTCCATCCCATAAACATCATAAGTAGTATACTATTTGATAAATCTAGAACTTTAAAGCATAACTATTTCTCACAATGGCAAGATACAAATTTATCCCTAATGATAAAGATTAATAGCTTGTACCATCATTAAAATCCACACATTAAATAATATTTAACACCCACATGAAAGTATTAATCAAAATGACTATAAACACATTAAAATAGCATAGTAAATATTTGCATAAGATAAGAAATATGCACATGAACAATGAAAATAATAAATATTTATGAAATTAAGTGGATAGCTTGATGCAATAGATATTATTAATTAAATGGTTAATGAAATAAATTTGTTCTCAGACAAATTCAAAATATAATTTTTGATATAAATGATATTAAGAAAATTATTAAAACTTCTGATAAACATACCTGTAACGATTATTTGTCCCAAGTTATAAAGAATAGGCAATTTTAAATTTAAACTCTTTGCCAATATATTTAAAATTACATGTGTGTAATAAAAATATCTACTCACTTTATTGTAAACTCCTTGAGACAATTTCAGATGGTACAGTAAGATACATTGACATGTAAAATAAAGCATATACTAAATAACTATTATATTACCTGTTTTTTTTAAATTTACAATAATAATGATGATGATAAATTTAGTTCATTAGTAAAGTTTCCTCAACAGTAGACATATAATTTATGGTGCGAGGTTTCACATTGTTAGCTATGGGAATAATATGGACGCATTAGTATTTTTCAAACCAATATATTTACTTATTTATTTATTTTGTATAAAAACAACAAAGCAGCTACAACTTCACTATGATAGTAGACAAGCACACAAATACGATATACTGCTTTAAACATGAACATGTATGGATCCATTATATGACACAATTTAATATTAACTAGCTAGTTTGAATATGACAATTTTGTACAATTATTATTAACTGTAAAATTTTAGTAGTTATTCATGGTTTCATTAAAAAAAATATTTTATTTACAGTTTTCTGCCCTTTCTGGAAAATCAGATGATAAAGAAACATTGCCACCATAAAATAAAATGATATGCCAGTTTTCATTAATAAATTTTTAATTTTCAGAAAACAGTATTGAATTTCTCTATGTTTTTTTATCATTTAGACTTTGTTGGGTTTTTTTTTTTTTTTAAATTAATAATTAAGACCAAACATTTATTTAAGTTACTTTAGTTTTGAACAGTCTTAACATTTTTATTATTATTATTATTTTTAACTTGGTCTTAAATTTACTGCCACTAAGACCGCGATTTATTAGCATAAAATAGCTGTTCATCATTTTGTTTGTTAGTACAGTCTATTAAAATATCCTTTCAACTTAATTTTCTCCTTAATCCAAGTATAACATATATCAGCTTGATATAATTATATCACTAAACAATTTTATGACTTTGCATATCATCATCTAAACAGATACTTTAATGCCGATAAAGGAATATAAAATAACATCTCAGGGAATTTAAAAACACACTTGAATTACATAAAATACATTGGCCCATAATTTATAATTTTAATTTATAATAAAATGTAATGAGATAAATTGACTAAATGCATTACTGTGTTTAACCATTAGATAATGACAGAAATAAGGTATTTTAATCTCACATCATCATCTAACAAATATACTAATTGGTCCACCTTCCTAATACGTTTATCAAGTAGCGAATGTTACTTATAATGTTTGGATTAAGAAAACAAGATTATTAGACACCAGAAAATTTGATATTATAACTATAAAATAATATATCTACTTTATAATAGATGTATGAAATGTGGAGATGTGGAAATTGAAACACGAATGTATACAAGAATAACTTAAGACACAGTTTTATTAAATAAACAAATCATTTATTATACTGAAAATTTAATTTAATATATTTATTTACAATAAGACTGCCTGTATTAATAATTTTAAATTCTCAATCAAACCTTGGACATCAGTTTGGAATTATCCCTATTATATTACATTATTTATACCTTTTTGAAATCAAAATTAACAACAAAACATGATTATTCTAACTTTGAATACCTGCTTTGCTTAAGTGTTTCATTTAAACATATCATTAACTAAATAATATATTATATTATTGGTACAATAAATATTTATGAGAGGATATTATATTGATTAATAAAATAAATCAAGCTACCATATTTGGCCATCAACAAAGCAACTTTCTCTAACTAATTAAATAATCATTTTTAATTACATATAACTTTCACACATAACAATAGAATCATATTCATTCTGATGTTTTGATGATTTATAACTCTGTATTAAATTAATATAATATGTTTCAAAACATATATTTCCCATTCTTAATTTCAATAACTCTATACTTTTATATCCATGATATTGTCTATATTATGCATGTGTGTCCAAGCAACAATAATAGAAAACAATCTTTTTCACACCCTATCCATTCATTAAAAATATTAAACAATTACTTCATTTCTGACAATGTTGTAAACCAACCAACAAAATAAAACACTAATATTATATCAATAATTTAATTTAACTATTTATCTGGCCACATACTATATAACACAGAGCAATATTTTCATGATTATATAAACTAAATGCTCAAAGGGTAATTCACACGAGGAGCAAATAAACTCTTTGCTTAACACTTTGACAAACTTATCTAATTCTGAAATACACTGTTAGTGTGGGCCTTTTCCTCATCACAAAGACTCTAAGAAAAACATCACTTAACTTCCTAAATATCCTTTCATTCTTCAATAATAACTCATCTAATTCTGAAATATACCATTGGTGTGGGACTTATTCCTCATTCACCAGGGCTTTAAGAAGAAACATCACATAACTTCAAAACTATCCCTTCATAAAACACTTATAATATAAACTAGGCTCTACTCATGGAAAAATTATTACAATATACTATATAGGCAAAATCTTTTATCCCTACAAACATAGAACACATTCAGAATAATTTCCATTCCCAAAGCTCTTCTACATATCTAACATTAAATATACATGCTGGCAGATAAATACATACATATAACCTACTAATCGGTTCAATTCTTTAGAATATGACAACATCCGAAATTTATACATAAGATATTCACAAACTGAACTTTTATTAAACAAATGTTATAATTGTGCAAAATAGACAGACACATGCGTAAGTAAGAATATACAAAAAAAAATTAATTCCAAGTTATATATTATGCAAGCAACACAGTAATTAAATAATACATTAAGGTATAACTTTTAATTCAGAATAAACTTTAAATTATTTTTAAAATTTAATAGTTATAATTATTATGAACCAGATTTTTTTACCATCTCTAGCAGACTATTTCTATTATATGTTCGTTGATTTAAAAGCCAAAATTATCGCTTTGAGATTTTAAATTATACAAAATAAATGTAAACCTCTCTCTAACAATACAATAATAAAAAACAACAACAACATATATTTCTTTCCTTTATCTTCATAAAGAAAATTAAAACATATTTGAATAAAATCAATTTTTTACCAGCGTATCCACCATTTGTGAGTACACGTTCTGAGATGATCTAGGAGTTCATACAGCCCAAAATTATAAACAAACCATAATAATAAATATGTCTGTCTATCTATCATATACATTGATGATGACAAGTAATAAAAAAATTAAAGAAACAAAAGTCATTTGTTTTTTTTTAATTAAAATAAAAATGTTCACTTGCAAGGTCCTCCTCCATGTTTATTGAATGATATGTAGATAGATTCCAAACTGAGTTTGAACATAAAATGAATTTCTGTAGGATAACCAAAAAAATTATAATGTAAATATAATCTAGCATCTCCAATGTTCTAGCATATCTATTTGAGCTTACTACATCACACATAAGTAATCAATTTTTATTATGATGGAAATATGAAAGACATTTTTAGCTACTGTTGTACAAGAATTATTTAATTCACTCCTTAGTAGTTTTTAAATTAAGTAAGCAATTGATCCTAATAAATTTTTTAAATAGCATTTGTTTTTCCGACATTTTATAAGCTAGTATACATATAGTTTATTTTTAAATATTGCAAATTAATACATCATAATCCGTTGGTAATTCCACAACTAGTAATAATTTATTTTCTAAATGCATCTATATTGAAGAGAACAGAAAAACACCACATTCCCATCCTTCCATCTGATTTAAGTACATATTTAATGAGTAGTATCCTTTGGTTATTTGGAGTAATTCACATTTTATTTTTTTCATAAAACATATATTATTTTTAGGAATACTAAATAAATAAATAAATACTGTCATTTCTCCATAATGAATTTAAGTATGGCATGATACATTAAAATACACATATCCTTTAAATTTTATATTTAACTTTTATAAAAGCAAGACATAAAATATAGTGAAACATTAAAATAAATTCTGTAAAACTGTTCTGCACACATTTCCAAGAGATATTATATGACACACATAGATTATTTAAATAATTATAAAGTTCATGCATTTTATTTTCCTTAATGATAAGTAAACACAATAATGCAAGCTTAGTATTATCGATATAGATTTTAAAATATTAATAAGTATGAGGAGGTTAATTCAATCATTTAAATTAGGTAATGAAATGAAAAACTTATAAACCTTCTTAGATTCTAGCCTTGCATTCCAAGTGAAGACCTTTCCGTAATGAATTTCCTATGACTTTTCCAGAAGATTACTCCAAAGCTTTTTTAAAATTAATTTTACTTCAGGAAGAAATGTATATTTGTTACAGCAGGAAAGTGTAATATAATGGCTACAATTATATACAATAATGAGCAATTTTTAATCTAAACTATATGTTAAGTAGATATCCCCCCCATCAAAAAGGTCATTTCCCTTCATAAAAAAGATTGACTCCCATCTTTTTTGCACTTAAGCTCATTACAAATACAAGAAATCTTTTCTTTTAAAAAAAATCATTCTGATTTTTACAATTAAATCAAGACAAAAAAAAAACTTTTACAAACTTGAAAGAAATGAATATTAATTAACTGTTAAACAGAAATGATTAATAATTTATTTAAATTGTAAAATAATCCACTGATCCAAATATCGATTAATCATTATATATATATATATTTATATTGTAATTATAATTGAAATAATATTTTTAAATATATAGTAATTTATATATATATATATATATATATATATATATATATATATATATATATATATTAAATAATTAAAGATAATTACTGTAATTTAAATGTCTTCATGTTATATGCACTATTGCTTAGTGTTATTAAGAGTTGAAAATGAAATGAAACATAATACAGACATACATGCATGCACATGTACTGCAATCTAAATATTAAACTGTCTTGACTAAATATAATTGAGATGGCTATTAAAGTTGATAAAAGGATAGATATCAATGAATAAGGGATTAGGAAACCATTCAAACATATATTAAACACTAACATAAAATAAATTTGCATCCTCCAGACAAAATATATTAATTCCTATAATAAATAACCCCTCTTTCTTGCATTAAATACTTCATTAACTGTAATAATAATAATAATAATAATAATAATAATAATAATAATAATAATAATAATAATAATAATAATAATAATAATAATAATAATAATAATAATAATAATAATAATAATAATAATAATAATAATAATAATAATAATAATAATAATAATAATAATAATAATAATAATAATAATAATAATAATAATAAATGCTTATAAAGTGGTTAATCAAATGCATAAGCAATCAACATCAAAAGATTTAAACAATTTCCAGTAAAATTTTTAAAATTCTAAGGCTATTTCATTTTTTAATACAATACAACTATTCACTACAGATACAAAATATTCCACTTCCTTTTGCCCATTCAGAGGGTCACAATATATATATATATATATATATATATATATATATATATATATATATATATATATATATATATATATATATATATATTTCAAACAACACAATGTTAAATATTCAAAAAAAAAAATATTTTTGTCAACACACATGTGAATTTAATGAATAACAATAAGAGTTGAATGGAGATTTCATTGAGAAGCTATAAATGTAAAATACTATGGAGATCAATTACTTAATAAAAGGTAAGGGCTTGCAATGACTATGTTTTACTATTACTCATTTTTTTCAGCACATGGATATCTAGCAAAGTTTTACTTTTGCTAATGTCACCTTAATCACCAAAAATCAAATAAGTTTTTATTTGCCGTGAACATAAATAAATAATGCATGAGTAGATAAGGCACCTTCCAATGTTTTACTCATTTATCACTTATATTTAGTAGTTTTTTGCCTAATGAAAACCAATAGTAAGCACGCATCTGTAAAAAATGTCTTAAGAAAATAGTAACCTTTCTTTTTTTTCCATATGTCATAGCATTGCCGAGACGCGAACCCACAACTGTCTGCAACCAACTACTTGCTTGTATGACGGCTGTGATACTTCTTGGCTAACAATGAAAGTAACCTTTCTGGAGGAAGAAAACAACACTTTGACAGGATAAGTATTTTTATAAGTGTTATTAGTCCATGTCAGCATTATTTGCAGAAATAATCTTTCAAACTCAACACAGACTCTTCAAAAACTTATACACACATCAGTAGAATACATTGTCAGTCATATTAACAGAGTTTAGCTAAAATTAAATCAGAGTAAGACTTTTTAAATAATTTATCTTATTAACAAAATAAGATTATAAGAAGTCTGTTGAGTGTAATTAATGTTAAGAAATGACTTGTGTATACATTTGTTACTTTTTTTCTGGTCATATTTTAATTTACTAGTATTTCATGAAAATATTGAATCTCTTTTAGAGACATTTTTTTTTATTTATAATGCATACATATATGCTTAACATACAGTGTATGTGTAATATAATATAAATTGTTAGGATACATTTTTATCAGTATTTATGTTAACATGAAGGCTTTAAATGATCAAAATTTTTGATATTATTATTATTAGTGAGGTATATATTTTGTACTTGCATATACTTTGAGATCATTCAGTAATCTGGAGATAAGTTTAAACATGTTATATATATATATATAAACTAACTCAAGGAAATCTAAAAATAAGGTTTTATTTAATAAATTTATCATTATGAAATATCCTAAAAAAACTGGTATATAGGACAATGGTAAAATTTTCAGGAGTTGTTAGGCAGGAAGTTCTTGTAAGAAAAGAAATAGTCAGTTGATAAGTACACCACTGGTTCTTATCATCAATGATGATTTATTGAATATTAATCAAATATTAGGAAACATTTTAATATACTAAATTGCAAAAATTATCAGAGATATGTTTTTCCTTATCCACCTAAATGTGTATATGGCAGACATAGAACACTTAAGGATAGACTCATAAGGACAAATTTTTGTATTAATTTACACAAGAAATGTGATGTTTTTTTTATAAAATGATAAAAGATGTCTAACATGCAAAAATATTGTTACGAATTTGGTTCAGAAAAAAAAAACACTCTTGATTTTAAATATAGTATATGCCAACTATATCAATTGTACAAGTATGAACATAGCATGATTAATATAATATAATGGGTGCTTGAGTAAATGAGTCTCCAAAAAGTTTACATTTAGACTAACTAGCCATAGGTTTGATATTTTACATAAAATGAAACAGACCAGTTTTTAAATATTTTGTTTCACTTGATCACTCAATTTATGACTTAAGAATGGTTATATTTGAGGATAAATATTTTTCCATGGGGAAGAGGAAATAAAATAAAGTTTTTTTTATTTTTTAATTTAAGAAATTACATTTTCATGGTGTCAATATGAATATAGATAGTATCACATCCTTGAATTGTATAGTTTCCTAAAGATTTGTTTATTTATTTATTTTGGTTCTTAGAGATCTGTTTTTAGTATTCTATTTTTTAAAGCTGAATTATGTGTTATTTTTTATTTTATATGTGGACTAGTAAAAAATGTTTAGCAATTTTCATATATAATATTATGTATATGGCATATATATATATATATATATATATATATATATATATATGCCATATTTTTTTTATATATATATATATATATATATATATATTAAAAAAAAGTTTATTTGAAAGTTTTTATATTTTTTGTGTAATTTCTTTGTACAAGATGTTTGTTTAGAGTCAATTATATTGTATATACATGTATTGAGGTAATTTTTAATTTGTGTTTGCAATTTTTTTATATCTGTAGTATTTTGTAGAGCTTTACATGTATTTTAAAGAATTTTATAACAATGTAATTAGTGTTTTTGTTGTTGTTTTAAAACTATAAGTATGAGATATTATGATTGATAAGAAATGTTGTATAAGGAATGTGTTATAAGAGGAGATTTTGTAAAAAAAAAATTAAAAAAAGATTTTAAAAGAAAGAATTTTCATCTATAGGAATTAATTTTATCTGATATGTGAATGTTTGTAATTTTTTAATATCTAAATTCTGGAAATAGCCAGTTTTCTGTGCATTCTGATGAAAAACAGTCTGTGCCATTACAATTTCGTCAGTAGCTAAATTTGTAGTAATGTGCATGAAATGAAAGAAAATGTGGAACAAAAATCATCATCACATTTTTTTTAAATAGGAAAGGAAGCTGTAGGGCACCCAAATTTAAACCCTACAGGATCATGTTCCAAAAACCTAAGACAGAAAGAGAGGGGGGGCAACAGTTATGTTCTTTATTCATGTGTGTGTTGATAAAACTCAAAAGAGTAGTACACACCTTCTTATTCAATAGTTAATTTTTATATAGGGTTATGACACATATATAGGCAGTTTGTGTGACAAACTAGTTAGTTATCATTTTATATTTCAAATAGTAACTTTCTTTAAAACTAGTCTGCATTTGCTAGGTTCTAATGTTTTTTATCTGTCTATTTTTTTTTCTATTGTTATGTTTGGGGTTTGAAAGTTGTAAAGATTTAAATTTAGATATTAAAATTATAATTTTTAAAAAACATTCAGATTATTTTAATCAGCCAGTTTTTATAAATTGTTTGAATGATAAAGTGTGTGTGTACATTGCATAAAAAATCTACATTTATTACATATTGAAAAAAAAAAGAAAATCTGTTAAATTATTTATGTTTTACTCAATAAGTTTGTGTTATAAAGATTGTTTGTTGGGTTAAAGCTTAGGCAATGTGATAAGTATGGCATTAAATTTTTCCCATCAGTTTGATCAAGGAAAAAAAAAACTCAAATTTTCAGGTATGACATTTTGTGACAGATATGTGAAGAGAAAGGATTAAAACAATGTTACTTCAAAACAGGATAAATCTGAATCATCGGGATAGTGTGATTTTTAATATGTTTATAGAGAAAATCACACTAGGAGTATAATTAAAGGATTTGCTGAAAATAGAAAAAGAAACAAAACATTAAAACAGTCTGAAAAATCAGTTAAAAAGGATTTTTTTAATTTTTGAAACTAGAAAAAGACAAGCATTTTAATTCTGCCAGATATCAATTTAAAATCTTTTTTTTTTAATATAAAGTTTTTTTTTTGAAGATTGAAAACAGAATGGCAGATTAAATACATATGTATCATCTTGTGTTTGCTGACCCACCATGTACCCACATATTATATAGGAAGAAAAAAAAAGTTTCTTGTCTGAAATTAAAAAAAAATACTACACCTTGTGACTGATTGGGAGAAATGTGATATTTTAAGTAAAAGAAAACATTCACCTGCATTTGAAATCTGAAGCAAAATAATTAATCTCCTAATAAGTATTGAATCAGCTAGACCAGTTATTCCAGTGACTGAATTTAAACCCAATAAATTTATAAACGGGAGAACAACTGATATACTCCATTTATTAGAAGAATTATGTGTAACAGGAAGGACAGAAACAGTTCCAGTGCCATATGAGTCCTGCTGAAGCAAATCATGACCATAAAATTATTATAAGTCTTAGGAAAAGAGACAATTCCAGTGAATCATGGAAATTGTTTGCTGCAAAAATATGGACATTTAACAAGCTAAGTTTGAACTCTTGGAAGCCTCCAGAAAATAAAAGGGACAGGTAATATGAATTTTCATTATATATTTTCTTTTATGATATTAGAGACTATTGGTAAAAATTTGAGCAGTAAAGTTTTCTATTTTTTTCTCAGAACTTTAAAACAACCAAAATCGATTGAAACCAAAATTTTCTTCAATAAAAATAGTTATAACCTTGAGTAATAATTGTGTGTATTCTAAAACTATTATACCCCACTTATTAATGAAGTTTATTTTCTAAAGGGTATTATTGTATATTAATCTGAAATTATGAAATGTTTGTTAATATGTAAAATATGTTTTTGTATTATTATTTTGTTTTTAAATAATGTTTATTTATAAGGGAGATAAACACACACACACACACTGTAATATATTAACTTATTACATGTATATAATGGTGTGTGATTGTGAAAACAATAGACATATGTAGCATTAAAATATTAGTTTATTTTTGTTTCAATTTAAGCAATAGTGAGTTTAGTAGTATCTTAGAAAAAGGGGGGAGAAACAATTTAAAAACTTGTTTCTGGAAATCTTGCTCTTTCGATTCCACTAACATTTTTCTCCTTAATCATTCTACTTTACATGTTAGATTATAAAAGTATGTGTGCCAAACGAGTGATTATTTTTTATATGAAATATTTCCTTGTGGATTGAAAATCTTAGCAAATTGGGTATCCATTTTAATATACATTATATCATTAAAGGGAAAGGGGGAAGAACTTAAAATTAATATTATGATTTCAAAGTAGTCAATTATTATTATTATTATTATTATTATTATTATTATTATTATTATTATTATTATTATTATTATTATTATTATTATTATTATTATTATTATTATTATTATTATTATTATTATTATTATTATTATTATTATTATTATTATTATTATTATTATTATTATTATTATTATTATTATTATTATTATTATTATTATTATTATTATTATTATTATTATTATTATTATTATTATTATGTTTCAAAGTAAACTTTATTAGGCAAAAATAGGTTAGATCATATCAGGTTGTACATTGTATAATATATTAACAAACTAAGAGCTATCATTAATTACAGAAAGAAACACTTTTTTTTCTATTAGAGTATTTAGTACTTGTTATTGTTTTCATACTTCAGTTCTTACTGTTGGTTCATTCTGGATTTCCATTTTTTTCTAAGGTTATGTTTTGTGTTTCCATTATAATGCTGCTCTTATTCTGAAGAGAGACCAAGTGGCAGCAAAAATGTCTGGTGGTGCAAGAATATTGTCCCTTTCTTTAAGTTTTTCAAGCTTGTTATGATATGTGTTAGGATGTCTTCTTGTATTGTTTCCTAAGGTAAATGTACATCTGGTACACCATAAGGCATATAAGCTGAATGTAGCTGCACAGATTGTTGGTATTTTGGTTTCCTTGAATGTTTTCAGCATTTTTTCTATTGTGGTATCATTTTTCTTATAATTTGTTTAACATCAGTTCTCTAACTTTTTCTAGGCCTCTACCATAGTGTATCAAATGTTCTTGTGTTTCTTTTTCCCTATGACACAAAGAACATATTGGATCAACATTTAGGTAGAATCTTTTGAAGCAAATGAAATGTGCTGTAGGTAATGCATTAAGATTCAATTTGAGAATGAAGTCAAAAATGTTTGGTTCTAGTTACCATATTTTGTATTTTTTGAGTAGCTGGATATTATCTATTCCCAGTACTGTTAGCTTATTATTATCTTCTTGGTTCTGAGATAGAAAATCATGTATTTGCCAATAAGTGTATTTAATAGGGCTCTTAAGTGTTATTTTATTTTTAATGCTTCCAATATTTAGTAATAGTGTATTTATATAATTATCTGTGGGAGGGGGTCAGTCCGTGGGTATGATTTTTAGTTTTTGCTCTATGTTTGGAAACCGTTTAAATATGGCAATCAGTAGATTTACTGTTTTTGTGTGTAGAAAGTTTGTATTGCATGCAGTCCAAGGCCATTCCATTTTGTTGGTTGGTTTAGTTGCTTCATTGAGATTTCTACTACTTTCCTTTTCCATAGCAGCTTGTTGCACAATGAGTTAATTGCTGAAATAAATGCTTTTGTGAAATTTATTATTGGCAAATAGTAAGTGATCTTTGTTATAATAAGCTGATTGTATAAAGATACTTTGAGTAGATTGAGAGATAGGATTTTGAGAGTGATTCCATGATTTTCTCTGCCTCTGCTTTAAGTTTATTTTATATTATTATTATTATTATTATTATTATTATTATTATTATTATTATTATTATTATTATTATTATTATTATTATTATTATTATTATTATTATTATTATTATTATTATTATTATTATTATTATTATTATTATTATTATTATTATTATTATTATTATTATTATTATTATTATTAATATAAATTTTCATGTCTATCTAAAAATTGTATGTATATGTTAGAAATGCAGTAATAAATGTAAATTTGTTTGATTAAATGAGGCATATATTTCATTAAGAGTATTTTTTATTAGTTGTGATCATTCATCATCAATGGTGAATGGATATTAATTGTTTAAGTTCTAATTAGATATACTAAGATTAACCAATAGTTGTGAATTTCTTTAGAACTAAATTTTATTAGACTTGGTTCTGAAGCTGTGGTTGAGACCATTATCATTATGGTCATCATCCTCACACATTTTAATTAATGAGCTAGATAAATGCTTAAAGGCCATATATAAATAAGTGATTTCATTGTATTTAGTTGAAATTCGTGAATCATTATAATAACCACCATCTACATCATGCAAGGATGAGTGAATTACCATCCTAAAGTAATAGTATAATATGAGCTAGTAAAACTAATTTAGTAGATTTTGAACCATACTTATTATGTTAAGATCTAGAAGATGATTTCAGTCTGATGAATTTTATATACACCATTGTAGTTTAAGGATGTTTGGCATTTACCTAAATTTTAGTGCATGCGGTGATATGGGTCTAAAATCAAAATCCTACAGTTTTGTGAGAAATATGGTACCAAAAAAGGTTCAAATCCGGTACATTTAAAAATGTTATAAAATATAACTTTGTCTAGGTTAATCTAGCCTAGTGGCGCCCTGCTAGATTATATTCATGTGTTATTCACTTAAATATGCACTTGATATCAAAACAAGAGATAAGAGTTAGTAAAATTTACTGTTGAATTTATTGAGAAAAGATTTTTATTGGGATAAAATGTACTCACCTACTTGATGTAGTTTCATAGGTTATAATATTATAATAGTTTATTTAAGTAACCCTGTGTTCTTGCTTGTTTATTGAGGATACAATGGCTGGTTAACTAGGGTTTGAAATAGTCCAGATACCAGATAGCTGAAATGGCTAGTTCATAAGTATTGATATTATGATATATTTTTTAAAATATTAAGTAGATATTGATGAATTAAGCCACCAATATTTTGATTGATAATTAATATTTTGATCATTAATTAATTTCAATGACTATTATAGTTACAACTTATTAGTCTCTATAATATGTTTGAGAAAAGAATTTTGATCTTATATTTTGGCTACAATTCCAATCTGTCATTAATATTTGGTTACAATGCCATTCCCTCATTAATATTTATTTACAATGGATTCTATTAGATTCATATTTTATTAAGTTACAATTATTTTGAGCATTCCAACATTACAATTATTTATTTATAGTTACAATGATTAATTTAAATTGATTACCAAGGGATGAAATATTATAATAGCTACTACTTGTTAAAAATACAATGGTCTTAATTATTGTTACAATATATATATATATATATATATATATATATATATATATATTGTATATATATATATATATATATATATATATAACAAAATAAATGTCCGCTAATATTAATAATACAATAACAAAACTTAAATATATTGCAAACAACGGTAAACAATTTATAATATAATATAAATAAAAACTCAATAAAAACTCATAAAGAAATATTTTCGATTATATTCATAATCATTTTCAACTCAACTTTCAAAATGGAATCATCTATTACCAACTGGAAACACATGTCGATTTAAATATCCCACAATTCATTAATTTTAACATTTGCTGACTGTCTGTTTATTATCGTATTTTTATACCTACTAATAAAAACTGCCTCTTTAATTTTTCTTTTTTCATTATCTCTCTCTTGTCCTAAAATGTTTGTTTTATTTATATCAAAATCAAACTTAAAATTACAATTTCTATCAAGTGGTTTGTCAATTTAGTAAGAAAATTAATAGAAATACTGGTGATGAAGAAATTAAGAATAAGAAGTGGAGTTCTTTGCCTTTTTTTAATAATAATCAAGTAAAATTTATGAAAAAAGTTTATAATGGTATATATAATGTTTCTTTTTATGGATCAGGTAATTTAAATAGAATGATTAATAAATCAAAAGATAAGTTAGAAAAAAATAATGTGAGTAATATAATTTATATAATTTTTTGTGGGTGTAACTTATCATATATAGGGGAATCTAAATGTAATATAGAGAAAAGAATTAAAGAACATAAATTGTTATATAAAAGAGTTTTGAAAAATGTACAGATATGTAATGATAATAGTCATGAAGTCAAGTTATATACTGGATCTGTTTTTTATTATCATGATAGAAATTGTAATTTTAAGTTTGATTTTGATATAAATAAAATAAAAATTTTAGGACAAGAGAGAGATAATGAAAAAAGAAAAATTAAAGAGGCAGTTTTTATTAGTAGGTATAAAAATACGATAATAAACAGACAGTCAGCAAATGTTAGAATTAATGAATTGTGGGATATTTAAATCAATAT
The DNA here is from genome assembly GCA_028023455.1 of Epiperipatus broadwayi. Taxonomy (NCBI): domain Eukaryota; kingdom Metazoa; phylum Onychophora; class Udeonychophora; order Euonychophora; family Peripatidae; genus Epiperipatus; species Epiperipatus broadwayi. The sequence continues at coordinate 1,152,893 of JAQFVV010000279.1, forward strand.
GTGTTTCCGGTTGGTAATAGATGATTCCATTTTGAAAGTTGAGTTGAAAATGATTATGAATATAATCGAAAATATTTCTTTATGAGTTTTTATTGAGTTTTTATTTATATTGTATTATAAATTGTTTACCATTGTTTGAAATATATTTAAGTTTTGTTATATATATATATATATATATATATATAATTTTAGACATCGGCATATAGTTTATAGCACTTATTATTATGAAGAGGTACCTATTAGAGTCACTATAATTTTATGAAAAAATCTGTATTAGACTTTATGAAGTTACTCATAATATTGATAAATGTAGTAGTCATTTTAACAAATTTAAATGATTTTTGTTAAACAAAAGAAATATTTTAAGAGATTATTTTTATTTTAGTATCTGCTAAAAAAAGAAATGTAGTTCAGAGGAATATACATCTATTACCAGTATAGTTTGTAGAGATTTTTTTGTAAGAATAATTATACTCAAAGTATGAATCTCTGACTTTGAACTATTTAGATGTTAGCAAGTATAATTATAGTTATGTCTTATTTAGCCACATAAGATAAGTAGTCGTTAGAACATAAATGCACTTTAAACAAATATATCAGCAGCAAATATTCGTCAATATGAGTTTTATAAATCAGTTGAGAAACTTATGAACTGTAACAGATATTATGGCTTTGTTATTTTATGTTAGCATTGCCACTCTCAAAAAAGTACATACAAGTAAAATATTAAGAAATTATTTTATTTAAATTTTGAATTCATACATTTTTTTATATTTTGAAATCACATCACTTATCTATAAATATGGGTCATAATGTAATACTTGATTTTTATAATATAATGATTTTATCTTGATAATATTGAAATGCTAGTGATTAATGATATCAAATTTAATAAACATATATATTACATAAAATTAATGAATTAACATACTAAATATATTATTTATATTTAGTAGGTTTTTAAATATAGTTTAGATTCAATAAATTAATATCTTTGCTTATATTATAAGTTTAGCAGGTGATCATGTCTTATTAGTGAATTTTAATATTAAACCCTGAAAGAAAATAATGACCATATAGGTAGATAAAAAAATTGGACATATTCTTTTAATTATTATTAGGAGTTTTACTTGTTTAGTTGTGAGATCTTATTTCAAAATCTAACATATTTTCATGTTAATTACCATTACAGTTTGGCATATAAACGGTAGAGTTTCGTTCCTCCATATATTTATTATTTGATATGAAAGAACCTTTTCTGCAATTATAATTTGAGTGTAGAGAATCTATGGGGTATTATGAATAACGTAATTTTTATACCATTTATCAGTTAAAATTCAACATACCAAAATATGTGGGGCATAACAAAGCTTTTCTAATTATCATCATGAGTCATACCATTACAATATATGCATATATATATTTATATTGTCTTTATTACATTTGGGGAGTTTTAAGTATTGTTAATATTAGATAAATATAGTTCTGCTAAGTTTCATGATTACAATACCTAAATTAAAAATAATTCATGCCATAAAGGGTTACAATTAATAATTGTATACAAACAGGAAGTAAAACACATTCAAAACAAAAAAAAAAATATTATTAAAATTATTATCTATGCAATAAAAAGGTCAAGTTACTTAAATCTCATTTATATAAATGTGTTTTGTTTTGAAATAAATTTGCATTGCCATCAACGATAATACTTTTTTTTTATTTTTATCTATTTTCATTTCTTATTTCTAAGTATTAAGCATCACGATCTGTCTTCATCCCTGTGTTTTCAGAAAGCAGGCCATTAATAAAGTTTGTATGTCATTGAGAAATATTCTAATAAACTTTGAGTTGAGGTGTTTCATTTATTTTTCAACAAACACTCTATAATCTATAAAATGGTTGAGATATCAGACTACTTGATTAGAATACGTTAAGCTGGAAGAATTTTACCATATATATATATATATATATATATATGGTATATATCATATATATATATATATATATATATATATGTGTGTGTGTGTGTGTGTATGTGTTCGCCAGAATAAATAACTTCCTAATAACTCCCCTAATTCAACTTTTGAGTGGCTTCGCTACTCCATAGAGAGTGAGTTATCAAATACTCAATCGTTAAATGAAAGGATATGTTAGCATAAAAAAATCATTGTCACTCTTTACTGGCTCTCTTACATCTCTCTGTTTTTATTCAAGAAATAAAAGAAGAAAATCTAATCTAATACATGAATTATTCACTTGACAGAGCAGTGAAAAAATATCACAAACTTTTTTCTTGGAATGAAGCAAGTTTCCTTTCTCTGCAAATTTTTAAATTCTACAACTGTTTAAATTATTGCATAAAATAAATTGTTCATCTCCAACTTTTATCAAATCAGTTCAAAAAGTATTTAGGAGTAATTTGCAAATTAAATTCAAATGTCTTCATTAATAAAAGAGGAAATAAAGAATTAGAAGAAGTTTTTATACTATATATATATATATATATATATAGTTGGTATATTTTAACTATATATATATCTATATATATATATATATATATATATATATGTTAAAACGAAGATTTGCACGGGTTAAATATATAAAATACATATTTTGCGGGTTCATCCGTGTTAAAAACTTTTAATATCAATTTACTGACGTTTCGACTTGATCACACAAGCCATCCACAGAGTTATAAAAAGGTAGAAAGACGGTTGTAGAGGCGCTACAATCACTGGTTTGAATAAAACATTAAAAATCCCACCAATAGCAAAAATGTTAAATTTAAGAATGTTTTTTAAAGAAATCTTTCCAAATAGGAGGAAGTTTGCATGTATCATCTCGCTTATTGATACAATCTGGCCTTTTAAGTATCTCAATGGCTTCTCTGATTTTGCATTGGTAGAGATTATCACATCTGGATATGATCCTGGTACTAGAAAAATCTATTTTATGACCTGAATCTATAGTATGGAGTGAGAGTGCTGATGATGATGAGTGTTGTTTAACTGCATTAGCATGCTCATCTCTCCTAACACTGATGCGACAATTACACATACCTATGTAAGAAGCTTTACAATTTTTACATGAGATTTGATAGACACCATGAGATTCAAGAGGGATTGAATCCTTAGGCTTGGTTATTATATTGCTGATCTTTTGATGAGCAGAAAATGCTGTATCTATATTATAGCGTTCTAATATACGTCCGATACTGTCTGTAGTTCCTTTTACATATGGAACACAAATCCTAATAGCTGACTTATCATCTTTTTGTTTCCTATTTTGTCTATTTTGGGCTTGAAATAAGGCTTTTTTTATAAATTTGTAATTATAACTATTTGCTAATAAAACACTATTAATATGATTTATTTCTTCTTTCAGATGTGTGTCATCTGAAAGGTTAATTGCTCTATTTAAAAGAGTTTTGGCTACAGAAACTATCTGAGTTGGGTGATGATGAGAATGGAAATGTAAATATCTGTCTGTGTGTTATCCTTTCTGTAAATAGAAAAAGATAAACTATTTGGTGTTCTGGTGACTAGAACATCAAGAAAAGGGAGTTTTCCATCAGACTCTGTCTCCATTGTAAATTTAATATGAGGATGCATATTATTTAAATGTAAGAAAAAATCATCTAATGTATTTTTTCCATGTTGCCATATGACAAAAGTGTAAAGCTACTTACATAGGTATGAGTAATCGTCGCATCAGTGTTAGGAGAGATGAGCATGCTAATGCAGTTAAACAACACTCATCATCATCAGCACTCTCACTCCATACTATAGATTCAGGTCATAAAATAGATTTTTCTAGTACCAGGATCATATCCAGATGTGATAATCTCTACCAATGCAAAATCAGAGAAGCCATTGAGATACTTAAAAGGCCAGATTGTATCAATAAGCGAGATGATACGTGCAAACTTCCTCCTATTTGGAAAGATTTCTTTAAAAAACATTCTTAAATTTAACATTTTTGCTATTGGTGGGATTTTTAATGTTTTATTCAAACCAGTGATTTAGCGCCCCTACAACCGTCTTTCTACCTTTTTATAACTCTGTGGATGGCTTGTGTGATCAGGTCGAAACGTCAGTAAATTGATATTAAAAGTTTTTAACACGGATGAACCCGCAAAATATGTATTTTATATATATATATATATATATATATATATATATATATATATTGTAATGCACAATTGAACACACATATTATGCTGACCACGTTGTGCTGTCCTAATGTAATGGAACATAATTTTTCACCATTATACAAATCATCAGTTAACTGGGATCTACAATTTGTGGTGCCAAATATAATGGACAATATGTCATATAAGCATATTATACATCAAATGTAATGGAACATCAATATATGAGTAGACAATAATGCTTCAAACATTGGATGATAAATGTAATGGAATATATGTAATCTAAATGAATCCAATTGTTGAGAAAGCCTAATAAATTGTATAATTTAAATGAAGAAAGATAAAATTATCCCAGTTATATTTAAATAAATTGTTTATATTTCCTTCCAACTAGCTATACATGAAATAAATCTAAAATCATAAAGAGCAATGAGATCTATCCTTATAATTTATTCTTAAGATTGATATGACTAACTAATCAAATATATATCAGAAACAAAGGGAATTCTATTAAATCCAATATACACATCCAATAAGTAAATTTATGTATATCTAAACATATCAATGAATAATAATATGTGTAAGTAACTTAAAGACTAAATAATAAGTGGAATACGAAGTTATCCTGTATTAAATTGTGAATTCAATTAATTTCATAATGACTCTGCCACTAAAAGAAAAATAAGAATAAAATATTAATACCAATAAAATTTCTACTGAGACTAGAGAATTTATGAAGATAAGAAGGAATATAAAGATATACAACAATGATGCATTAAAAAGGATTGAATATCTTGAATTTTGTAAAATCATGCGGAAAAGAGTTGAAAATGATATAAGAAAGTAAAATTGTGAACTAGCAAGGAAAGGTATCGAAGAGAATAAAAGTCTAAAGAGTGTAAAACAACATTTTGATATTGGTAGGAAAATTATATCTGCAATAAGAAAAAAAGATGGCATTATTACTAAAAAGAGAGATGACATCATAAAATGTGTAGAAGACTTCCATCAAAAATTATATAGTAATAAAGAACAATTGCCTTCTATACATATTATATCTTCCGAATTGCCCAGAATTTTGAATGAGGAAGTAAGACATGCAATTAAATTTATGATGAAAGGGAAGGCACCATGTAATGATGGAATTGTAAATGATATATTAAAAAAAGCAGGTGAAGAAAAAGAAATTTTTTTAGCAAAGTTATATACCAAATGTCTAAATGATAAAGATGTACCAGATGATTGGAAGAATGCAGTATTAATATTAATATTTAAAAAAGGTGATGAAAAGATATTAGAAATTACAGACCTATCAGTCTTTTATTGGTTTTATACAAAATTTTTACTAAGATAATTAAAACTCATCTACAGAAAACACTGAATTTCAAACAACCAAAAGAACAAGCTGGATTTAAAAGTGGTTTTAGTACAGTAGATCATATCCAGGTATTGAGAGAAATTATACAAAGGATAATTGAATATGAGTTGACATTATGTTTGGATTTGTAGATTATGAAAAGGCATTTGATTCTATAAACATTTCTTTAGTGATTAAAGCATTGGATCATCAAGGTGTAGACACAGGTTATTGTCATATTTTAAAGAATATTTATAAAAATTACAACAGAAACAATTAGATTACATAATGATAGTAGATTAAATCAACATTGAAAAGGGTGTAAGACAGGGTGAGTTCATATCTGAAAAACTTTTTACTGCAGTGCTGCAAGAAGTATTTTGTAGATTAAAATGGGAAGCTAAAGGAGTAAAAGTAAATGGAGACTATTTAAGACATTAATATTTTGCAGATGATGTAGTTGTTTTTGCAAATAATGCTTTAGAGCTACAGAAAATGTTGCAGGAGCTATAATATGAAAGTAGGACTAAAGATAAATGTTAAAAAGAGTAAAGTAATGTTTAATAGATTTTCTCAAAATATGAATATAAAGATTGATTATTATGAGTTAGAAGAAGTTAACAGTTACAAATACCATCGTCAGATTATTAATACAGATGGAAATATAATGGATAAAATTAATCATAGAATTAAACTTGTTTGGAGTGCTTTTGGTAGAAATAACTTGATACTAAAAGGAAATATGCCTATGTGTTTGAAAAGGAAGTTTTTTAATGAATGTGTTTTGCCAGTTCTTACTTATGGATCTTAGACTTGGACAGTTATTAGAAGAGCAATACAGAGACCTCAGACCACTCAAAGAAGTTTGGAGAGATGCATGTTGGGAGTAAATTGAAAACGCAATGTTTGAGTAAGAGAATAAACAGGTGTTACTGACCTCATTGAAAAAATTAAAAGACTGAAGTGGAGTTGGGCTGAACATATTCTTAGAAGAGATGATAACAGATGGACAATTGGAATTTTAAACTAGATTCCAAGAGAGATTGTAAAATACCCAGAAAAATACAATATGTGAGAGAAATGGATGTAATAAGAAAGTTTTTAGGGGTGATGTGGATAAGAGAAGCTAAAGATAGGAAAATATGGATTGAACTTGGAGAGACCTTCATCCTGCAGAGGATTGATAATGGTTGATGATATATATATATATATATATATATATATATATATATATATATATATATATATATATATATATATATATATATATATATATATATATATATATATATATATATATATATATATATATATATATATATATATATATATATATATATAACAAATCAAAACTACCCCAAAACTAAAATTAATCCAGACCAGCATAAAAATAATATTAAAACACAACCTAAGGTTTCACTGCTACAAGCAGACTTCTCAAGTCTAAAAAACTACAAAAAAACTACACAATATATATATATACTATTAAAAACTACCCACAAATTTATTCGCTGCCCATCCACCCTTAATATTAAAAGAACACTTAAATAAGTTAATTGCTTCAGAATAATAAATTTTCAATATTAAAGACTTTTATTCTTCTTTTGATTTCATTTCTCTCAAAGAAGACAACCTTAGCTTCATCAAAATCAATAGTGTGGCCTGTATCTTTTTTCATGGACATACAAAGCTGAACTAAGATATTTATTTTTAACTCTATTTTTATGAACCTTTATTCTTTCATTTAAACTCAAACTACTCTGACCTATGTAAACCTTCATACAAAATAAACAAAGAATAAAATATTTTACGCCAGGAATAGTCTTTCTATCAAAAATTTCTTTTGTATTATTTAATAAATTATTCAATTTAACACCCTTTTTCCAAACAATTTACTATTTCTACACACAATTTTATAAGAAGACAATTTAAATGACAAATAAATAAAATCATATTTTTCTTTATCCTTACAAATATTACTATTATATAACATACTTTTAACAAATTTATCAGAGTATCCAACACTCAAGTAATCTTTCTAAAATTGATATTTCTGAAACAATGCTACCCCACTACAATTATTTAATTTAATATTCCTCTGACAATATTTTTTTAAAGCAGCTACTTTATGAGATACCAACTTATAGCTATCAGGTTTAATTATAGATCTTTTTTTTTTTACTTTTAACTAAATGACTGCACAATAAACAATTAGTTTCTATATTTCTAATCACCAAAAGATCTAAAAAATTTAACTTACCAAAATCTAACCCCCCTCCTTCTAACACAAATTTTATAGAAGAATTGTTTATATGTAAAATTATTTGTCATATATGTTGATGATTGTTTATTTGTAGTTGAGAATGATAAATTGAAGAAATTTGTAAATGAGTTTAATTGTTTTGATCCTTCTATAAAATTTGTGTTAGAAGAAGGGGGTTAGATTTTGGTAAGTTAAAATTTTTAGATCTTTTGGTGATTAGAAATATATAAACTAAATGTTTATTGTGCAGTCATTTAGTTAAAAGTAAAAAAAAAAGATCTATATTTGAACCTGATAGCTATCAGTCTCTATATCATAAAGTAGCTGCTTTAAAGAATTATTGACATAGGATTATTAAATTAAATAATTCTAGTGGGGTAGCTTTGTTTCAGAACTATTAATTTTATAAAGATTACATGAGTGTTGGATACTCTGATAAATTTGTTAAAAGTATTTTATTTAATAGTAATATTTGTAAGGATGTAAAGGTTAAAGAAAAATATGATTTTATTTCTTTGCCATTTAAATTGTCTTCTTATAAAATTGTATGTAGAAATAGTAAATTGTTTGGAAATAAGAAAATTGCTTGGAAAAGAAGTGTTACATTGAATAATTTATTATATAATACAGAAGTTTTTGATAGAAAGACTATTACTGGTGTAGTATATTTTTTCCTTGTTTATTTTGTAAGAAGGTTTACATAGGTTAGAGTAGTTTGAGTTTAAATGAAAGAATAAAGGTTCATAAAAGTAGAGTTAAAAATAGATATCTTAATTCTGCTTTGTATGTCCATGAAGAAGATACATGCCACACTATTGATTTTGATGAAGCTAAGGTTGTCTTCTTTGAGAGAAATGGAATCATAAGAAGAATTAAAGAGTCTTTATTATTGAAAATTTGTTATTCTGAAGCAATTAACTTATTTAAGAGTTCTTTTAATATTAAGGGTGGATGGGAAGTGAATGTATTTGTGGGTAGTTTTTATATATATATATATATAATATATATATATATATAATAAATATATAAATATATATATATATATATATATATATATATATATATATATATTGTGTAGTTTTTTGTAGTTCTTTACACTTGAGAAGTCTGCTTGTAGCAGTGAAACCTTAGGTTGTGTTTAATATTATTTTTATGCTGGTCTGGTTTAATTTTAGATTTGGGGTAGTTTTGATTTTATATTGACTAGTTTAGCTTTATGCTTGTAATGTTATATATATATATATATATATATATATATATATATATATATATATATATATATATATATATATATATATATATATATATATATATATGTGTGTGTGTGTGTGTGTGTGTATTTAAAATAATTCAAGCAAATTTATTCAACATAGTATTGAAATTTTAAACAATATATTCCTCACTGGAAGTACTCTTGATTGTATCACTGACAATCTTTATCAACTATCAACACCAATGTACACAAAATAAACTTATGTTACCCATCATTCAATCCATTCAAATTTCCCACAATTCTGTTTTTTTATATTAGCTGGTTCTCTATTTATAAAACCCTGTCTATTCCTAGATATCATCATTGCCTCCTTAATTTTTCATTGAAAATTTGAATACTGTGTTAAATAAATTTCTTTGAATTATTTATTTAACACAGTATTCAAATTTTAAATGAAAAATTAAGGAGGCAATGATGATATCTAGGAATAGAGATGCTTTAATGAATAGACAATCAGCTAATATAATATCAACAGAATTCTGGTAAATTTGAATGGATTGAATGATGGGATATATATATATATTGTACCAATATTGAATATTGGCACATTTAATTTTATCTAAATTTGAATGGATTGAATGATGGGATATATATATATATTGTACCAATATTGAATATTGGCACATTTAATTTTATCTAAAAAATTATTAAAATAATCTTTCATAAAAAAGTTTGAAATAAAAGTTGGAAAATAATTGATTAAAAGTGGGTAGGGGGTTTTCTTTAGAAAGTTAAACTAAAAGGAAGTAAGGTTTTCCTTAATTAGTATTCGTAAAAATAAATAATTTAAAGTTTTAAATAAATATAAATCTCTTTTCATGCAAGCTTATTATAATAAATTATATATGTGCATGTGAGTGTAAATAAATGTATGTGTATTAGAATAATATTAAAAAATATATATAAATGAAAGATAAAAAGAAATTATATTTGGAAAACACAGTGATGGCTATTAAGTTAAATAGATATTTAAAAAAAACCACACCAGCAGTGAGCTACTAATTAAAAATATAAAAACAACACATTTATGAAAGCTACTACTAATTAAACAATCTTCAAAAACACATTGTCAAAGGATTAGTTATCCATGAAATTTTGACAACACAAATTAACAGAGAATATTAAAACAAAAACACTTTGCATGTATAAATAGCCAGATTTTTATTGGACATCAGTTCAGCCTAGTTTCCTGTGACAGTCTTGTTTCAGTTCAGATAACAGTATAGTTTATATTATGAATCGAGAAACAAAAATGTGATGTTGAGCAGCTTTTCGGAATATACACTTTACTTCAGCCCTTTAGTCCAACAAGATTATCAAAACCTGCTGGTGAAATAATGTCTGCAAAACAGCTCAGAAATCATCTGCCAATGTTCATCTGTCTCCAGGCATAAATCCAACAGATTAGCATCAACTCTCTTCATGAAATATTAAATCTAACTGATTAGATATACTCCATCAGAAGCAGCCAACAACAAGCAATATCCACCTTCCAAAAATCCTAGGTAAATATTTTATTGTTCTCTTTTATATATAGTAGCCACCATGGTAATTCATAAATCCTACAGACATGTAATTTGGACTCTATATCACACATAAAATGAACTATTGATATATGTGTTTAAGTTTCAAATGCTATGTAATACTTTATTTTTATATATGTGAGTGTATGAGTTAACATGTGCGTGATCATTATATCAGTGTTATTAGTTAAATTAGATAAATACCAGTGTTCTATTATTAAAATCTACAAGAATATTTAAACTTGTTTAGAAATGTTATTTTAAAATATGCGAGTGTTGTATTAGAACTATAAAATGTTTAAAATTAGTAAATGTTAGTTAATAAATTGTCTTTAAAATTAAATTTTATTTGTCAGTCAATTCTTTTTTATAAATTCATTTTACAATTTTTTATCACTTCTTTTAACCACTAATTATGTATAATCTATGAGTGATTACAAACAGCTGAGCTAGTCATGGATATTTAGGTATTGTGTTAGTGGCCATTGCTCAAAGTATGTTATTTATTCATTCTTGAATAATTAACTGGCACCTGTGTTTATACACAAACAAAAAAGTGCTTTGAACTCTGGTGTTGAACTCAACAGTCAAGAAGAAATTATGTCCTGGAAATGTAATGCTAGTTATATATTTTATAGCTATCGTTTGGGCATACATACTCTCCGAGTACGTTCTTCTCTGCCTAAAAGCCCGGTGTTTTGAAGGCCACATATTCAAACCCAGTACAAATGGCTATACCCAAGTTGGCGCTGGACCTAAGAAACAATAGTAATTAAATACTTTGTCTCTTGTTTAAAAAGAAAAATTTTAAAGAAAAGCTTAATTACGTATGAGAAAGTGTATTAATTTAAAAAATGAATTGACCGAAAACTGCTTTCTTTAAATGAAAAGAGATTTACGATATTTATGTTGGTTAAGATGAATCACTCTTTTAAATGGGACAGGTGGGTGTTTTGGGCAGAGCTAAAGTGTTAGGATCGGGTAGAGGAAAATGGATGAAGGGGGTGGAGTCAGTGTATATTTCCATTTTAGTAAGAAAATTAATAAACATTAATAATTTTTGATTTGTTAATGCAAAGGATAATTTAAAGAAAAAAATAAAAGGTAATATCATAACTATGAATAAAGAAATAAAGTCGGCAGAAAGCCCAATATATTTTTAAAATCAACAGTTAGTGGAAAAGAGAAAGAATAAGTATCTGAGATGCGAATGATGATAATTATGATGCTGAAATTTGAACAAAGTCAGCAAGAATTCAAAGCAGAAATATGAGTAATCAAACAAAGCCAGTTAGAACTCTAAGCGTAATTGATGAAAAATATTAATCAGGTCATAATAGAAATGATTATGGAAATGAAGGAAATAAGATGTGAAATTACAAGAAAGGTGGAGAAGAACCAATAAATTATAAGGGTAGATTTAGTTAAAGAAAGTCAGGAAGATGAAAATGAAGTTGAGGTGATCAAAGAGATAGAAATTGAATTAGAATCAGATAGCGTTGTGACTGATAAGATAGAAACAAACATAAACCAAGAAATAGAAAAGAGATATAGGTGCAAAGTAAAAAATAGTGTTGAAAAAAAGGTTAAAGTAAAAGTTCATGTTTGCTTTAAACAGAGATTTAAAACTAAGAGAAAGAATAGGAAAAAATATTAACAGTTAAGAAAAATACAGAGGTATGTGAAGCTTAAAGGTTTTCTAATGTACAAGGTTGAAAATAGAATGGAAAGAAAAAGTGATAAAATAAATTTTAATCTAAGGAGAGATGTGAGAATATGGAATATAATTTATGTTAGTGAGGTAGTAGAAAAAAAGAAGGAACAGCCTGACATTGTTTAAAAGTTAGTAAACGGGTGGAATAGTAAAGGAAATAAACAAAAAGGACCGGAAATGGACAATGAGCAGGAATATGATTATTCTAAGGTCAATAACTTGATAAATTTAAATCTGAAACATCTATTTAAAACTAAAATAATAAATTTCAAAAAAAAATGAATAATGATAAATGAAAAGTAAAGTTAATATCAGGATTTGTTTAAGTAATAATAATAATGGAGGCTTCATAAAATAAAAATAAAAATTTCTACATGCACATATAAATTAAGGAAATGCTTGGAAATAAACAGTTCAAATAAATAAAAATCAATAAAATCAAGTTAAATAAATGGGTCAAATTAATGATGTAAAAATAAAGTTGTAGGTTTAAATAAATGAAAAGATAACAGAATTTCTAGAATAAAATTAAGTTAGTCAAATAGATATTTGTACAATAATAAATCAAAATAAAGTAAAACAGTTTTTTTTTTTATCTGAGTACACACATGTTAAAATAATATAGTTTTGAATATATGTAAATTAATAAAAGGAAATAAATAAATGTTTTAAAGTAATCAAGTCCAATAAAATATTTGTATAATAATGAAAAGCAGTAAAATAAAAGAGTTTTCTAAGTACATGTATGTTAATATATAAGGTAATCAAATGTTTAAAAATGATATTGTAATATAAATAATATTCGTAAGAGTTTAGAATAGTATTGTAAGATTAAATAAAATAAAAGCTTTTTTTTAGAATATATGCACATAAATAAAGAAGTTTGAGTAATTGTTTAAAAAATAATAGTGTAATTAAATAAATATGTAAGATAATGTTCGTAATAGTTCAGAATAATAGAAGTAAATATGTTAAAGTAACATTCATGTGTATTTAAAAATAATATTGAAAGGTTAAAATAATATAAATTAAAGTCAATCTAAGTTGTATTAGGAGTGTATAAGGGTTTGAATCTAAAGAGAATGAGAGTAGTATAATAATGTTTTAGTTAAGGGTAAGTTTAATGCTGTTGACTGGATAAATATTAGCACCCATAACGAATTGACTGGGATCATTCCTCTTTTAAAATGTGCACTGGCGACAACCAGAGTAAGTCATAAGTGTCTTTTTCAAGGGAGAATCCCCAAAGCTCGTACATCGTTTTCCAAAGCATAAGTCGAAATGGACAGTTGAAAGTTCCTGCCCTTTGCAGTGACATTTTTTAGTCAAAGTCCGATCAAGAGAATCGGCAGCTGAAGCTTCATTTATAAAAGATCCCTTTGCCACAAAATTAGTTTGTCTTCATGGTCACTATCCATGACTTAGAAGATTGTAAGCAATGTTACCAGCATCGAAAGAAGAAAAGTATCAATGGAGATTGCCCTTAGTATGGAAAGTAAAATATATCAAAAGGCAAACTTAGAAAAAGAGTAAATATTTGGAATTAAGATATAAAGTTGTCAGAGATAACATGGTCAAAAATAGACACATTTTACACTCAAAGGAGGGACGGTGTAATGTACCTATATTGAATATTGGCACAAATAATTTTATCTAAAAAAATATTAAAATAATCTTTCGTAAAAGAGTTTGAAATAAAAGTTGGAAAATAATTGTTTAAAAGTGGGAAGGGAATTTTCTTTAGAAAGTTAAACTAAAAGTTTTATAAAAGGAAGTAAGGTTTTCTTTAATTAGTATTTATAAAAATCAATAATTTAAAGTTTAAAAAATATAAATCTCTTGTCATTCAAGCTTATTATAATAAATTATATATGTGCGTGCAAGTGTAAATAAATGTATGTGTGTTAGCATAATATTAACAAATATATATAAATGAAAGATAAAAAGAAATTATATTTGGAAAACACAGAGATGGCTATTAAGTTAAATAAAGATTAAAAAAAAACCACACCAGCGGTGGGCTACTAATTAAAGATATAAAAACAACATATTTATGAAAGCTACTACTAATTAAACAATCTTCAAAAACATGTCAAAAGATTAGTTATCAATCAAATTTTGACAACACACATTGCCGGAGGATATTAAAACAAAAACACTTTGTATATATAAATAGCCAGATTTTTATCGGACATCAGTTCAGCCTAGTTTCCAGTGACAGTCTTGTTTCAGTTCAGATAACAGTGCCATTTATATTATGTATCCAGAAACAGAAATGTGGTGTAGAGCAGCTTTTGGGAATATATGCTGTACTTCAGCCCTTTAGTCCAACAAGATCATCAAAATCTGCCCGTGATATAATGTCTGCATAACAGCTCAGAAATCCTCTGCCAATGTTCAACTGTCTCCAGAAATAAGAACAATGGATTAGCATCAAGTCTCTTCAAGAAATGTCAAATCTAACTGGTTAGATATACTCTGTCAAAAGCAGCCAACAACAAGCAATATCCACATTCCAAAAATCCTAGGTAAAACATTTTATTGTTCTCTTTTATATATAGTAGCCACAACTGTAATTTGTAAATTCTACAGAGACAAGTAATTTGGACTCTATATCATACATAAAATGAACTATTGATATGTGTGTTTAATCTTCAAATGCTATGTAATACTTTATTATTATATATGTGAGTGTATGAGTTAATATGTGCGTGATCATTATATCAGTGTTATTAGTTAAATTAGATAAATACCAGTGTTCTATTATTAAAATCTACAAGAATATTTAAACTAGTTTAGAAATGTTAATTTAAAACATGCGTGTGTTTTATTAGAATTATAAAATGTTTAAAATTAGTAAATGTTAGTTAATAAATTGTCTTGAAAATTAAACTTCATTTGTCAGTCAATTTTTTTTATAAATTCCTTTTACAATTATTTATCAATTCTTTTAACCACTAATTATGTATAATCTATTAGTGATTACAAACAGCTGAGCTAGTCAAGTATATTTAGGCATTCAGTTAGTGGCCATTGCTGAAAGCATGTTATTTATTCCTTCTTGGATAATTAACTGGCGGCCTTGTTTATACACAAACAAAAAAGTGCTTTCAACTCTGGTGTTGAACTCAACAGTCGAGAAGAAGTTATGTCCTGGAAATGTAACACTAGTTATATATTTTATAGCTACTGTTTGGGCATACATACTTTCCGGGTATGTTCTTCTCTGCCTAAGAGGCCAGTGTTTCCGAGATACATATTCGAACCCGGTTCAATATATATAATTAAATTATTATGCACACCTCTATACTGACATTTAATTTTTAAAAGATCAAGGTCTTATAAAAGGTATCAGTCTCTACTAACATACTTTTTGCCATAACTGACATAATCAATAATGTAGAAGTCAATTGACACTCATTGAACACATGAACACAGTGGCAATTTTAATTTCAACACCATTACAAAAAATAATTTGATGATATTGAACATAAAAAATAGTGATGATTTATCTAAAGCTTTTGTTGATTGGCAAGAAAATGTATTTAATAAACTCATTTTGAAATATCCATGATGCCAAACAAACCTGCAATAATTACATTACACTTAAAAATATTCAGATTATTAATGGTTTCTAATACCACTTCTAAGAAGAGTAATTGGTTTATATAAATATTATTTAAATTTTATTTTTTATTACAAACATTATTTACAATATGTATTTAAATGTTTGTATAAAAAATTTAAAGAAATATAGTCATAAAAGTACACAATTTAAAAAATAAAATTATTTTGCTTTAATTGGATTCACTAGATTCTTTCATAAAGTCAATTATTATAATACATTAAATTTGCTTTTTTTTTACTATTGTTACCATTAGTTACAACAACTTTTATAATATTTATTTTAAATATGAAAATAAAATATTTTGCAGTCATTAAGACTACAAAAAGTTTAAATCACCACTCATCATGAAAAGGAAAGGAAGTATAAAATTTAATCTATGTGAGCTAATTTCAAACTAATTTGAATTTTGCAAAATAAATACATTCTTAGATAGTAATTAGAGGAATGTCTGTCCTGTTTTAAAAAAATAAAATAAAGGCATATACATATTGATAGCAGTATAATATACTGCTTGAAGTCTATTGTGGTTTAATATTCCAATATTAATTAAACAGTGACATTAATATTGAACATTATGAAGACATTATTATAACCATTACTTCATCTATAAAAATATGCCATAATCTTTTAAGCAGTAAAGCCTTATGAATAGAAACAAAATCTTGTGTAGTAATGTTTATTATAATCCACTTCTTTGCTATCTAGAAAGAAATTGCCATCTCTTAAAACACAATATAAGCATTTCTGTTTAATGCCAGCATAATGCTCAATTTTATATTAAACTTTGAATGTAAATTTAGTTGAAAATTTTTTAATAAATTTTATTAAGGATCTGTATTATCTTTTAACATTAAGCTGAAATAAAAAATACGTCTATTAATATACAAAATGTTCTTCAAATATTGATATCAAACTGAACCTTGTGATAATGTTTAAATAAAAAAGTTTTCTGTTTTCTAGGATGTCAATTTCTTTTCAGGTTATTGATGATGCTAATCATCACAGAAACATATATCCATCAGAAAACAACTAATTGTTTTATTAGACTATGCTACTTGAAAATTATAAACAAAATTTGTAAATCGTAAGTTTTCATAATTAAAAAAAATCACAGACACACCCCCTCCTAACAAGGCTGGTAGGCTAGACCAACTAATTTCGCTACTAAAATTACACAACAGCACCACTCCTGATGTATTCAAAACTAAAATTAACAAATGGGATGCACACAATTTAATAATCTCCAAACCACCTCAAATTAATCCAAGTCTTGGTAATTCCATTTATAAAATCATCACCTTATTCAAATTCTTGACATTGGAACCCAAATTCCTTGACTATCTAATAAAGGTGAACCTAAATGCAGTGCATACCAACTGGTTCCTTCATTACAAAAGGCGTATAAAAACATAGACCCCACTTGTCCAAACTGCTTAACACATGAAAAAAACATTTGAACACATTATGCTTTCTTACATGAGATTGGGAAGGATTAAACTCATAATATCACAAAATAGTATTATTGATTACTATATAATTATATCAATCAAAGAGTGTATTAAGGAAAAAGACTTCCCCACCATTAGGATGGCAATTTACATAACATATTTTATCTGGATGACAAGATGTAAATTGAAGTTTAGCATTCCTCAGCCAGAAGCAAGCTCTTTCTTTTTTGGAACACTTTGAAAACTACAAAAGAAAGCGCAAATGCTCTCCTCAAAGTATTTACATGAACTCACATAGAAGCTGTTCAAAATACCTTACCTATAAAATGACTCAAATCCTAATGATTAGTAAACTGTATAACAAATCAGTGAAGCACTCGAACATCTGATTAACATATAAACATAAGATTAAACGTCCTAATCACACACTAATTTTTCACTGACTTATGATCTGACTAAACAAACATATCAGATGTCGACTCAATCTATACAAACTCTTAGATAATTTATAACAATATAAACATTTATAACTATCAGAGAAAACTTTTGTATATACCTATTATCAATAAATCTAAATTTTTAAATGAATAAAATCTGATATATATATATATATATTGTTTAGAGATTTTATGGTTAAAATTGGATATCAATAAATCTAAATTTTTAAATGAATAAAATCTGATATATATATATATATATTGTTTAGAGAAGTTTGGTTAAAATTGGATAGATACTGATGATGAATATTATAATTTTATTAATTTTTGTCAAGAGACTCCTTGATGTCATGGGTGTTAAATGTAATTTTTGCTGTGTGGGTTTTAACATTACTTCAGTTATTATTTAAATTTAAAGAATTGCGTTTTTTATTTATCTGTTTGTTATCGTTTCTCTCCCTCTCTATGTTCCCATTTGCATTAATTTATCTTTTACTGCTATAAAAAATTTTCAGAAGATTTAATCCCAACAGAGTCATGTAAATTTTTTATTGATGGTTCCACTATTAAATTTAAAGTCAAAGTGCTGAACAGTTTATGGGGATTAGTATTTTCTTCCAAAATCTTATCCAATTTTTTTTTTAAACAAATAATAAAGTTTTAAATGTTTTAATTTAGCTTAGAAACATAACATGAACATATTACAACTTTATTTTTAAAATGAACGAACAACTTTATGTGTGTGTGTATATATATATATATATATATATATATATATATATATATATATATATATATATATATATATATATATATATATATATATATATATATATATATATATATATATATGTTATTCGTTAGCAAATATTTAGATTCCTTCCAATCTTTTTCATTCAATATGCATAAAATTATTGAAATAAATATTAAGAAATCAAAATTCAATTTACTTTAATAATTATTATTTTCATATTAATTATTACATATTGTTTTCAACTCTTTTATTGTTATTGATATAATTCCTCACAAAACACGAATACGCAATTTTAGTACTAACAAAAATAAATCAAGTGTTAGTTTCTAAATTTTATAGCATTGAAAGTGAATTGTTACATTTAAATGTTTATGGAAATAGACGATGATTTTTATTTATATCAGGACTCAATTTTGGTACATGTGAATTTTCAGGTAAATCAAGAACAGCCTGTATTTCTGAAAAATTTACAGTTTCTGGGAAAGAAGGGCAAAACTAGTTACAATTATCCGCTTACTAGAAAACATCGTATTTAATAATTATATTTTTTATTACTAATTTATAAAAACAAAAAATAAAAAAAAAAATCACTGTTGATAAATTAAGAGTATTTACAATTTATTATTTTTCTTTTTTTATTAAATTATTAAGAAAAAAACGAAAAAATATATAAATACCATATTTTCACCTTATTCATGTAGGTGACATCTATTATTATATCATGACAATTAATGCAGACTATTCAGGAGGACAGGATTAAATACCATTGGATATAATCCACTGTATCATGTTCTAAGATAGTAAGACCCAAAATTTTTATCATTATAACAATTTACCAAAAATACTGCAGACAAAAGGAACATGCTGATTTAAACCAAAGTAAGACAATGCTAAGTGTGCCATTCCCACGTTATAATATAAGTAAAAAAAATGAAATAGAGCTTCTTAATGTAATTTATCAGAATTTATTCCTTTTTTGAAATTGAAGATACTTTGGTATTATTTTTGCATGACATATTACTCTGATGATGTTTTCTTCCTGCAATATTTATTCAAAGTTTTTGATTATAATGTTATGGAAATCTTGACATGACTAATCCATGTCAAATAAACTGAACCTATCTTTCCATTTTAGAATATATTAAACAGTTCACTCTGCCATAGTGACTTTCCCCACCCACAAAATAATACATATCTCACATCATTTGGAAGTAATAAAACACATTTTCTTTATATATTTGTGTTTTTTTAAACTTTATATATATATATATATATATATATATATATATATAAAGTTTAAAAATTCCGATCTTTAATGCTATATATATATATATATATATATATATATATAACATTAAACTTGTTGCAAATATATCACATTATTTGGAAGAATTTTTTATTGAAAAAGACAGTGGTAAATGTTGTTACATTTATGGGTTCTTTTTGATAAACTTAGTATAATTTTACAGTTAAAAATTGTTATATTTGTTGGATATATATATATATATATATATATATATATATATATATATATATATATATATTTATAAAGATATATATATAGTATATATTTTACAGTTAAAAATTATTATATATATATATAAGGTTAAACATATAGTTCAATATTTTTTTTAGATTCTAAAACTTTGTTAAAACTCACCATTTAAGACTGTTTCATGGTTCTTTTTTATATTTTGCCATTTTTTTATAATGAATATATCTCTTCCTAATTGGAAGAAGTTTGCTATTACACAGGGAATATGATGATGCTAACCAGTGTAGTATGTTGGAAGGGGGAGGATTGCTTTGATGGCATGTAGTGGTGTACCAAAAAGGCACACCTCACAAGTACCTATTTTATTTATTATCATAATATTTTTTTATTCTTTTTCAATAATGAATATATGTTTCTATTCCTTTTTTTTAGATTTAAACTTTTGTATTATTTGTGCTATTACATGATGATGTATTATTCTACTTTTGCAATATGTTTAAAATAACATGACCACAGATCTGCAGACAAATTTTATTGATTAATTTTGTCCACAAGTTCTTTGGAGACATTATTTTAAACATATCACAAACTTAGAGTAATACATTATCAGAGTAACATGTCATAACATGAATAATACCAAAGTACCAAATTTAATAATTGATTTATTAATTTCATTGTAATTTAACAACTAATATCTCCTTGTAAGATTATAGTCCATTGAAACTTTACATTTATCAAAAATACAGAAGGCCATCTTGGTTTATTGAAAAAGTATATGTATTGAATTTAATTTCATTGTTATATTTGGTTGGTTAAAAGCAACAATATTATTTAATGGTTTCGGCTTTAGCTTTACTTTGATTTTATTTTTTTATAAGAATTCATCATTTTATTTTTTCAAAACAACATGAATTTTGTAAGCATTTAAAAGTATTTTAATAAACGAAAGGAAAATTATTTTATTTTATTTTATATAATATCTCAATACTCCAAAACAAACAAAATTAATTGTTAAAAAATATTATAAATTTATTGTAATGTTTATTTGTGAATTTTTACATACTACCATTTTAATACAAATCACTATATTTTACTACTGAAGTGATATTATTTATTTATTTTATCATCTTAAGTAGATGCTAGAGCTAACTCACAAAGATGTTGCAAAGTCTGATTTTTTGCTTTATTTATGATTGTTCAAGTATAAAAAATCAAATAAAACACATTTTTAAGTCTAAAAAATAATTTGATGATTTTGTTGTTAAGACTAGGTGTGATATGTACCATGGATTTCCATAATGTATGCAAAACTTCCATAAATGATTTGCAACAATAAGAAAAAAATATAATTATTCTAGAATGTTTATTAAATTATTTTATTTAATAATCATTATGGATCTGTATTATATCTTAAATGTTTATTATTTTTGTTGGACACAGATGTGTGTTTTTATTCATATATTTATATACATGCGCATCATATTTACTTGGTCAAAATGTCATTTTCTCTTTTAAATGACATAAAAACTATTAGCATGACATCAACAGAAATGCAGGCATTTGATGCATTTAGAAAGTAGCTTTCTAATGGTGTCATTAAAAAAATGCATTGAAATTTGAATTTTTTTATTATTTTTTTTTTCATAACAGGCACGTTTATTTATTTTTTGTTTTGGTCAATTTTCTAATTTCCAAAAAAGCAATAAAAACATAAACTTTTCATGGTCCTCATGAGTTAGACAAAATGGATTAAAAATATGCTGATCATCCACAAACTAG
Organism: Epiperipatus broadwayi; assembly: GCA_028023455.1. Classification (NCBI taxonomy): domain Eukaryota; kingdom Metazoa; phylum Onychophora; class Udeonychophora; order Euonychophora; family Peripatidae; genus Epiperipatus; species Epiperipatus broadwayi. Next base: position 1,174,714 of record JAQFVV010000279.1, read on the forward strand.
GTCTTACATGGAGACTAAATGTAATTGCAGAATATCGGTCTCATAAGTATACAATTTTAATTTTTTAATTTTTTGAATATTTTAGTTTTTTTATTATTACAAAAATGATTTATTTTTTATTAATTTGAATTTGTATTGGTGTGTGTATAAATTGTATAATCTTTATTTATGATCATGTTATACATTATATTAATTCATATGTACAGTAATTTTATGTGTTCTAATCCAAGTCTGAGGCAAACTTATTTTATAAAAATAATAATTCTCAAAAGTTTTAATAATTTATTTATTATTATGTTTATATGGTGTGTTTGTGTTTATGCTTGTATGTTTTATATCAAGTAATGATTTACATACATAGACACTGCAATGTAAACTTTAAAAACTAATAATCAAATGTACAGAATGATTGCAGTTGATAAACCATTCACAAAATTTACTGGGCATAGTACCATATAAAAATATAAATACACAAACCCAATAAGTAAAGATTTCAAATTATGTTTGTGTAGTAGTAGCCACAATGGTTATGCATAACACATGAAATTGTATATGCAGGCAATTAATCCAATTCTAATTGTTTCCTATGCCTTGATACTCATGTTGTGGAGTCTCTAGTTTAGCCATTTCTTTCATCACATTATTTTCAAGTTTATAGCTAACAAAAACACTATATACAAATAAATTATCTCTATGCTTTACAATAAACATCACATGATAGATTTACTTGTATACATAAATAATATAAACATTACTGGTGTGGATAAAGAATATAAGCATCACAGATGGTAATAAAGAATATAAACATCTCTGATGTACACAAAAACATAAAATAAAGAGATTAAACTCATTTCATCAGTGAAGCATACAGTAAACTACAATTTCTAGTTTTAGATAGACAGGAAGCCAATTACTATGATGACAAATGCATATCCATATTATGGAAATGACTTGTTTGTATGTTTTATTAGAATGAATATTTTTCTTATAGATGCCTTTGAGATTTATCAACATTTGGGGTATGAGATAAAAATGAAGAATTGTTATGCAAATACTTTTGGAGATTCTGAAGCTATGGATTATCTTAGGTAAGAAGTAATATATATGGTTTGAAAGATAATTTTGTGAGGGATACAAAAAATATCACTGAAGATGTAATTTAAACGTAGTTAATGATGAATTAGAAATTATGAACAAACAATAAATTAATAATTATGTTGGATGTTGAATTTTTTTCTTCTCTTATTTTTAAATGCTGATCACGATTTGTCTTAGCTTTATTCTTTTCCTTCATTTTTCTAGTTTCTATCAGTGTAATTTTTTGAGCTAACATTATTTAATCTGAAGTTATTGTGAAAATTGTTTCTCAGGACAGTTTTTTTTAAAAATTAAATATGGCACTTCTAAATTTAAGCAGTTTTAAAGAAGTTTGTTTAATTATCATTGAACAATATTTTTGATAATGAATTAAAAAGAACATTTATCAGTTTTATAGCTTAATACTTTTTTTATATATTTCTAATTCTAAAGTTTTATTTGTCACAATACTTTCAATTGCTTATTCTTAGTAATGATGAATCAAGTATATGTTAGTATCATATTATACTAATTATACTTTGTTCTGTTGCTTGGATTGCTATTTATTTTTTATAAATACTATTTACATTTATGAATAGATAAAGTGGGGACTTCACTGGATAAATGATAAATTACACTTTTACTCACTATGTTCTAAAAGTATTTTGGAAAAATATTTTTTTATAAAGAAAATGCTTATTTTGACACATTAATTTTACATTTTATTTATTATCAAATGATTATCTTATAAATACCTCAAGAAGATTTAATAAAGTGTAATTGTATTTGATATAGGTAGAATAATATATATTTGAATTACAAACAAAAATAGACTTCTTTTTTTCTTGATCATTTCACAAATTTGTAATATTGTTTCTTTATATACTTCCAATTTGTACCCTAAAAATCGCTACCATTACAATAAATATGGATGACTGATGTATGTCTTCTCATCACCTTTTTACAATATATAGACATTTTTTTAAATATATGTTTCTCCAAGATGTTTGCAAATCCATTATTAAATCATTGTATGCGCTATGTAACTTCATCAAAAAAGTTAAGACATTGGTGTGATGGGCCATGAGTTATGACATAAAAAGTGAGGTACATTTCTAGCCTTAACCCATCATGGTATACTACACTAACAACAAATTTAGTTGTAAAATGAAAAAAAAAACTGTTATTGAAATGTTTAACCTAATTTAGACAATATGAGCATAAATTCAAGAATGATTCAAGTGGTTGTCAAGATTTCATGACAACAATGAGCACATTAAAAATGAAGTATGTATATACCAAGTATATATCAATATTAATGTTGTTACTTGTGATCCATACATGCTATGTTTTGTGGAGAATAAGTAAACTATGTTGCTTCATAACTTCAAGCATCTTAAGAAAATAAACACAGTCAATTTTCCATTGAGGCACCCTTAAAATTATTTATCTAGCATATAAGATAAAGAAAACAGGTTTCAGCAAATTCAATTTTCATTTTAATTTCCTGTCTAATAATCAGTAGATTAATGCTTTAGTAAATAAAATAATACAATGTAAGCTAATATTATTAAGTTTGATAACTGAAATTATAATCATGTTATCAAATATATTCTATTTAAAGTTAATTCACATTTATTTGTGTGAAACCTACAAAATAAATACATAACTAATTAACAAAATTAATTAAAATATATATTTACAGAGAAGCTAAAATTAAATAGTTTCATCAATAAATAATAAATTACTATTAAAATAATTATAATAATTAATTTAATTATATCATGATTTTAATGATTTGATCTTGATTCAGTCAACAGTCTGTACACAATCACATATTTCAAAACAGATGTGAATGTAAGAACAAAATGTAAATTAATTATTTTTTGTTAATCCAATTCATTCAAATTTATTTAACTTTAATTTATTTAATTTATTTTATCTTTTCATCTTAATGTATTTAAAATGAGACTAATTTGAAAAAAATCAATTTCAAACTCAGTAAACAGATGACGAAATATATTCTACACCAAGTATTGAAAATAATATTTTTTTTATTAAAATATTTAATTCACTGACTACTTAAAGATTGGAAATATATAAATTAATACCTTTTCCCCATTGTTAAAATTTGTAAATTACCATTTCTTTTATTTTTTAAATGGTTAAATTTAATTCTAAAGCACTTCGAGTTTATCTGAAAATGTGTTAATAATAAACATAAACTAATTAATTACACTGAACCAAACTTTCAGAAAACACTTCCAGATTTGCACTGCTGAAGGTTCATTATTTATAACTTTTCACCTGAATTCGAAGTCGACGAATGTTTTAGAATTATATATTTTTTTTTGTAAAAATAGTTAAAAGGTTAAGATTTACATAGTTAATTTAATAATGTAATTTATCAAAAATAATAAGATATGAAACTAATTAAAATATAGTTAATAATAAAAAATATTATAAAGAAGTCACACTTTTTTATTTCTACATACTAAACTTTATTTTAAAGTTTATAAAAATTATTAAAAAATAGATAAATGGTTATTTAAAAATAAACAATAAATTCAAAAAATTGAAATTTAAGGCAGTTAAAAACTGTTATTATTTCAATAATTAAAATCAATTTTAAATTAGGTGGAAACAATTTTGCATTCAAATTCCAAATAAAAATATAAACTTTGTAAAATTAAAATTATTAAACCTGAAGATAACCTTCCATAAGGTGCTTTTTCTTAAATATTATAAATCTCTGTACACTTGCTGCCATTAAAAGTTAATAAACGTAAGTGAATCACTTAAGTTTAGAGCATATTTTTATACCCACTAACTCTCACTTACCATGCTTAAATAAGGGCTTGAGTGTATTGTGTTCCTGATGTTATAATCAAATATTGAATTGTGTATAACAATACACTCTAAACTTAAGTGCTTCATTTAAGTTTTTTAAACTCTTACTAGAGAGTGTGTGTGTGAAGATTTATAATATTTAAGAAACAGTGCATTATCAGAGATTAACTTTTTCTTTAATAATTTCAAAATTTTTAGCACTATATAAAAAATAGATTTACATTTATAAAATTAATTAAGTTTTAATGAGATCATTAAATATCTAACCTACACAGAATCTATTTAAAGTTTATGAAGAATGCTTTTTGAAAATATTTATTTGCATCAAACTTCATTTTTAAAATAATAAAATATAATAACACATAAAATTATTTGAGAACTATAAGACAAATGAATCAATATATAATATGTCATTTGTTCATAGATTCATACAGAATTTGGTATGAAAAAACATATTAAAAACAAACATACATCTATAAACATATTTTACTTTAATTCAACTTATATTGATGATAAGCTACCACTAAAATTATTAGTTATTTTTTTATTTATTCACAATGTTTCTTTTATTTTATTTGTTGTTTCATTTTGTGATATATGTAAATAATTTAAATCGATATGTGTATATAACATAAATAAATAAACATATGTCAATATGAAAATAATATGAATTTGTAGTTTATATTTTGTTCTATAATTAGTTAAATAATAAATGATGTATAAAAATGTCATGTTTAGTTATATTTATTTATTTATTTAAAAATATAATTCTATATAAATATAATAATTTTACCTATTTAACAATAAGAAAATTAAAAAAAATATTAATAAAAATGAGTAAATTAAACTTTATTTAAATAAATTATCATGTTTATATAACAAGTAAAATTAAAAATTTAAATTTATAAATTCAACATTTATATATTTTATAACTTTAATATTTATATTATAGATATTTGTGGATGATAGAATGTTCAATATTTTTTGAGTTTTAATGGTTTGAAACAATTTAATATATAGTATTAATAGATCAGTTCTAAGCCACTTATCTAAACAATGTATAATATATATATATATATATATATATATATATATATATATATATATATATATATATATATATATATATATATATATATATGTTTATATATGTGTGTGTATTAGAATATGTATTAATGACATAAGTAACTCTGAAAGTACTTTTGTATGTAATAAAATAACCATAATATAAAAAAAAAAATTATCAAAACTCCTGACTTGAGTTTGGATTTTTGATCAGAATCTGACACCAGCTGATGAGTATAATATACAACACTTTTAGGGACATATGTTATCTATGTATCTAAAATGAGTCTTCAATATTTTCTTCATAGGATTCGCAAGCTTTATGCTAATTATCCATAAACTCTATGACTAACACTTGAAATACCTGCCATTTATAATAACTGGTCAAATCAAAAAGCACTTGACTTAGTCCCGATTAAATATTATGGAATTAATATTCTAAACTTACAAATTTCACATAATAAATTGAACTCTAACAAAAATTAATAAACAAACAAAATAAATTCTCTTATATATTAGTATCCAGATAATTTATCAGTATTTTCTTATTTCAAATCTCCAATAACTATTATTTCATTCATTGATATTTTATAAGATTAAAAGGAGATATTTCACTTTCATATGCTAGTCAATAGATTTCTATTATATTTAACAGAAAACAATTAATAATCTCTATTTTTTGTATTAATATTATCAGCTTTATCTTTAAATTGGATTCTCCATTTAATATATATAAATCCATATTGAATTATTTCTTTTAAATAAAACAATAAGCAATATATATATTGATTATTTTTATTTTATATTCTATTTTAAATTGTTTCACAAGATTATATAGAAAAATAATCTGCAACATAATTTTATTATTCAATCTTCACAGAAATATGTCCAATGTTTATACATGATCATATTCTACAAATGTTAGTTATATAAACACAACATATATCATATTATTATGATCAATCATCGATTGATTTCAACTAATACCTAAGAATTTAATGAATCTAAGAAGTAATTTTCCACATCACAAAGTCATAAGAACTATAATTCATTTATCACATATTTTAGGTAATCTGCATTCATTATATATATATATATATATATATATATATATATATGAATGCAGATATATACATATATATATATATATATATATATATGTGTGTGTGTGTGTGTGTGTGTGTGTGTAATTATATAAGGTAATCAGATATATTTAAAAATTTTATCCACTTAGTAGCACTTTCGACTATCACCATTGTTTTTGTCAACTAACACTAAAAAGACTATGATGATAGTCGAAAAGCGCTTTAAGTGGAATTTTTTTTAAATATATCTGTTTACTGTATTTACAAACATTCAATTATATAATTATGTATATTGCTTTGAAGAAATACAGACCTCGAATTATAATATTATTACATGCACAAAGATATAAATTAACCGGTTTTAAAATTGTTACTTCTACCTAAATGACCAATCATCACAAGATACTTTTTTATAATGATTAAATTTCTTTTACTATGTTTTATATTTCGTTAACTTCCAGAATGGTTTTAAAACATTTAATATTGTGATATTTTAACTGGGTCATTTTATAATGGTGGCTTATAGATTTTTCTTCATTTATCAGTGTTAATTCAATCTCAATTCATGAACTAATTCAAATAAAACTATGTACATATCCATTAAATTGTATGGATAAATGTATGAATTCATTGTGCATTTTACTTGGGTTGAATGCACTAAAAATCGTCTTAAATCATAGTTTAATAACCATATATGTTCAAAATAAACAGTGACAATATATTTGATTTTTTTTTTTAAATACACTAATCATTTTTTTTTAAAAACTTAAATTATTATACTTAAAATAAATTTTATTAATAATATTAATGTCAAATATGTATATAGATATGTATAGAAAGATAAACACTTGAATCTTGCTTAGATATTTACAAAAAAATGATATGAAATGTAAATTAAAGATAGGTCAATGTATATGTAAACAAAGGGAGTAATTCGCCTTTCCCAGGCTATGAATTTAAAACCCTCTAAATGATGAACAAAAAATCAAGAATAGAATAAATCCATCTATTATTGGTACCTCTGATGTTTATAAGCATACATGTATGTCAACATTATTAAGAATTCAGAATGAAATTAATTTATCAACCAGTTGGAATATGGCACTTAAAAGTTGTTAAACGCATAATTAATTATAAAAGACTGGAGACAGCGTCTTACTTTAACTCTTTGATTGTGATAATTAAACAATATATAATATATAAACCGTAAATTATATGTAGTTCAATGTGCGTTTAAGTCATAGCCTGGAAAGGGATGATATAACAATTGATATAATAAACAAATTTTATTTCCATATTGATTTTGTTACAAATTAAGTGAAATTGTTAATATTTAAATAAAACGATTTTAATTATATTTGGTATATATAACAAATAAAATAAAACATTGCTGGGAAAATGGTTATAGTGAAATTACATAGAACTAAAAGGGATTTGCTTTAGTAGATTGATTTAATTATTGTAATCGTTATAAAACTAGATTAAAGCTGCAACTTGATAACTAAATACTTTTCCTTTTAAAATAGTAAAAGAGATGGTACTCAAAATAATATAAATTTATCTAGGCAATTTGTTTATCTTACTTTATAAAAATGAATAAGAAATTTAAATTTTAATGTAAAACAATATGCCACTATTGTCAAGCTTAAATTTTTTTTTGATAAAAATAAAGACATTTAAAAATAAATGCAATTGTTTACATAGTAAATGCATGGATACTCCTTCTTCTGGATAATAGGAAACTGTCTGTTCAACGGTTTAGAGTTTTTGAATTAGTCATGGTCACTATTATTCATAGAATAAAATAAAAGCACAATTTTCATTTTAATGTCTAAATCGTTATATGGTATTAAATTCATATCCAAATATTAATATGATACTTGTACTACTGATTAATAAATATCTGAGTGAATGAGTTGTTTTACACGTCATTATAAAGACTTTTGGACATTGTTAGATAATTTTAAAAAAAAATCATGTAATTATATTTACTTTTTTTATTGTACACACAAGATGTAGCTTCAATTACATATTTTTTAAGTCCATTATTTGAAGGAAAATTTTTATTCACTGTAAATCATCATCATTTTTTTATTATGTTATTATTTTCCTATGTTCAGTACATTTTATTTATTGTATATGCTTTTTCATACACTTAAATAAAATTGAGTAGTCAAGATTTGTTAAGATGCAATATGTTTTATTCTAATTTTGTTCTCGTTTATAACTAATGCTTACGTTTTTGTTTATCATAAAATTTATATATGCTTGGGACAAAAAATCTTAAAAGTATAAATGTGAATATGTTATTTTTTGCCTGTCTAAAAATTATCAGTCATCTTCAATTAATACTGCTATGGTCCCATTTATAAATAAAAACCATGGCAAGGATTAAAACATCAGCAATCAAATGCACTTTAACTTCTGCAGAATGTTTAATATTCTATAATGCCATCAGTAGGAAGAGATGTCATAACTTATAAAACATTATCATCTTTTAATCTTTTCATTATAATAGCAAAGCTCTATTACAGAGTACATTTCTGAATAAGCTTTCCTCATTAAAATACGTCTATTCTTTTAATACTCATACTTTTAATTAATTTCACAAAATGTTTAGAATCCCTATCAAAGGACTGCAAATTCTATGTCAATGAAGTAAAAATTTTGAGAAATGTGTTAACATATTTCAACAAGAATTTTTAGATCTTAATGGAACTTTATGGATTGTAGGCAGATCATGAAGATTTGGGAATTTTTCTATAATATGAAATTAATTCAGTTTTATTTGATGTACTTAAAATCTTTGATGTTTTCTCAGTAATGCTTGCAACATTGTTTTAGTAACTGGTATATACACTTTTGCCACTTTTTTCTATTGATCTGCAATAAAAACATTTATGTTGTTACTATAATCTTGTTATTCATTACAATTATAACATTGGTTTTGTAAGCAGTAAGAATGATTATGCTTTTACCTAATTTGAATGACTTAATAGCTTATTTTATATAAAAATGTTTAAGTTTTCATGTCTCTCAAGTATTCTTTTTACTCTTTATTGCAATTATACTACTTTTATAGAGACATTTTTTATTTGACTTGAATAATTGCTGTCATTGTATCAAATAAAAGAATATTAGACAGTATAATAGAAAAAAATAATTACTTTTTTAGCACATAAATGTTAAAATTTGTTAGATGTTTAGAATGAAAATATTTAACTGATAAAGCAGGTATCTTATTTGGGATAGTATGACATTTGATATATCTATTTAGGATTGTACCTTTGTTCTTTTCATATTATTATTTTTTTCATGCAAGTTTGAACACGGTTTTCTTACTGCTTATAAAACTTTTATAAAATTTTCATAGGTAGGTTTATTTTAACCAAATAATTATTTGCAATGAAATACAATATATAAACATGCATTAAATATAAGAATATTTATTAAAATATCATTGAATCATTATGATTTGCAATATTAGGATATGACCCTCTTCAAATCTGAGATTATTCTTCATACAAAATTAAATATCTTATTGCATTGACTATAACATTGTCACTGTATGTTCATCATACTTTTGTCTATGCAAATTAAATTTGTTCTGTTGTAAATATGTTAATATTTGTTTATAATTTGGTATCAATAAATATTTCTAATATAAAATAGGTTTTGAGATTTATTCTTTTTTTAATAAAGACTCTCTTGCTCTCTGATAAGTTTTCTAACTTGCTGGAAATAAATTAAAGAATTTAGTTACAAGCTTATGGAAATAATTTTATCAGATTTTAATTTACATAGGAAAGTTAATTGATTTTCTACTTTGGCTACTTTTTAGACATATTTTTATTTATGATGCCTAAAGTTTGATAAGTGCCAGTTCCATATTGAGTTCATAATGTTAATCTGAAAGTTTGTGAAGATAGTATTTAGGTTATAATTATATGTTAGTCTATTTCCATTATGTAATATAAATTGTTCAATGTTGATAAAAAATGACAAATTTTATTTTATCCTTCCAAATACCACCAATTATAAGTATTAGCATCTACCACAATGTTTTGAATGATATATTTTTTCACCTTTCTTTAGATTTGTTGACATCATCAACAACAGTATTAGTGACATAATCAAATCTGTGACATTTAGATCATGCATATTGAAATTATGTCAATGTTTCAACCAATAGACATTTTATACACTTATCTATTATAGTTCTCCTGTTTACCCATTTATTTTTTCAAGGGGAGATTAAAGAGTCATTCCAAATTTTATAAATTACTACACAAGTTTAAATTATGCACTTTCTTACCAGTATCATAAAATAAACTTTTATACTTTTTTTTTTGTGTATGTTTCCTCTCTGAAAAATATTTATGTCCTTTGTCAATCAAACACATGTTCATTGGTATTTATTTTTGTATTTCTAATTACCTATGTTCTATTAATTGATTTTAATAGCCTAGTTTCAACAATAAACATTGTTCCAGATTTACATTAACCTAAAAAATATCTACTTTGACCATATTTTTAGAAAATATTCTATTATTTGAATTATTTCATTCTTCAAGGATTTATTCGAAACACAATCCATTATATAGTATTATTTAGCGTTGTGAAAAATTTTCTGAATAATCTTTTGATCTTATTTCATATTTTCAAAATGTCATAAATCATATGAACAAATTATTTTCAGTTTTTATATGTTATGAATGTGATCATTTGTCCCATTTTCGCACAAAACATTTTAAATAAAATCTACTCTAAATAAAATTAATGTTGTTGAAGTAGTTATTTTCTATAATTTATTAACCTGTTTAAAGAAAGTAGCAGCACAATGTAATTTGTGCTGCATGTTAAAATTCACACTATCTTCTATCTAATATTTTATAATTGTGTATATTTTGTTTGACATCTGAGAATTCCCAAATATCCAAGCAAAATGTTTTAAAGCTGTATACTTTTTAGGAACTTATCATTCACACTAATATCTAAACTTTAATTTTGAACAGATTTATATACTATACTCAAAATAATACTTAACGTTTCTATAGATAATAATTTATTCTGGCAAAAATAAGAAATCCGATATCATGATTTTAAATTTAAAGTTAATAAGTTAGCTTGTTTTTACTGGGTTCAAATTAAATTCATACTAAAACATAAATAGATATATTTTTATTAAATGTTTTATTTACTGTGCACTAAATATTAAAAAAATAATAATTGTTTCTTCAAACACAATTGACGTTTTTAGATTTATCATGAAATATAAACAAGGAAAAGATAATGTCCAGAAGTCAATAAAATCAACTCCTTAGTTTTTAAAAAAATAAGAATTGATTTAATTAATTTCTGGAACCATTTGCTTTTATTTCAAGAACACTCAATGTAAATCAATATTTCTCCAACGTGAGCATGAGACTGGTCATAGATTTGATCTGACTAATGTAAAAATAGTTTGTGTTGAGAGAGACAATGAAAAGAAAAAAATGAAAAAGATGTAAATAATTGAAAAAAGATGAAAATAATTGCTAAAGACCCTCAATTTATAAAAAAGAAACTAATGTTCCATTAACAAGAAAATAAAACATAAAAATGAGTTCATTTAAATAATACATGAAATTGTAAAAGTGAGAACTGTGATCTGTGGACTAGTTAAGTGTTATGAATCTGACAGATAAATTCAAACGCATATTCCTTGTGTAATGTATAGTTCGAAATAAATACCTTTTCATGACACACATTTAATACATAGTCATAGATATTACACTTAACACAAAAAGTGAAATTTAATCTTAATAAATTAATAAAATGGAGAAAAGTTATAATATAATACTCCCAACTTTTATACATTTAATCAAAAAAATATAATTTCGTATATCAAATACGATTAATGAGTTGGTCACTTTTACTCATTGAAGTAATTACTTTTTGCTTTAAGCCATAATTTTTTTTTTTCAATAATTAAAATTGTAAAATAACATTTCACAAAAAAAAAAGTTTAAAATAGCTAAAATCATCTAAACCTTTTCTTATAAAAATTAAAATATTCTATAAAATTATCTTTTGGAGAAAAATAAGATAAGGAGAAAACAAAAATGCTTTCATGAAAAAACTAATAACTATTCATTACCATTAATTATTATTTGTTTAAAAAATATTTATAAATATTGATTCAATGTCATATTAAAATATTTTTTGCCATGAATATAAATCTTGAGTCTTCTTTGATTGAAGAAATCTTCAGTTTCTTTCCTGTTGGCTTTTATGATTGAATTTAATCAAACAATTCTGTTTTTAACAAAAAGTTATCCTATTCATTTATCCTTTTGTAGATTTCAAATTCATTATAATAATTTCTACATTAATACTGATTTCAATGGTAATTCACATAGTTAAATTTATCGAATTTTACCAAATTTTTAGGCTTCACACAGGCTGAATTTATCAATTTTATTAATCAATTAATTTTCAGATCAGGCTAATACACATAATAAGGCAGTTGTACCTTAGATAAAAAAAAAAAACAACATGTTTTTTTTTTTTTTTCAGGTTGCTACATGACTATTTTCCTTCTACATTTTTATTACAGGACAAATTACATGGCAATAGTTACTGATGTTCAGTTTCTAGCTAAGATATAGAACATGGTTTTGCTCAAATCCATTTTAAAATGTTTTACTTAGTAGTGAGATGAGTCTTACTTCAGTCTACTAAATTATATCTCACTGTTCTATTCACAGCAGAATTGCTGCTTTTGTTTTCTTCAACAGTTGAATCATAAAACATTGACATTTCTTTAGCCCACTTAGTAATAAGTTTTGGAACAATCCTGTATTTGTCTGATCTTATCTTATATCACAAATGACCACATTAAACTCTTATCAACTGAGCCTATTTTTACAAAAAGTTATTTTGCTATTTCCCTTTTTTATTAATCAAAAAAAAAAAAAATCATTCATAAAAAACATATGTAGTTAATTTTTTATTATGCCGAAAAGCAAGACAATACTTAAGGTTTCCTTGCATTTAAGCAAGATTGTCTTTTGTTTTGGAGAGAGATAAAAAGAAAAATAAAAATAAAATAAAGATTATTAATTAATTAAAATAAACTTTCTTATCAAAATGAAAAAAAAAAAAAAAACATTTATTTTTATTTTTATGTAGTTATATCTACTGTAATTATTTTTTAAAAAAAAATTGAAGTTAATCAATATAATACTATACTAAAATATTTATCTCAGTATTGAAATAAATAGTCTATTTATAAAGTGATAATAACATATGTAATTAATCAAAAAAGTGATATTTTTTTTTGTCATGCACTCTTCATAAATTTACATGCATTCATCCATAAGCATCAGGTTAAAAAACATATGTGGACTACTTATGCTTAAAGCTTATAATTATATAAGCCAACCTTTGCTTATTGTGTTAAAATGGAAGCTTTAACTGTTTGTCTACCTGATATATATATTTTGACAAATTAATTATACAAACATATTCATTATATAACAAGAGAGATAGAATCTCATTTTTAATCATCTGTAATTAGAAATAAATATTAAAATTTGAATTTTACTGTATTAAATAGTTTAAATATAAAATAATGACTATGTATGTAATTAACAGAGTAGAAAGATAAACCTTTGGTCATGCATTCTTCAGAAATTTGTATGCACCCACTTATAAACAAGGTTGACATATACATCAATAAGCAATAATCCATAAATATTACACTTAGGCTTTTTAAACTGAAGATTATGGGTAAGCACATATAAAGTTTTGAAGAGTGCATGACTGAAGATTTATCTCCCTTCTATATTCATTATTGTAGTTCTGCATTTTTATTTAAAACTGATAGATAATACTGAAGAGTGAGAATAAAAAAAAGTTTAATTTATTTTATGCTTTTTCCTTTATTTTACCACTAACCCTTAATAAATTATGTTGAATTTTTATTATACAAAAATAATTTCAGGAATTCTCATATTATCATTTAAGTTATCAAAAACATTTAAATAAATAAATCCTTATTATTGTAAAAAAAAAAAAACATGAGGTAATTAAGGCTTATCATTTCCCCATTATAACTTTACTGGTTTAATTTAAGAACATGGCCAGAGTTGGACATTATCTACAATATTACAATATAAATAATGGTAAATATGCAAACAAACACAACAATAAAGTGTATATTAATGAAAGAAAGTTGATCAAATTCTAATAGCCATGCATATATAAATGTATACATCTTAGTCTTTCCAACTCAGTACAGCAAAATAAATAATAAATCAGAGCATCATATCTCTAACAAATGTGTGAATAAAGTTAATATATATATATATATATATATATATATATATATATATATATATATATTATATATATATAAATAATAATATAATATAAAATCTAACCGTGCCCACCGTCGACTTCGTACCTCCACTTACAAATAAATAGATTACTATATTTAACATCACCGGATTCTAGCTCTAATAATTAAATATTATATTAAAAAATGTTTTACTAGCTCAAATTTCTTAAGAATTAACTTAGGTTCTGTTTAAAGTAAATTAACACAAAGATTTAATGTATTCATGAGACGAGAAGTGGAAATACGAGTTGGCAAGGTAGATCACATTGAGTCAATATCCCACAGGATACCACCTCAATGGCATAAGAACACTATCCCCCTTTATACTATTATTTCAAATAATAACTACATAGTATTCTTATGATTTTCGCAATGTCTACTTACTAAGACTCATTTAATAACTATAATATTAATTCTGTTATCTTTAATAATAATAATCATCTAGCTCAATAAATTATAATCTCAGGTTCTTAATCTTTATTTATACTTCAACAAAATGCGGTAGCACATATGGTAAAGGATTTTATGCCATATCTACTACACTGCAATTAATAACAATAATGATTACAATCTTTCTTACTTAATCAAATTGGTATAAATTTATTTTATTGCAAATTTATTACCATAATAAATCAATCAATATCAATATCATATTTTGTCTTTAAACAATAAAGTAAACTAAGAAGTGGTAGTGTTTAGATAATCTGATAAATAAAGTAAGGGGCAATTAATAGCATATAATTTATCAAAATATTAGGATAGTGGATTTAATTTATCAAAATATTAGGATAGTGGATTTATGACCAATAACTTAATGCAATTTTATAATTACTTAATTATAAGAACATCAATAATAATTAAGATTAAACATATTTTTAGTTATCTTTTGTGCAAAATTTACTTCAGTGGTTGTGAAAACACTCTGTGAATTTCTACCATGATGTAGTGAAAACAATACCCAGACACAAGTTTTAATAAAACAAATTTAACAAAGTTTATTAACATCAAATAAATTTAAGTAAAAAATAAAACAAATCTATTTACATCTTATTTACAACGGATATCCTTCTTTCCTTTCACATGACAAATGTTAATTCTACAATTTCGTACTTCTTTATAGTTAATCCAATCATTATACATTTTAAAAAAATTATTTTAGTTATTTTCTTTAGGTTTATCACACTATTTATTTGAACTACTTATGGATAACAACATTTTTTACCTTTTAAATATACTAAATTTACAATATTCTAAATTATTTTTGTGGATCAATATTTTATAACGTCACACTTTATAATCAATATGGTCTTAAAAAAAGAAAATTTACATTTCTTGTTACTTTAAACAAATTTCACAGCATACTATTAAATATTATTTATTAACTTTAATGTTTGCTCTCCCATGCTCAGATAAATTATAATGCGTTTTTTTTCATAAGCCATACTCCTGTATAATATTATAATGTGTTTAAATATCATCCTGTTACAATTTCAAATATATGATAATAATTATCGAGTGTTATAGTATTTTTAAATATGCAATATTTATCTCTTTAAAATATAATTAATAATAAAAAGAGCGTGAAAATATATTTTAATATTTTGTATATTCTCATTTGATATACTTTTACAAACAATTATAGTTTATTTCTAAATTAAAATGATTCTATAACTTCTTCCATTATTTAGGACATCTGTATTTTTCTTTCAATGGTTATAATCTATTCTTAGTTAACTCTTAACTATTCTTATTCCAAGTAAAATCATAACATACTTTCTAAATTATCTATTGTTTTCCCTTCAATAAAACTTATCATATACGATGTAGTAGCACGAAATACAGATTAAGATAGCGAAAGATGTATATGATATTGGGAAGAAAGATGGATAACTTGTCTTCAATAATACTCTAAGAATGCATGGAACAGTGTGAACAGGTTCGACATGTATTGTCTATTAACCCTTAAGATAAGAAAATGATGTGGCAGCTATTTATTCAGCTTTACCAAACATCAATGCAACTCACACGAAATATAAAATAACACTGTCCAAGACAACATGTGCATCAGTCGTAGGGCTACATTAACTATGCTGATTATCACCTATAAAACGAAATGTGGATCAGCCATAGGGCTATATTAACTATGCTGATTCTCTCACAAAACTACTTATTTCCATTCCCTATATCATCCTAGATTTTCATACATCATCTTGGTTTCCAAATCACCCTTGTACTCCCAAGTCACTACTTAAATTATCTCTCTAGATTTTCACTATATCAAGCATCGATAAAATACGAACAACTTTTTAAAAAAACCAACAAACAAGATTCGCTACTATAAAATCATTTCTCTATCCCTTAAGAATAATTTATCTCGCTTTATAACACTGTATGTTCATTACCTACATTTTTGTTAAAACAATATTCAAACATCCCAATAGGAAAAATCAATAGAAAATGTAATATAATCATCGATTATATTAAATTATTATTTATCAACAAATAAAATGACTATCGTATGCATATTTTCAAAAATCTAATTACATCTCAAAATGTTTCAATGTGTTGTTTTAAATGCGTTTTCCAATAATAATAATAATAAACTTTTTCACTACATTCATTCAATTTTCCGCTGATCTAAATAAATAAAACATACATTATATCATTAATAATTAAAAATGTTACTAAAATAATTGTCATCTTCGGATCAGGCTTTGCAGTAGGCTTCTTTTCCTTCGAGCATTGCAAACATACAATTACACACATATACAATTTTATTAAAAGACATTCAAACTAAAAAAAAAAAAAATATTATTTCATATAATATTATATATCCCAAATTAATGTATTTGTTTCCCTATAACTATCTGAAACTTATTGCTTATAATAATAATATATAAAAAAAATAATTCAAACCATAATCAAATATTTTCTGACGGTAAATATTGTTTAGTCCCATAATATTTATTTTCTTCTTTTATCTGAATGTTCTTCTCTAGGATTATTAAAGTTTTAAAAATTAACTTGGTTCCTTTAATAAACTTGTTTAGACGATTTTTAACTTTAGCGTTTAGCATCAGATTATTAAAATATTTTTAGTTATTTATCCCTCAAAGTTTTAAATGCGTTCTGGCAAATATTCCCTCGGCGCGTCGATGCATCTTTCTCCTTTTTATTAGACTACGAATATTTAATACTTTAGGTACCAATTGCGTTTTATTGATTCAATATTTTTTATATATTCCTCTTCCGTATTTTCTTTATACAAATATTTCTCTTTAGCAAGCTTTATTTCATTCATTCTTAATTTTATGTACATTATTTTTTGATCTTTAACTATTTTTTTTTCTTTTTCTATAGTATACTTCTTTTTCGGGTCATCTTAAAGAAAGCAATTCAAATGACATTAATTTTAAAATTATATTTGTCCATTTATTCTTAGATGAATCATAATGATTTTTATATTTTATTCTCTTTCTGAACTTTGCGCACAATGTCTTTTCATCTATATTACACGCGTAACAGCAGTTTTCCTTTGGATACACTATATAAGCGGTATCAATGAACAATATAAACAATTTTGAAATACTATAAACTTTAAAACTGGTTTTAAAGAATCTATCCATATTTTTTACTGAAAATTCCGACTGTACTTCAATAGAATTCACTGGCAGGTTCGATTAAGTTAGTGATACATAATTTATGAAAACTTTAAAAATATTTATTTTAAGACTCTCTCTATGATTTTTAAAATTGTCAGTTAATTTGTTCTAATGATATTATTAGAATTATATTGAAAAAATTGACTAAATTGGAGAAAAAAAATTATTAGAGAGCTCAATTTTTTTACCTCTTCACTCGAGTCTGTCAATTCTTGTTCTCCTCGATTATACAATTAATTGGCGCGATTTTTGTTGTCTGCCCAGATCTATCTTTTTATTGGTCAGCCCCTACTTTGGTTTGTAAACATTTTATCAAGTTTTAAAATGATGACGTAATAGACTTAAATATTAACCTATTATTATTTTTAAATTAATTTAAACACTTTTAAAACAATTTTCAAAACAATATTTAATAAAATTATTCACTACTTATTTTTATTATGATGTTTAATAAATTCTATCCATTTCTACTATAATATTATTTAAATACTTTAAAATATTGGTATTAATTGAAACAAGTGCTTGTATAAAATATTCCAGACAATTACAGTAATCGTTTCCGGTATTTTGTCTATTTTTGTCTGTCTTAATAATTTTACTGCACTTATATTATATATAAAAAAAAATTATATAAAATTTTGAAGAAATAATTTAGAAAAAATATAGAAATAAATACAATTCTCAGCATCATAATATTTACTATTCAAATACATTACACTAAATTTTATTATTTAATATAGTTTATAAATTTAAATACTATATAATATTAATTTATTCTAAGTTTTAAAGTTATTAAAATTGACTTATTAAATACATTTTTATTACTGATAGCTGTGTTATTTTAATATGGCCAGCTTTTACAACCATATGAGCAATTCTTTACTCTTTATTTAACTAATTTTTTAAATGATTTTACGTATCAGGTATTTGCTTTAGCTTTAAATTGCACTTTACAGACTCTATAAATTTAATATATTCAATACATCAATAAATATATTCTCAAATTTAAATTTTTTTAGTAATTGACCATTATAACTATTTCTTGACCTATAGAAAAGGGTACAATATATATATATATATATATATATATATATATATATTTCATGATAGAAATAATAGCTTGAACTTATATTTAAGTAAATAATGGTAAGAACAACATCTCATTATGTAAACATTACAAATAATAATCAGAATAAATGTAAATATTATGAAGAAGTATTATTATCAATTTTTCAGTGAATAAAATGGTAACATCTACACTGATATTGTCACAACAAAGGGAAGATGATCAGCTTTCTTTCATTGATTAAAAATGTTAATTATTTGTAACAAATGAAGGAAGACGCATTCATGCACATTCAATATAAACAATTGAGTTGTTTGTATCACTGAGCATCCGAGATTATATATAAAATATTTCTTTGCAAGACAATACTTAATCGCTATATTTTCAGAAATATTTCATTTGTAAACGCACGAATGCAAAGTAAAAATGCCCTAGTTTCTTAACGTAAATAATAATAATTTCGATGGTTTAAAGACCAACTCAATTATTTATATTGATAACGCTTGTATTGTGTCACTTTATATATATATGCATGCGCAGGAATGTATTACATAAAGACCACGTAAGAGAAATAGAAAGAGAATTTATTCTCATTACACAGGGGTTCAAAAAACTTTTGAGCAATTACAATTGACAAAACTACACGTGATCGGTGGATTTAGAGTTCCAGAATTTGTTACTATTTTCACCAAGAATCGATAGAGTACTGGAGGAAATTATAAAACGAATTAAAATGGAAATTTTTTTTTCTTCTATAAATCTTATATTTTAATGAACATGTTTATGTTTATGTGGGCACATATAGTATAAATGTATCATCTATACCTATATACATATATTAGTTTTAATTAGCAAATTTGAGATATATTTTGTAATTTTTAACAATGACACTTAATAATATATATATATATTATAAATGACGTCAAGAGTAAGTAATTACTTTAAACACTTAAATTTATTATGTCTCAAAAATAATGATATTCAAAAGCCCAGTGGTGCATTATGAAGAGATAACTTTTAATGCAATTAATTTACCATTATCGTTTATTTATATAGCAGAAAACAAATAATTTTATATGGCCAAAAAAATTTCCATTCAAACACCAAAGGCAATATCGCATCATTATTTAAAATTGTTCTTATTAATAAAATACATTTATCATTATTTAAAATCAAATTGTTATTATTTAAAGTTTATCAAAACAATTATTTTACGCTACTTGTACTTATATGTATATAAATCAATACCAAACCATATTAAAAATAAGTAAATCAAGATTGTTTTAAATAATTCAAAAGTACATTGATTAAAATGCTTATATATATATATATATATATATATATATATATATATATATATATATATGCGTGTGTGTGTGTGTGCATATAAATTCAGATACTAGATGGTAAATTCAATAAATGGCCAGAAGGGAGACAGTGATAAAAATCATTTTGACTAAATACAATATTTAATACTGTTTACCGGAATAAAATAATCTTCTTATTAATCTTTCTCTTAGTGAAGTGTCAATTGCAAAGAACATTCACAAGGAGGGAATCAGGTTGAAATTCGAAAAAAAAAAAAACATTTTACATATTTTAGTTCAGGAAATATTTTCTATCAATATATAACACATGCTATCCCTTACACACAATATATATATATATAAACTAATTAAAACAATTTTAATATATATTCAGATATTTTGCACCATAAGATTTAATGTGTAAGGTTTGAGGCACATGATTACTGTATACATTTGTAAAAAATTAAAAGGAATTTGGCAATAGTAATTTTATTAAATATTTCAAAGTAAATTAAAAGAAAACAAATCTATATATACAATGCATTGAAAAGAAGAAATAAAAAACAACTGCTTTTTTAACCACAACTGAGATTTTTAGATTTAATTTTAAATAAAAGCAGTAGGAATCCATAAATTAAATAAGTCAATTCCTTGTTATAAAAAAGACAGAATGATTTAATTAATTTAGGATACCCTATGCTTCTATTTCAGCATAAATTTAAAACCCCAATTCTGGTTGTGGAAATATTTTTGTGCATTGTAAATAAAAGCATTTGATAAAAACAAGAATATTTTATGTCTATTATTTTTAATTTTTTAGTATTAGCACAGAAAATAAAACTATATTATACTTCAAATTGACTTGATATATACATGTGTGTGTGTGTGAATCAAGTGTTAATAATATCTTATGTTAATTTTGACTACTAGATTAGCTCAAATTAATAATAAATAATATACGGTTTGTTTTAAATAAATAATAAAATAATATAATAATAATCATGAGACATTTCGTGAAAGATAAAATAGTAGGATTACATTGAGCAATATATCCCAAAAGATACAATCTCAATGGCATAAGAACATTATCCCCCCTTTTATTTAAAAAAAATATAAATCCATGACATTCTTAAGACTTTAAAATATTATAAATAATCAAATATAATATTACTAAATAAATTCTAAAAATTTTGTTATTAATATATAACTCTCACAGGTTCTTTAAATACATTCATTCATTTAATTTATAGTAACCTGTAGCCAAGTAAAATGAAGGATTTTGCATCATTCCCAATTACACTTAAACAATAACAAAATAATAAATATAATATTTTTACTCTTAATCTATCTAACAATTGGTACTATATTTATTACTTAACAATCTGGTCACTAATAATGCTGATGATGATGATGATGATGATGATAATAATAATAATAATAATAATAATAATAATAATAATAATAATAATAATAATAATAATAATAATAATAATAATAATAATAATAATAATAATAATAATAATAATAATAATAATAATAATAATCCAATTCTATTATTTATCATATAACATATTAAAAGTATGATGTAATCTGAACAATATATGACAATAAGAAATATACTTGATTATATGGCAGTATTTTAAATAATAAATCATGAGTAAAATAATCTTATATTATATGATTTTGTTGTGTTATACTCTGAAAACAAGTATCATTATTTAAATAAATAAATCATTTAAACTTATAATGTGCAAAATATGTTATATGTTTAATTCTGAATTCTTTGGATCAAATTCTATGGTGATAAGTAGATCAATAATAACGCAGACAACAAGTTTTATAACAACAACTTTAACAAATTTATTTTATTCAATACAACAATTATGTTGAAAAATATTTACAATCTTAAAATATCACAAATATTATATTAAAATTAAAACAAAATGTAGAAAATTAAAATAAAAGAAAGATAGAGTTACAGATTCTCAATCTAAAAATCTCCAATATGGAAGCCTTCACTCCCACTTATAAATTTTATTTAGGAATGCATAAAATGTAGAATTTTTATAATTATATTATTCACATACAATATTATATTAGGTTTAGTACTACATCAATTAATAATCAATATTAATTTACTTTTAGAAAATATACAAAAAATATTTAGCATAATTATTTATTAGACTAAACATATTCTTAGGTTTATTCTAGGTTAATGAAAATAAACAAATAAAATAATGTTCATTCATGAATAAAATAATAATTTCTGCTTGGCGCCATTCTAATTTTATGATGAGTTTTTTGTGTTAAAAATATATCTAAATTTTTAAAAATAAAATGTAAGCATTCATCATATATTAATATATTATTTGTTTGATGTTTCATTGTAAAAATATGCATTGTTCTACAAAAATGTTACTGATTTATGAAAAATCAAAATTATCAAAAATATAAATCAGGAATAGTTATGATTCCTTTATCATCAAAATATTTCAAAATACTAAGACAAATTGTGATTCTTTAATTATTTTTATCACCAATATTATGCATTCAATACCATTTGCATCTTCCTCTCAATACCAAAACTTATCTTGCCTTCTTTAAAACAATTCATCTTTCTAAATTTATCCATTATTCATCTTTCAAAAATAGAAGACTACATGATGTGTTACTAATGAAATTCACATAGAGATACAATGCATAGGACATGAAGAAATAACTAGAGTAAAGACTCAATAGTATAAAATAATTTTATCATCAACATGGAAATCAGTGTGAAAAAACAACAGGTACAACCTTGTCTAATACCTTAGGAAATAATATATTGGCTTTCTTTTAGCTCTTATAGACTAATTAAATACAAAGATCAAACAGTGTTCATAGAAATAAATACAAAATATTGGGCTATGTTAATTCTGTTAGCATAATAACTATTTAATATAATATAGGCTAATTATTCTACTTTCTTAACACATCCTACTATATAAGTATTCAGGGTTTAATTTTTCTACTTCCCTGTTACTCTCATTTAAAATTTCAAATAGATTTAGACTTTCATCATCGTAAAATAATTACACATATTTTCCAATAATAAACAAAGTTACACATTACTTTATCAAACTATATCTACTATATAACAAAGAAGGTTTTACATACTTAAAAACTTATCCACAAATACAAATGAGTTTGATTATAAAATATGCATTCAATATCAGGTATTTAAAATAAAGATAATATAGTTTATTTGGCAAAGAATCATATAAAAATTATGATCATTAATAAAGTTATAATGATTTTTATAATAAAAGTATATGCATATTTTCTAATCTCACTTAATAAAAAAATCTATGTGTTATTAAGTCACACATCCATATTTTCATTTATTCATGTAACATAAGGAAAATATTTTTAAAAACTTCAAGAAACTCTAACAAGAATATGAAAAATATACATCATATAATAATTATAACAATTTAAATTACCTATGTAATTTATCATTTGCAATCACATTTAATGTCTTCTGGTCCAATTTTCATAAAATATAACAAACAATTACAAGTGACATTCATATAAATGTTCAGCAAAACTAATAACTTCTAAAGAAATGTTTTTTTTTTTTTTAAATTAAAAAAAAAATCAAAGTTTTAAAGTTAACATTATCATAAAACTTCCTAAAATGAATCCTTTCCTATATTCTAAAATAAATTGTAATTCTAGTGTTAATAATTTAAAATAATAATAATGAAAACTAAATTTACATATTCATCTCAATGGAGATGAAAGCCGGTTTGTTAAATATTTAAATATAATTATTAATAGTTGTTTATTTCAATCTTGTTTGATTGATTATTTGTTTATTTCTGTTTGTGACAACATTATGGACAAATAAATCACATTGGATATATGACCATCATAGTGATTTGGTGAAATACCCTTCTATATAACAACTTCAGTTAATAAACTGTGGTTTTGTTGTTGCTAAGCAAGGATTAATGTTCAAACCTTATTTTTCTTCTAGTTCTCCTCAGCATGTAACTTACAAAGTAAAAAAAAAAAATCAATTTTTAAAAATCAAAAAAAAAAAAAAAATAAGGAAAATAATTGTTCATCCTGCTTTCAAAAGTTTTTTTTTTTAAAAAAAAAAACAGTCTTTTTCTGTTACATTCTCACAGAATACAATAATTAATGTGATATCACTTTAAAAATCATTTATTTCAGCTAAGTTACATTCCATCTTTGCACATGAATTCTTTCATTGGTGAGAGGTGCATTATTTTGATCACTTTTAATAAGTGTGCAAATTAGCAAAATAGATAACATTTTAAAAAAAAATTATATTCCAACTAAGCACATAAAAAATAGCATATAAATCCAGGTTTTAAATACTAAAGTCATTTATTTCAGGCATAATTGTATTCTGCACTATTATCCATTTTTTTTACTTTGTAATTAACTTATAGTAATTAAGATGTCAGGTTTTTAATATAAATTCAAATATTTGTTTGTTCAATATAACTTTCATTAAAAGATTTATGTCTTTTACAATAGATATATTTAAAAAAAAAATACTTCACTTTCAAGAATTAAAACATAATTTGCTTCAAAGAGAAATATTTATTCCTTTAAAATATTACAATTCTTTTAAAATAATGTCAATAAAATATTAAAAAGAGTTAGTATGATGTATCTATAGCCTCATCTTCATTATCTTATATAATTAAAATGTAAATTATTTTTTAATTTTCTCCGATAATTTTTTTTTAATAATATTATTTGAAGTTTTAAAATTTATAAATATGGACACCTCCACTATATAACACATACTTCTAAATGATATATGCTAGCAATTCGGAAATATTTTGCAAAAACCAACAGATGATTTTATAAACATAGCACTGGATAAAATTGTGCTTCTATAACTCTTGGGTTTTTCATCTTGAATCTTCTCATACTAATAATAGATTTCTGTTCCATGGTTTACTAATGAAATTTAATTAAGCTTTCAAATAGTGACTGACAGGAAATCAGTTACTCACACATTATTTAGTTGTACTAAATGTTAATTTAATCATTTTGACTTTTGTAAAAAAAAATTATATTAAAATTTAAAATACTTGACTATTAACAAATTGATACTATTTTTTTTTTTTAAAAATATAATTTAAAAAAAAAATAACCAACAATGATGAGAACTATAATAATAGTAATCAATAATTTTAATTACACATAGTTTTTACACCTGCTTTAAAACAATTTTGATTGGCTGATACCTCAAATGATTGTAGGCTCATCTACATATTTGTCAATTATGTCCTTTCAAAAATCAGAATTTAAATTATCAGCCATCATCATTTTTATTTAATAATATGAGAAACATTTAATTCTCAATTAATTTTATAGTTATATTTAAACCAACCAAATATTATTAAAATTACATATTTTAATATTTTTTTACTAATTTAACAAACTTTAATTTAAATGTTTCCATTTTTTACTTTACCTTTACTAATTTAAAATACCTTTAAAAATGTTTTATATTTTTTTATCATGTGCAAATGCCTCAATTTTAGTAACAGTTTTAGAAAATAATTAAAAACTTTCTTTGAAAAACTTTAAAAGCATCACACATATCAATTAGGTGATCTACTTTTTGAGACATATGTAACAATTTTCTGAAGGGACTGTCTGCAAACAAAGAAATAAACATTTAATTAAAAAAACCATTATATTAAAGAAAATATTAAATGCAATAATAAAAATTTAAAATAATAAATTTTGACATTTTATAACATTACTAAAATTAAAACATTTTGGTACACTATAGGAATCAAAACTTTAATAAATAATTTTGTATAGTTTATACTTAATTTAGAACATAAATTTATCAACTTTTTCAACTACTAAACATTATATTATAAATTAATGTTATTTTAAAGCTTATTTAACAAGATATTAAATACATGTTTAAATATAACTAAGACCAATCAACCCAACCACACAATATTAAATTATTATTATTATTATTATTATTATTATTATTATTATTATTATTATTATTATTATTATTATTATTATTATTATTATTATTATTATTATTATTATTATTATTATTATTATTATTATTATTATTATTATTATTATTATTATTATTATTATTATTATTATTATTATTTTTATTATTATTATTATTATTATTATTATTATTATTATTATTATTATTATTATTATTATTATTATTATTATTATTATTATTATTATTATGTTTCTTACGGCCTTTATTGTGTCAAAAGAATACACCATTAGTGGTTATATATAATATCCTGGGTTATCCATTCTGCCAAATGTAATAACACAATTTTCATGTGTATCCTAAGTTAATTTATAATCTTTAATTTTCCAAATTACAATGTTCAAACTGATGTTACTGGTCCTATGATTCTTTTAAATGTGTCCTATTCCCAATATTCACCGATGTTGCAAGATTTCAGGTTTTCAAAAATAAAAAAAACACTATACCGGTTCCTAGAAGTTTTATCATTTTTGTTACTATAACATTGATCTAATCTTAAGTAATGACCAGGTTGCTGCATAAATGTCAGGTCTGGAGAGTATCTTAACCATTCTCTGTATCATTGCAAGTTTATTTGAAAAAGTAGCTGGATGCCTCCAGGAATTGTTACCAATTAGGAAGGTGCATCTTGTATACCAGTATGCATATAACACAAAGGTTTCTGTCCTGACACTCAGTGTTAATCCCTCTCTAAATGCAGATATTAATTGATGCATTGTTACATTAGTCTTCTTGTAATTACTTGTTATCAGATTTCTTATCTGCCTAAGTCCCTCACAGTGATATATCAGATGTGATAGGGTTTTCTCAGCTCAATGGCATAACCCACAAAAGAGATCAATTGATGTATACAATCCTTTATGGGAAAAAATGTAGTAGGTAATGCAGATAAGTTAAGTTTTATCAGAAATTGAAAAACTTTGGTTCTAATGCCCATCTTTTATACCTTTTAACCAGTTTTTTTATTATTTTTAATTCCCAGTATTAGTTTCAAAACAATTGTGTTATTATCTTCATTTATTAGTTCATAAATTTCCCAGTATTTGTACTTATTAATAAATTGCTCTGGGATTTTTGATTCTATTTTACACTGATATATTAATTGTTCAAAATATGATAATTTTTGGTGGTGGTTTATCAGTTAGAATGATCTCTATGAGCTGCTTAATTTTTAGAAATTGTTTAACAATATAAATTATATTGTTCCTCATTCTCTATTTGTCAAAAATACCGATATCATGTAACCCCAAAACATTTTTATTCAGTGGTTGACATAGTTTTGCCATTGATATTGCCACAACTTTGCTTGACCATAGTAGCTGATTGCAAATGGTCATAATTTTAGAGATAAAAGCCTTTGAGAAAACAACCACTGACATAAAGTGATCTATCTTAGTCATCATAAAACTATTAATTAATTGAATCTTAGAATATACTGACATATAGGTATTGGCTAGAGAGTCTGCTATTTGCTGAATTTCATTTTTCAATTTGTTCTGCAAATGACATCTCATGTCACTAGTCCCCAGATGGAATGGAAACCCAAGGAATGAGCCTGGCTTTTCCTGGAAAATGGATATACATGGCCTACCCATGAATATGGTCCATGCTGCTGTTTTTTTCTGGATTAAAACATAGTTTAAATTCCTTTGAGTATTCTTCTAAAATCATCTGTAATTTTGGTATCTGCTTTTTTGATGTCAGGAAAACTGTAATATCATCCATGTATTCAATGCAGGTCAATTTTTGACCTGTTTCTGGGATCTCCATTCCCTCAAATGCCTGTTGTAGTCAAACAAGAAGGGAATTTATATATAAAATGAATAAGTTGGCACTATGTGGGGACCCCTGTGAAAGTGATTTAGTTGGTGTGAAAGCTAGAAAATTCATGTTATTTAGGGTAATGTGAAGTTCATGATTTAAGAGTAAATTTGTTATAACATATATATGTGATTTTGGCATTTCAGGGTCAGTCAATAATTTCAACAGTATACATGTATCAACATTGTCAAAAGCTGAAGCAATATCCAGCTGTACAATAATTGGGCCGTATCTTTTCTTTTCTCTAACTGATGTCAAAATAGCCTTAAATAACATAGCAGCTTTTGTGGGCGATGAATGTTTTTTTTTTTTTTTTTTTTTTTTGCAAATTGAGCTGGAGAAATCATTGGCAAAATAAATGGTTCTATTTTATCTTTAATTAATTTCTCTAAAATCTTTATGGGCAATGGACTCATTGATATTGGCCTTATATTTGATAACAAAGGGATGGGCTTCTTTTTTTATTAAATGTCACCATCACAATCATATTAACTCCCTCCATTGTTATTATACCCTGCGATAAATAATTTTCCAGCTGGCACAGGCATTTGCTAATCAGCATGTCAAGATATTTTAATAAGAACAGTGGAATTCCAGTGCTTCCTGGGTGACAGTTGTTTTGCATTTCATTCATTATCATTATAAAATCATTTATTGCATAAGGTGATTCAATATCTGCCATTCCAAATACATTTGGTTGGTATTATATCAATTTTCATGGTCCCAGCTTAACTTTAAAATAGCTAAGAATTGGTAAGATCATATTATTTCCAGTAAATGTTTCATTGTTGATTTTAATTGCTAATGGCACTTTGATTTCTGGTCCCCTCCCTAATGCTCATCTAATGTATTGCTGAGTCCATGTGTGTTGATGCATTATGCATATTCTACTTTTTTATTTTTTAAATAGCACTTTAATATTTCACATGCCTTGTTATAAGCATTTGTTAGTATATGTATATGTCTCTGTGTGTGATGAGTAGGGGTTATCACTATAAGAATTTTATGAATTTGTTGTGCAAGCTTCAGCAATCCTGAGGGAGGTAGCTGATTTTTCACTATATGATTAGTGTTAAGTGACAAGATATTAATGTAACCCTAATATTGCTGTATTGGGTTAAAGGCCATTGAAGGAATCTTATTCCACATAATATAAGTCTCTGAAAAAATAAATTCAGGTGTTAAAGTTGGAATAAACATTCTTATTGTTCTAGTTAATGGCAGTCTAGAGACTTATATATTACTGAGGTCAATTTATATGAACTGAGCTGAGTGATCAGAAATTGATGATGGGATTAACTTTATGCTAATTAGATGATGAAACACTGGAGAGTAAAAACAAAGATCTATTAATGTTGAAAATCGGCCATTATGAAATGAAACAGCATCTTCAGATGAGAAACCCCTTGCACTCATCAATGGAACTGATAATTTAATTATCCACTTATTTACAAACTCATCATATGTTACATTGCAGTCTACAATCAAAATTGTTGGATTAGCTGTACATCTCAATGTTGAATTAATTGTGGCAATTATTATATTTATTTTATGTTTTTGCAATGTTATATAAACAAAGATTACATTTATTTTAATTATTTTGTGAAATAAAGTAATAATTAATGGATTTGCATCAATGTATATGATTTTAGTCTCTTCCTATCTTTCTTTTCTGTTCAATATTACCCTGAGTAACTTGCTGCATATTTGGCATTATTGTCTGAGTAATCTCAAAATTTGTATTGTTTCTAGTTCTTTGTTTTTTTAGTTAATTCCAGTTCTTTGTCCAAATTCATAATTCTATTGTCTTCAAAATATTGCTTCCCATCAACATTTGTTTTTGGTGTATGTTTGTCTATATTTTTTTCTAAAGCTATAACCGCATGCACTTGTATATCATTCCTTTTTTTTTTTTTACTTTTGTAATATTTATCTTAAGGCACACTTTTTCCTCCAACCTTAATGAAGAATCTAGAATCTCACCAATATTACTATTATCATTATTTACATCTACAGTTTCACTTTCTTGCTTATCTGTATTCATATGTGTTTGCATATAATTTTTTTTTCCTTTCCACTTTGTTGAGTTACCACATCAGATATCAGTATTTGCTTTATATCACTTTGTTTGTAGCTTGTTTTTTTTTTTTCATGTCTTTCTTATGATAAATCAAATCTTTTAATATTTTCATTCTTTGGCCAGTCTATAATCAAATAGCTTCTTTCTTTACAGCCAAAACATTGTGGCTTTAACTGTTTAATGTTTAGATATACCACTGCTCCCTGATGCATAATTTGTCTTGTAATTTCTTTTGGCTTAATATTTTGGTGCATCTTTATCTTAAAATTACAACAGTTGGTGTATATAAGTGTGGGTGTATCATTGCACAAGATTTGTTTAATGTATATGACATGTCCAACTAGTTGGAACATACTTTTGAAATCATAAAAGCT
The DNA here is from genome assembly GCA_028023455.1 of Epiperipatus broadwayi. NCBI lineage: Eukaryota > Metazoa > Onychophora > Udeonychophora > Euonychophora > Peripatidae > Epiperipatus > Epiperipatus broadwayi. Next base: position 1,205,554 of record JAQFVV010000279.1, read on the forward strand.
AAACCAAAAATATGCATTTTTAATGATTCCTGATCAAAAATTTTGGAGATTTTTATCTACAACAATTATTACGTTTCCACCCATTGTTTTATTTGTGATTTGAATCTCATTTTTTGATTTTCATTGAAAAATTGTATATCTCTGTATCACAAGTTTGTATATTCACCTATTTCTGATACTGAGTCCCATAAGTGAATCTTCTGTTAGTTTTTGATATAATAACTCTTTGTGAAATTTATATAAAGTTAGATTTCTGTCTGTAATTGCGAGCACTAACGATCTATTAGAAAATATTTTTTTAATGGAGTCAAATAACTTGTTCGGTACTGAATGTTGATTTTTTGAATTTCTTCTTCTATCCAACTATCTTTAGTTTGTTCTGTTAGATGATTAGGTGTCTCATCTTCATTTTCTAAACTTAGTTCAAAAATGTGTAATGAATTGGCTTTCCTAAATCTGCTTATTTGTCTTTCCCCTCTGTTTTTTTGTTCTCTTGCTGTATAATATTTTCTAATATTGCTTTTTGTGGTTTCATAGCAGCAATATTTGCATAATATTTTTTTCCTTACTGACTTCTGCAACTGATTTGACATCTGTATTGGTATTTATTTTACTAATAACGCAATTGTTATCTGCAGAAGCCATTTCAACAAGATGACTAGATTTTTTTAAGGACAAAATAATCATAAAAAAACTTACTTTGTTAACAGCATCTTTTGTTATAATCCGGAATTGTTTATACTTTTCAAAATTATAAGATTTTTAAACTAATAATTAGATTTTGTTTGCCTTTAATGAATTACATTCAAGAGCTTTTGTAATTTTATTATTATTATTATTATTATTATTATTATTATTATTATTATTATTATTATTATTATTATTATTATTATTATTATTATTATTATTATTATTATTATTATTATTATTATTATTATTATTATTATTATTATTATTATTATTATTATTATTATTTATTTATTTAAGGGTAAGATTATTATGCATTATTCTTTATTATCTCAGAAAGCTTTAAGAATGCTTAGATTTTGCAAATTTTTTGGGCTTCAACAATATAACCCTGTTGTTAATAGTTTTCAGCGTACTTTAGATTGTGTTCTTTGTAATGTACCAATAGTTAGTAATTTTCACTTTGTCTCTGTTTCTTTTCTAATTGATGTTCATCATCCACCTATCAAATTTTATATTAAGATATGTTATTCTAAAATTACTTGTTCTAATGTTGTGAAAAGGGATTATGGGAGGGTTAATTATGTTGATCTTTGTAGAAAATTTTCTGAAGTTGATTGGAATAATATGTACTCAATTAATGATGTGAATTTTTGCTTGGATTATTTTTTGCAAATTTTTAATGGTTTTATTGATGTATATATTCCTAATAAATTATCATTTAACAAAGGTTATCCTCTGTGGTTTTCATTTACTCTTATTAAGATTATTAAAAGGAAATCTTACCATCATAGACTCTATTTTAAGACACAGAATATAATTTATTATAATAATTTTATCAATTTTAGAAGATTGGATAAATATATCTATAAACGAGATTTACAAGAGTATATAAAACAAATTGAAATTAATATTTCTTCTAATCTTAGATAATTCTGGAATTTTGTTACTAATTCAGGCTTGGGTAAGAAAAAGGTTCAAATGACTCACGGTTCTGCATTAAATGCAGATGATTTTTCTAAACATTTTGCAGAGTTATACTTTTCACAACATGGGATTGATTCTAAAATTACATTTCCTGGCAATTTGTCTAGTGCTAAATGTACAATTGATCATATCTCTAGGGAAGATGTTATTGTAGCTATTAGGAGGCTTAAGACTCACTCTAGTTAAGGATGTGATAATATTCCTTCTTTTATTTATAAGGGGCTAGCCGAATTTATTGAAGTACCTCTTGCCTTTGTTTTTAATCTGTCTCTTAATTCTTGTACTTTTCCTAGTGTTTTGAAATGTGCTAAAATGGTTCCAATCTTCAAAAATGGTGATCAAGATTGTGTTTCTAATTATAGACCAATTTCTGTTTTGCATACCATTGCAAGAATTTTTGAGAGATGTATTTATAATAAAATTATTTCAGATGTGGGTAAGATAATTTCTTATTCTCAACATGGTTTTAGTCCTAATAGATCAATTGATAGTAATCTACTGACAATTTATGATCATATAGCTCATGCTATTGAAGATCGTCAAAGACTAGATGTTATTTATTTTGATTTGTCAAAAGCCTTTGATAAAGTTGATCACAGTTTCTTACTTCATAAATTACATAAAATAGGTTTCTCTAATAAACTTGTATATTGGTTTCAATCATTTCCATGTAGTCGTACAGCATATATTAAATTCAATAATAAAGTTTCATTTAATTTAAATGCAATTTAGGTGTTCCACAGGGTAGTATTTTAGCACCCATGCTGTTTAATGTTTATGTTAATGATCTTAATGATTGTTTGAGATATTCTTTTCTGTTAAGCTATGCTGATGACTGTAAGATTTTTAGAAGAATTGTATCAGTGAACAATTATGTTCTCCTTCAGAAGGATATTGATAACTTTAGTGCTTGGTGTCAGTCAAATAATATGACAGTTAATTTTGATAAATGTTCCTTTATTTCTTATTCCAAAAAATCTGAAGTTTTACAGTTTTATTATTATATCAATTCTCATAAAATTATTTTAGTTAAATGCCAAAAAGATCTTGGAATTATGTTTTCTTGTAATGGATTTTTTACTCCTCATCTTGAAATGATTGTTGGTAAAGCTTTTAAGGTTATGGGTGCCATTCTTAGACATGGTTATCAATTCAGTAATTATACTAAACAGAAATTGTTTTTTTCATTGGTTCTTCCTATTATTGAATATGGTTCAATAAATTGGAACCCTAGTTATTTGCAAGGATGTAACTTGTTGCAGTCTATTTCAAAGAAGTTTTTCAAATATGTTTCTTGGGAGGGTAAAATGATTAATCTTTCATCTAGACGAAAGTATAGGGATTTGAAATATTTTTATAAAATTGTTAATAAACAGGTTATTTTATCAGATATAGTTTCAACTATCTCAGTTAGGTCTTTGAGTTATGATACTAGGTCTACTTGTGTATATCAGATTCAAACATGCCGTTCTAATATTCTTAAATTTTCTCCTTTATTTAGGTTACCCTCTTTATACAATCAAATTGGGAGTAACGTTAATCTGTGTGACAGTGATTATAAGAAATTTTGTAATCTTGTTAAACTGAAATGTGAAGTTTGATTTTGTCTTTTAAATTTTACTTTATTATGTATACATTTATATTTTCATTTTATGTTATATGCTTTATTTTCACTTTTATTGTACATGCAAGCTGTAATTGGCTTTATGCTGTTGTTTTGCACTTAAATAAATGAATTGAATTGAATTGAATTATTATTATTATTGTTGTTGTTGTTATTATTATTATTATTATTATTATTATTATTATTATTATTATTATTATTATTATTATTATTATTATTATTATTATTATTATTATTATTATTATTATTATTATTATTATTATTATTATTATTATTATTATTATTATTATTATTATTATTATTATTATTATTATTATTTAACTTTTAAAATAGCTTTAAATATTTTTAAACCACTTACAAATTCTTAGAAACAAATTTTAATCTCTATAAACATTATTATGACAATTATAGTACTTAAATTTATCTTCATTTTTTTTAAGAAATTAGTGTTATTAGCACTTCTGCCCTAGTGAAAACGGTACAATAATATATATATATATATATATATATATATATATATTATATATACAATATATATATATATATATATATTATAATATATATATATATATATATATATATATATATATTATAACCTAATAAAATAAAATATATCGACTGATGCATTCGAATGATGACACATCCATTCTAACTCAATTTAATTTAATTTAAATATTCCATTTCTAAATTAATAAATAAATAACTATTACTTTGAGACTTTGATTAAATGAATATAGGTTTACAAATAAAAATGCAGACTATGCAAAGTGGTTGGTTAGTTATAAAAATTCAGCTGCAGAGATATGCAATTAAAAAAAAAAAGAAAACAATTAAAATCATAAAATAAATTATCATCAGTAAAATAAATAACTTGGGGAAGAGAGAGAAACTGTAATAATTTCCTAATTAATAATTTAGAATAAAAATAACATTATACCCTTCATGACAACACATTATCTGAGTTATGAGTGTTTGCACCTTTAAACAATAAGGATAACTTCTCATGTTTTTGTTAATGCTTTTTTAAAAAGATCTATTATATAAATTATTTGACAATATGATCTGAAAATTTCTTCCTTATACCACAATTGAAATTTTTTTTTTTTTTTCACCATAACAATAATAAAAATAATATTTTTTCTTTTTTAATATATAAAATAAGAATAATAATTTTAGGTTTTTTTTTTTTTTTTAAAAAAAAAATCCACAATATTGTGCTGTGACAACGAACAACATTTTTTTAACCTATAAGAAACATTCACTTCACTTAAAAGCTAATGTTTCCTCATATATCATAAAAACTACTATATTATTTAAATGGGTGATAAATATGATCAATAATGAACTGAATAATTACATAAAATTTGCAATAATACAGCCTTTTTATCCAGGATTTCAGCTAGAATAATAAAAATACAAGGGTACTTTTTGTATCCTTCCATCATCCATGACCCACAATAAATTAACTAAAACTAATTAATTCAATAATTTAACTAAAATTTAAGTGGACTAATGTGCATTTGGGGTTAATAACTTGGAAATAAATTCATTCTTACAATGAAATATTGTTTAGTCTGAAGTTTGCAATTCCCATAAAATAACTACAATCAAAATGAAATGTTCAGATCTGCATAAATTTGTCCATCTTGTATATTAAAATTTTTAAAGTTTGAAATGATTTAGGACTCAAGAAAAATGTTTTGCAAATATTTTGTAAACACACTTATACTTGGCATATAAAAAAATAATTGAAAATGAATATTGAAAAAGACTACAATTTATTACCAACACAGAACAAAACAAAATACACAAAATTATTAAATAATATAATATTGATACTACAAATACATTAAGGTGTCCTCCACCAGGGTATAAATTAAAATAATAAATTCCTATATGTTTGGAATCCAGCTAGTACACTGGAGTAATTACCTAAAACATGCAGCTTATTTACCACTGCACAGATTTATATTTTTTGTAAACTTTCTATAAAATAAATCTCTAACCTTTAATTATATGGCTAACTAATTTTTGTATTACTGTTATGATATAAAATAGACAAAAGTAATAGCATATTATTTGTGTAACCTAATAAACTGAGTTCAAATAGAATTATTTTAAAATATTAAAATTGTTACTAATAAAGTTAACCAATTTACAGTTTATAATTAGACAAATTATGACTAAGTATGAGTCATTTATCAGAATTTCCACTCACCAATTTATGTATAACTTAATGTCCACATAAATTATGATAAATATTTTAATTATCAATATCTTAATTCAAGCTAAGAATATTTCTTAACTATTGATAACACTAAAACATTGTGTTTGAATAGTCCCTTAATAAATAAGCATTTTAAAATATGCAGTTTTATATTAATTTTACTCCATTTGTTGGCTTGTGAACTACCAGCAATGCTCAGTAGCACAATACAGTTATTGATCCCAATTACTAAAGCACTACTGATGATAAAGTGCACCGTGATGAACTAACCCCTCAAATCCATCATTTATCCTTGCCATAACTTTTAAACAGAGCACAATAATGTACACCTTCTATGGTGGAAAGATATATTTAATTTCACATGAGGAATGCAAAAATAACAACTAATGTTTGCAGAGTAAAATATACACTAAAGCTTTTGGTGGTTTCTAGCCAATTTCTCAGGCATAAAAATGTAGTATTAAACTCTGTCTCAGCACATAAAGAAAAAAACCCACACAACAGATAAGCTTCTCTTGGGAATAAAACACATTAATTATACTAAATATTATGTATACTCTGAATCATCATCTTCATGGGACTTGATCACATGGACTACCAAACATACCATAGCACTATATCAAAACTAATTCTCTCATGGAAAATAAAGTGTTTTGGGGAGAGCATCTCCATCCCACAAAACAAAATACATTATAAATATTAAAATATGCTAATATTAAACATATACCAACTCTACACTTAGGCAAGATAGAAAACATACTAATAATAAAAAAACCTATATTCAAATGTATACTTCAATCAAAACACACTAATAATAATAAACCTACATTCAAATGTATACTTCAATCAATATCTGAAACCAATAAATTAAAATACACATGTCTCAGCCATGGATGACTGTACATAACATACAGAAAAGTATAACAGATTTAATTTTAATCAAGGAATATTTGAGAGCAATGTATAGATTAAAAGCTTAAATTAAATAAAATGAACATATTATTAAAGACTAATTGTTACTAAATTATTTAATTAATACAATATAAATTCTGTTGATTTTCAAAAAAAATATATTGTTATAGCATTTTTTTTTTATTAAATGGTTTCTTCTGATAAATTTAAAGTATTGTTTTACTCATTAAAAATATATAAAACATTTTTCTTTAAATACCTAGCAGGCAAAGTTCATTTTTTCCAGTTGCATGTAATAAATCAGATATATTTCATAGGTATCACTTCATATCAAATATAAACTTAACCCAAAGTAATGATAGTAAAACCTATACTTGTCATTGCAAGATCCTTAAAATATTATGTAATAAATATAAACTTTAACATACATTAATATTATAAAACAAATAAAATTTTACCAATTAGTTTTTTGTTTAAAAAAACAGTAAGAAAGTAAATACACATTATCTCATTAGCAGAACTATTTCTCTTCTGAGCTGTCTATCCAGGGGAAGAGTTTCCATCCAGTGACATTCTTCAAATCACTGAAAGTAATAAACACATTTTTTCCCTAATGAAAAGTTTTTTTTTCTTTGGAAATTATAATAATAAACATGTAAAAAAAGTAGTGAAAATGAAGCTTAATTCCCAATTGGATTATAATGATAAAGATCTGGATCTTAAAAAATGAATATTATAACATTGACGATAAACATACCAATTATTTGAAGAATATATGTATAGTTAGCTGGCTAAAATATTGAAGAAAATGCACACTTTTTCCTAGAGATTAGTATTATAATAAATGCTGTTGAATTAGAGAATAAATGAAGCTACAAGATATCCATTATGCACACAATATAAAATACAATCTAATTTTACTCTCAGGTCACTAAAAAATATAATTAAGTTGTCTTTTATAATTTTAGCACTTTACTTTTAAATAAGTTTTTTTTTTCAAAGAATGCGCATATATTTAATTTTTACATTCATTTCATATAAGACTTTTTTAAAAAAAACACAGATATAGAATTTATTATTATTTTTTCCAAAATTGTTCTCCTTAGATGATTATTAATAAGCCAAACATATTTCAATGTACAAAACATGCATTCATTTTTTTTTTATAAAAGCAGACAATATTTTAAAAAAAAAAAACACAGGAAAATGTCTCTAGTTTTTTTTTTTTTGTAATATTTCCTTTATTTATTTATTTTTTATATCAGAAAAATATTAATAAAGAAACATAAGTCATTAAATAATTAATTCTAACTTCAAAAAACATTTGTTTTCCTTACTTTAGATAAAAGAAGAATTTTATTTATACTTTTGATTAATTCCTCCATTTTAGTTTTGTTTAAAAAAATCTAACTTTTAAGACGTGATAATTAATAATGCAGAATATTTTAAATGGTATAAATAACATAAATAACAGAAAGTCTTGCCACAATTTTTACCCGAGCATTATGGATGAAATTTCAATTATATTACAAATTTATTTTTACAAAACTAGAAAATAATAATGTTATAAAATTTTAGTTCTGTAATCTATCAAGAAAAAAAGCGACTATATAAAAAACAAATGAATTGAGTATTTATTGGTCATTCATTTGACCCCAGTGACCTCTACCAAAAAATCATTTGATTACAACATAAACAAAAAAAAAAAGATTGTATAACTTATTAAAATCATGTGGTTTTTAATATTATATAAAATGTATTACAAAACAGTTTAATAAATGAACATAATAAATACATTCAAATCAACAATAATTATCTGTGATTGCAATTACACATGAAATAATTTTCTTCAAAATAAATTCATCAGAAGTTACTTTTTTTTTTTAAAAAAAAAAAAAAACAATACTACCTTAAAAATTATTTAATTGACATTTATGTTTTTTTTTTCTTTATATAACCATTTAAAACTAAATACAGTTTATTTCATTTGTTGTAAATTATATTAACTTTCTCTTATATCAATATCTTACTTAGATTATTCTGTCATTTTAAAAACATGATATTGCATTTGGGAACATATTGTTTATTCACATAAACTATGTCCAAGTAAAAGGGATAGCACACTTTATTAACCAAATATTATTTCTTTTCTTTTATTTTTTATTTATCTAAAGAATAACATCAATTTCATGCATAAATATTGTTAAATGAAACCAAGTGCCAAAAGCACTTGGTTGTAATATTAGGGATTTCTGTTAAAAGTTAAAACATCAATTTTATGTATATATCATATTAAATATGTGAACATTCCAATACATGTGTTTATAAGTGAATAAAAATATGAAATGTTCTTTTAAGTGTAAATTGTTTGATATATTTGCCTATTTATACAAAATTATTTTGTAAATGAACTTTGCTTCATATCTATAATTTTACTTCAAATCATTTTCACATTTATAGAGTGTTTACTGGTTGTATTACTAGATATTTTAGCTGTTAATTAATAAGTACACTTTTTCATGTAAATATCATACTTAGCATGTGCAATTAATTATCTATGTGTAATAAAGACAAGGTGACTCCATATCTCCAAAACTCTTTACAGCAGTGCTGCAAGAAGTATTTTGTGGATTAAAATGGGAAACTAAAGAAGTGAAAGTAAATGGAGAGTATTTAAGTCATTTAGATTTCGCAGATGATGTAGTTGTTTTTTGCAAATAATGCTTCAGAGCTGCAGGAAATGTTGCAGGAGTTAGCAGATGAAAGTAGAAAAGTAGGACTAAAGATAAATGTTAAAAAGACTAAAATAATGTTTAATCGATTTGCTCAAAGTATGAAAATAAAGATTGATTATGAAGAATTAGAAGAAGTTAACAGTTACAAATACCTTGGTCAGATTATTAATACAGATGGAAACATAATTGAGGAAATTAATCATAGAATTAAACTTGGCTGGAGTGCTTTTGGTAGAAATAACTTGATACTAAAAGGAAATATGCCTATGTGTTTGAAAAGGATGGTTTTTAACAAATGTGTTTTACCAGTTCTTACTTATGGATCTGAGACTTGGACACTTAATAGAAGAGCAATACAGAGACTTCAGACCACTCAAAGGAGTATGGAGAGATTTATGTTGGGAGTAACACAAAGAGATCGAAAATGCAATGTATGGGTAAGACAACAAACAGGTGTTACTGACCTTATTGAAAAAATTAAAAGATTGAAATGGAGTTGGGGTGGACATATTGCTAGAAGAGATGATAATAGATGGACAATTGAAATTTTAAACTGGATTCCAAGAGATTGTAAAAGACCCAGAAAGAGGCCACATGTGAGATGGATGGATGAAATAAGAAAATGTGCAGTGGTGTTGTGGAGAAGAGAAGCTAAAGATTGGAGAAGATGGATTAAACTTGGAGATACCTCTATCCTGCAGTGAATTGATAATGGTTGTTGTTGATGATGATGAATAAAACAGAAACTGATTTTTTTGTTTAAAATTGGTTGACATTTTTTTTTTCTTTTTATTTCAAAAAAACAAAGTAAAAGAGGTCATTATTCAAAAGAAGCTTATAGTTGCAAGCAGAAAACTGTGAGCATTGCTTAAAACATAATAGCATTCCATCCTCCCAATTTCATATTTAAAAAACTAACTAAATTATTTAAAATATAAATGTATCCTAACACTTTCATGGAGATTTTTTAAAAATGTGTAACATTTTTAATGAAATATATTGAACTGAACTTTATTAAATCTCAATTTTAAAATGTTATTAAAATGTTTTTAAATTGAAAAATATCTATACAATCCTTCTACGAATATTATTTAAACAAATGACCATTTTAAGAAGAATTTTTAAATTTGAAATTAAAAAAAATATTCACTATTATTCCATTCTCTGTTCTGTATCTAAAAATTATTTAGTCTATTGAATGACTAATAAGAATTATTAAAATATCTATAATGTTTATTTTTTATGTTTAATAATTAATATATATATTGTAATGGAACGTATATGAGGCAGCCCACGATTGGGCAAGCCAAATGTAATGGAAACTATATGGTAGCTTACGATTGGACAAGCCAAATATAATGGAATGTCTATTAGGTATTCTATTAAAATTAAAGAATGAAGAAAAACAAAATTATTCCAGTTATATTTAAATAAATTGTTTAAATGCCCTTCCAGCTAGCTATACATAAAACAAATCTAAAATCATGTAAAGCAATGAGACCTATCTTTATAATTTATTTTTAAGGTTGATGTGACTAACTAATCAAATATATATATCAGAAACAATAGGACTTTTACTAAATTCAAATATACACATCTAATTATGTAAATTTATGTACCTCTAAATATGTGAATGAATAATAATATGTGTAAGTGACCTACAAACCAAATAATAAATGAAATATGAAATTATCTTTTATTAAATTGTAAATTCAATTAATTTAATAATAACTTTGGCATTAAAAGAAAATAAGAATAATATAGTATCGCTTTTTTAAATAATTACAAAGGCATTATTTATAAAAACAAATAGTACATCCTTTATTTTATGTTATAGTTCAACTTTAAATAATATTGATGTTTTAAATATAAATACAAAGAATAACTATATGTATATACTTGTAATAAGTATATATAGATTAAATATATAAAGACATATTTTTGCCTAACCATTATAATATAAATATAACAATTCATATATAACTTCAACCTATAAATTACATTTTAAGATTTTTAAATTATTTAAGATAATTGTCTGAACATCTGTTATACGTCTAATATTATTATAAAACAAGATGCTTAAATTGACCACTTATAAAACGTTGTATTTTATAATAAAAAAAAAATAAAAGTAAATAAAAAAAAATATATCAATCTCAAAAATATATTTATATATTACTCATACATATATAAAATTATTAAATACCTTTTAAAGTTCATTTAGCTAATTTTCCTTTCCAAAAAGTTAATTTATTCCATGAGTTCTTTTATCCGTTTACTTTTGATTATTAGAATGCATTCTATTGAAAGGCGAAGAAATTATTATATTAAAGAAAATTGTTAATCCTTAGATATATGCATATTTTATCCGTTTTAAAATTTCCTTCCTTTTTAAAAAATAAATAAACCAATTAAAATGTTAAATCCAGCATGTTAATTCCAATTACTTCCAAATTATGATTAAATTGATGATTATACATTTAAGATAGCTATATCTAGTTTCAACTCCAGACGCAACAAAATTTATACATTGAATTTTTTTAGTTGTTCCATTGAAAATTGCCTTGGAATAAATGAATGTGATGACGCAGCTCCTAGCTGCAATATATTTTTTCTTAGCAAGCCATAATTTATGTATTTACCATAAGATGTATATGTTATTTCAGTATTTTGAAGAATAGTAAATTTTATAGAACTAAAGTACAACAAAATCTTTATTTTTCAGTTGTTTGTTCTATATCTATTTCAATAAAAATATATATAATAATAATGGCTTCCTTATTGTTGTTGCTGTTGTTCCATGCGCCAGCAGATGCTATTTTAAAACTCATGTTATATATGTTCTCTTTTTAAAACAATTAACATTAAAATAAAAATAAAATATCAAGTATATATATATAATATTAAATTGAAAATTTGACATCTTTAAAAATATACATAAATAATTATTTATTGCATTTAATAATCATTATAAATAAAATAATTTTTTTATAATCAATAATTTATATGTCCTTATTTATTTCAATAATTAAATGTTTATAACGATGTACTATCAATATATATAAATAAAATAATAACTTCAAATAATAATTATATTTAATAAACATAAAAGAAAAATGTAAATATTTCATATGTAAACATCAACTTAAAGAGATTTTTTTTTAATAACAAATGACAATTTAAAAAAAATATAATATCGACTTATCGATATTTACAATATATATATATATATATATGATAAACAAAAATGCAAGTTAAAAAACTTGCTAACGCTTGTATTTATGTCCACAGATGGCGTCCTACCAAAAACACCTATCAAGCGTATTTTCGTTTACATAAACGTCAGAGTAGTTAGTATTCACTATCTCTAACTATAATTCCACTTTCAGATCATGATTTCAAGCTATTTGCTATCGTCAGTGAAAGACAGGAATAAAGAAACTAGATCTAAATACAAACTCTGAGCGTTTATGAAACAATTTCTATTCAGCTTGCAAGCGTGAATTTTTTAGACACGTAATGTCTTCAAACTCAGCATAGCAAACCAGATAGCTATATGGGTCTGATCTCAGTTCAGCATCACCACATAGTAGAAGCCTCTGCAATCTATATCATTGCAAGAAAGACCTCAAAGGTACATTTATGATAAACAAAAATGCAAGTTAAAAAACTTGCTAACGCTTGTATTTATGTCCACAGATGGCGTCCTACCAAAAACACCTATCAAGCGTATTTTCGTTTACATAAACGTCAGAGTAGTTAGTATTCACTATCTCTAACTATAATTCCACTTTCAGATCATGATTTCAAGCTATTTGCTATCGTCAGTGAAAGACAGGAATAAAGAAACTAGATCTAAATACAAACTCTGAGCGTTTATGAAACAATTTCTATTCAGCTTGCAAGCGTGAATTTTTTAGACACGTAATGTCTTCAAACTCAGCATAGCAAACCAGATAGCTATATGGGTCTGATCTCAGTTCAGCATCACCACATAGTAGAAGCCTCTGCAATCTATATCATTGCAAGAAAGACCTCAAAGGTACATTTATGATAAACAAAAATGCAAGTTAAAAAACTTGCTAACGCTTGTATTTATGTCCACAGATGGCGTCCTACCAAAAACACCTATCAAGCGTATTTTCGTTTACATTACGTGTCTAAAAAATTCACGCTTGCAAGCTGAATAGAAATTGTTTCATAAACGCTCAGAGTTTGTATTTAGATCTAGTTTCTTTATTCCTGTCTTTCACTGACGATAGCAAATAGCTTGAAATCATGATCTGAAAGTGGAATTATAGTTAGAGATAGTGAATACTAACTACTCTGACGTTTATGTAAACGAAAATACGCTTGATAGGTGTTTTTGGTAGGACGCCATCTGTGGACATAAATACAAGCGTTAGCAAGTTTTTTAACTTGCATTTTTGTTTATCATAAATGTACCTTTGAGGTCTTTCTTGCAATGATATAGATTGCAGAGGCTTCTACTATGTGGTGATGCTGAACTGAGATCAGACCCATATAGCTATCTGGTTTGCTATGCTGAGTTTGAAGACATTACGTGTCTAAAAAAATTCACGCTTGCAAGCTGAATAGAAATTGTTTCATAAACGCTCAGAGTTTGTATTTAGATCTAGTTTCTTTATTCCTGTGTTTCACTGACGATAGCAAATAGCTTGAAATCATGATCTGAAAGTGGAATTATAGTTAGAGATAGTGAATACTAACTACTCTGACGTTTATGTAAACGAAAATACGCTTGATAGGTGTTTTTGGTAGGACGCCATCTGTGGACATAAATACAAGCGTTAGCAAGTTTTTTAACTTGCATTTTTGTTTATCATAAATGTACCTTTGAGGTCTTTCTTGCAATGATATAGATTACAGAGGCTTCTACTATGTGGTGATGCTGAACTGAGATCAGACCCATATAGCTATCTGGTTTGCTATGCTGAGTTTGAAGACATTACGTGTCTAAAAAATTCACGCTTGCAAGCTGAATAGAAATTGTTTCATAAACGCTCAGAGTTTGTATTTAGATCTAGTTTCTTTATTCCTGTCTTTCACTGACGATAGCAAATAGCTTGAAATCATGATCTGAAAGTGGAATTATAGTTAGAGATAGTGAATACTAACTACTCTGACGTTTATGTAAACGAAAATACGCTTGATAGGTGTTTTTGGTAGGACGCCATCTGTGGACATAAATACAAGCGTTAGCAAGTTTTTTAACTTGCATTTTTGTTTATCATAAATGTACCTTTGAGGTCTTTCTTGCAATGATATAGATTGTAGAGGCTTCTACTATGTGGTGATGCTGAACTGAGATCAGACCCATATAGCTATCTGGTTTGCTATGCTGAGTTTGAAGACATTACGTGTCTAAAAAATTCACGCTTGCAAGCTGAATAGAAATTGTTTCATAAACGCTCAGAGTTTGTATTTAGATCTAGTTTCTTTATTCCTGTCTTTCACTGACGATAGCAAATAGCTTGAAATCATGATCTGAAAGTGGAATTATAGTTAGAGATAGTGAATACTAACTACTCTGACGTTTATGTAAACGAAAATACGCTTGATAGGTGTTTTTGGTAGGACGCCATCTGTGGACATATATATATATATATATATACTTGCATTCTATTTAACAAAATAATTTTGATGAAATATCAAATCCTACTCTGCTGCCATAAACATGTTTTAATCATTTACAGGTTAGATATTCACTTTTAAATTATATTCATTACTTATTGGAGAAGTAATTATAATGTGTGTCAATGTAAGCAGTTATTTATTTTGTAAATTATTAATGTATGCTAATTTGGTTTCTTTAACAGTGCTAGTATTTTTTATTTTGATTTAGTAATTTATTTTGATAACACTTTTAACATTATATTTTAAAAGATAAATACTTTACTATTAATTAAATTATTTATTATGCTAAGATAATGAGGTATTTCCTAATTATTAACATTTTCATCATTTGTTTTTGAGTGTAATTTGACTTTTTGTTTGTGATCACATGATTGCACGATTTTTTTCGTCATTTCCTAATTATTACAATTTGCAAAATATTGTTTTTTTTTTTTTTTGATATGCTATAAATTAAAAGTAAAATACTTCTGTACTCTTTAATTATTACACTAGTTTTTTGTTATTTTTTAATACTAATACTTAATATTTAAACAGCATTAAACTGTTGCACATGCATTTTGCAGATTTTAACTATAAATGACTGAATACACTTCAAACATGTGTTTGAAGTGTTAGTATTCAGTCATTTATAGTTAAAATCTGCAAAGCGCATGTGCAACAGTTTAATGTTGTTTAAATATTACAGTTTATAAACATTGCACTATATAAAATAATTGAATTATTAATACTTAATAAATATTATTTTTTGATATTTGATTTTTTTTTGGTCACATGATTCACTAATGATTTTTTTTTAATGATTTTTTAATTAGTAATATTTTTTATATTAGATTTTGAGAGTTTTTTGTATATTTTGGTCAAATGATTATGCTTGTTTTTATGAGGGTTGTGGGGTCTTCTAATGAAAATTGTATTTTAACTATATTGGATAACATAATGAAAATATTTTGTATCGATAACAAAACATTATCTAACATTCTTTATCAATTTATTAATCAGTATCTCAAAATTAATATTTTAAACAGGCTAATATAGTTGCAAATTAATTAGTAAATGGAAACACTATTATACAAATAATGATAAATCCTCAGCTAAGTGTATTGATATTCTACAATTAGTCTGGACAGGGTATTAGTTGACAAAGACTACAAAGTTAGTTGAAAGCCGTTTTAAATATGTGAAGGTGAAAGTTTTTTTTTTGTTCTCCCCCCCAAAAAAAAATGATTACTGTATTTACTAATATTTAATTATAAGATTGTGTGTAATACTTTGAAAAAAGTATAGACATTGATTTATAATATATATATATATATATATATATATATATATATATATATATATATATATATATATATATATATATATATATATATATATATATATATATATATATATTATATATATTATTGTAAAACATACATGTATATGTGTACATATTACGACTTAAAATTTAAAAGAAAGAAAAAAATAAACATTTAAAAAAAATAAAAGTGACGTTAATTTATTAGGTAAAAATGAAAATATATTTTTACTTTTATAAAATCAAGAGGCAGGTGTAGAATCGATTAACATGTAGGAATTTATTTTAAATTTCATATTTAAAAGAAACCTTATCTTCTTTCGTTTAACTAAATAGAAATTTCAATGAATTATATAAAAAATTATAAATTATAAATGTAACTGTAAAAGTAACTATAAAGTTACTTTTGAAGGACTTTCATGTATGAATACTAACTAAAAGTAATTAGCAATCGAATTAAAGATCTCTAATAGGTGTAAACTATCTGACCACATGAAATTTAATAAAAGTGGGTATTTCCAATTGATTAGATAGTAATTTGATCAAAATTTTAATTAATTTTTTTTTGAAGAAAAAATTAATTAATTAAAAAAAATGAAAATTAATTAATAATGCAGTCAGGCAAATAATGGATTACTAAGATATATAAGCTACCAATTTTCTCTTCTTTGTTCTTCATTTTTATTCTCATTTTGATTTTTATTCTTATAACAAGTTTTACTGTAAAAAGTATATAAAATTTGCTGAGTTTTGCTATTAGTTAAATTAGTAATGTACCATCAGTTATTTATTCTGTTGCTGGATTGCTATACCAAGTTTATGGTCATCAATTAAATATATATAACAATATTCTTAGCCATTTAAAAATTACCATGACTTGACAAACCATCACAGGACTGTTCATTCGAGTTTAACCATATGCTTTCTTAAACATCTGATGTCTGATATGTAGTAAAGACTTCTGTCAACAATTGCTGCAATCTATGTCTATTAATATAAATGTATTATCCCACAATACCCAGATATGTGTCAATGCAGACTAGATAAGCATCACCCTCCAAAAAAACAGGAGTGCCACTAGTGAATTTCATTACCTTTGAGGAATAGAGGAGTGATCAATCCAGAAATAAAACTACAAAAATTAAAACTTAAGTAAATGTAAATCGGTAATCCAATGTCTACACCAAACTAATATTCTTTGAAATTTTGTAATTAGGCAAATTGGGTTGGTTACCCTTACTTTGTATATATACTAATTCTTAACAAAGAAAGCCATAACATGTTGTTTACATTTGTTGTGTGTGCTTATAATAAATATATTATTTTACTTTGTCAATATGGCTTTGTTTTCTCTATCTTCATACCTCATCATATAATATTTTAATTAACTTATAATAATATTAAGCAAATTTAAAGTTAATTATATATGTGTGTTATAAATATGCTTGTTCTGAAAGTCTGACTAAAACCAGTTTCTTAATCTTTGTGCTAGCTTTGTAGTGTGAAGTGCTGGAAGCATTATGAACTTTTTCTTTGAGAATATTTTAATTAGTCTTGGCTATATTGTGCCAAAGAGTCATCCAATTCAATTTAAAATATCCTCAAAAAATTATTTGCTACCTGGAATTACAGAAGAGTTTAATGGTCTGGAAATGTGACTGTGTGTCACTTATTTATACCTCCTAAGTAGGATTGTTCATATGTATGATAGAGAAAAGTATTATCCATATTTAATCCCTCTTCTTGATATGATAAAATCCACGGATCACACAAAATATTAATTTTAAAATATCAACTTTAATGTAAATGATATTGTATGTTATTGTACTTAGTGGCATTTTTGTTATAAATAGAAATCAAAGGGAATGCTTGTAAATGTGGGTACCTAGAATACCCATTTTAAATATTTTCGTTATAAATAGGCATCCAACATGGGTTTCTGAAACGCACATTAAAAATGTCATTATTATAATACTTTAGTGTTCAACATGAGTGCCTACTCATTCCATTATAAATATCACTCCAACATGTGCATCCAAATTTTTTGCTTTAACTGTTGTCCAATGCAACGTCCTGAATTAACAATGTGAATGCCTTAAGAATTCCATTTCCTTTCGATGTAATATAAACATTAAAGCAAGTAATAGTTAATTATCAAGATAAAGTAGTAACTATCAAAAAAAAAAATATATCAAAAAATAAAAGTTAAATTAGATGAGTGATGCAAGAGGGAACAAAATGACCAAAATTAAAATATTACTGGTTCCGCATATATATATATATATATATATATATATATATATATATATATATATATATATATATATATATATATATATATATATATATATATATATATATATATATATATATATATACACACTAAATAGAAACAGTAGATAAAAATATATTAAAGTGTGAGCAGATATATAAAAATAGATATATAAAAATAGCAATGGTAGAAATCATAAGAAATCAGGTAGAAGATATTATCAAATAAAAAAAGTAAATTAGAAAGTCATTAACCATCATAATATTATTATTTAAGAATAATAATAAAACAAAATATGGTAAATGCATATTAAAGCACAAATTAAAATGGAAGCTCAAGACAAAAAAAAATAGAAAATGTTTCCAAAAATAAACAACAACAACATCAAACTAAAAAAGGGAAGTGTCAAATAAGTTGAAATCAATGACATTGTAATGATGATAAATAAAATACTGAATAACTAAATAATCAACAATATTAAGCAGCTGAAGAAATTTAAAAAACAAACTGAATAACTTATAAATCAACAAAAAAAAGTAGCTGAAGTAAGTAAAAACCAAACTGGTCAACTTATAAATTAAGAAACAGAAGTGATGAAAATAAAATAGAAAATAAATGACAGAAATAAAAAATTAAAATGACAAGCTGAAATGCTTGAAGAATTACAGCAGCTAATTAATTCAGGGTACAAGAAATTGAAAGAACACCTTATGATAAAAATCAATGTAAATATAAAGTAGATTGAAAGACAAATAGAAACAATGTACCAAAAATTAGAGAAATTTTAAGTAGTACAAGGCAAAAAATAGAGTTGTTATAATAGGTAGTAACAGAAAATAAACTAGAGAATAAAAGAGTAGAAGAAAATATAATAGGATTAATAAATAATTTAGATGGGTGGATGGATAAAATTGAGTTTAGCAGTAGACAAAATGATACACATAAGAAAACTGGAAAATGTAATATTGTAACTGTGAGCAGGAGATCATGATTATAAGCATCTAGATACAAAATAATAATCCTGAAATTGTAAAATAATTTCTGAAAATAAGAATCATTCCATGTTTTGTAGGGAAGACCACCACAAAACATATTAGCAGCTTGAAACAATATTTCAGTTTGAAACAATTGTCATAATTTATATCACCTGAAATTATCTGCAGGGCACTTTCCTGAAATGATGGGACCTCCTCTTTAATAAATGAACAACATTTTACAAATATAAAAAGGGTCTAATAGCAAGATACTGGAATGAAGAACATTGGGAAAATATTAGGTACCAAGAGTTGCAGCATAAATGTTAATTTGGTGAGCTTTTTATTCCCATCTTCCATGGAAAAACAGCCAAATTATATACTTTTACAACAAGCCCACTATCTGAACAAAAAGTTATTATGATAGTGTGGTACAATTCACTGAAAAAATACATTTGAACAGATTCCCAAATTACTGCATGATTTTGATAGCAACAGATTTAGTTACAAAGTCAAAAATAATGGAATTAAACTCCAACTAAAACAGCCAACAATAAATATCATAAAAATTTACTTTAGGACAAATTCCTGGAGGAGATTGAGAAAGAGATGTTTTTTTGTTTTTTTTTTTCCAGTAGACCTCAGAGAACAAAAATTTCCATGCAAGGTGGAAGTGATTCAGATTTCCCTCATATAAAACAGTATTAGAATCCAAGAAGTAATTTAAAATACCCCTGCATAAGTGACTTCTTCAGAAAATATTATAAAAAGAACCACTTGATTAAAGCTAAATTATGTTTTAAAAATACAAATGTTTTCTAATGGAAAAAAAATTCTTTGCATTTTCATCCAAAAAGCTTTTTTAAAAAAATAAATGTAACTAATAAATATATATCTAAATCAGATTACAATGTACAAGAGTTTTAGAGAAACCCATCTTATAATGATTTATACATATCAAAGCATTTCAAAATAAATAGAAAAAAACACACATCCAAAAGAAAAAAATAAAGAAAATAATCATAAATATTATATCTTAATTGAAATAATACAAGTTATGTCATTTATTTTAGTACATGTCAAATGATGAATAAGGAAATTATAGATCAAGATAAATGTGCATTTATTGGTGCATGTAAAAATTCCAACATTTATTTTTGCCTTTAGTTAAGCTGTTTTTTTCATGAAAAATTGATGCGAAGATGGGTCTGTGCATCAAGTTTATTTATAATGATGATGCACCCGTAAAGAATGTCTTGAAATAATTAAACTATATCTGGAAACAAAATTTTCAGCACATTAATAAGTAAAAATATTGTAAGCTGAATTCACAGTTTTCAAATACCGGTTTTTTAAATGCATTGCATAAAATTTGACCTATGCTGTAGTTATGACATCCTTAAAAAAATTAAAGATGATTTAAGCAATACAGAATTGAATTCTTATGTTGGATACCTCTCTGTCGACTTGCTCTTTGAAAATGTTACTCATTATGATACATGTCTTCAAGGAAATATGATTTTTCTAGTTTAAAAATACAAAAGTAAAGAATTAAAATGGGCAATACCTAAAGCTAAAAAAAAATTCTGCAGTTTTACTCCTAAACTGAGAAGAAATTAATGTGACATATACGGATATATGTGTGCCTAAAAATACTTAAAAAAGTTAGAAAGAAAAAAAAATTTGAAAAATAAAAAATAAAAAAAGACAGTTAATTTATTACATAAATATGAAAATATATTTTTTTTCTTTTATAAAATCAAAAGGCAAGGTTAAAAGCTATTAAAATGTAGAAATTTATCTTAAATATAACTTTCAAAAGAACTCTTATCTGTTCTCTTTTAACTAAAAAGAAAATTCCAATGGATTATAAAAAAAAAAAAAAAAGAAACAAAAGAATAAATTATAAAAGTAACTGTCAAAGTAACTTAACTGCAAAGTTACTTTTGAAAGAATTATGCATATAAATAATAAATGAAACTAAGTAGTTGACAATCTAATTAACGACCTCAAATTTGTGCAATTTATCTAATCAGATGAAAATTATTAAAAGTGGGTATTTCCAACTGATTAGATAATAAATTGATCAAAATTGTAATTATATTTTTTTGATAAGAAAATTAACTAATTAAAAAAATGGAAAAATAATTAATAATGCAATTATGCAGACAACAGATTACATAGGTATATAAAGCACCAATTTTCTGTTATGTGCTGCTCATTTGATTTTCATTCAGTTAAATCAATAATGCATCATCAATTATTTATTCTATTGCTGGTTTGCTATATCAAGTTCACAGTCAACAATCAAATATATAGCAATATTTTCAGACATTTAAAAATTACCATGCACTGATAAACCACCAAGGGGTGTTTATTCATGTGTCACCATCATCATTCTTCAACGTCTGATGCCTGACATGTAGTAAAGACCTTTCCATTACTGTTAATATTAATATATTTGCCAACAACAACAAGATTAACACAGACTAGATAATCATCAGCCATAAAAAGAAGATACAAGTGTCATTAGTGAACTCAATTACCATTGACAAAGAGAAGAGTGATCGCTCCAGAAAAGAAGCTACAAAAATAAAATAAAAAACATGTGTAAATATAAATCTAAAATACAATATCAAGACAAACTGATATTCTTTGAAACGTTGTATTCAAGCACAATATGCTTATTTAATCTTACTCTAGAAATATACTAATCCTTAACATAAAATGCCATAATATGTTAATGTGCTTTTTTAGTTGTGTGTAAATAAACATGTTATTTTAATTTGTCATCATGGCTTAGTTGTTTTTTCCATACCTCACCATATAATATTTTAATTAGCATGCAATAGAATTACAGAAATTTAATATTAATTGTATATGTGTATTATAAACATACTTGTTCTGATAGTCTGATTGAAACCATTTTTTTTACTCTTTATGCTAACCTAATAGTATCAAATTCTGGCAATATGTTGAAGTCATCTTTTGAGGATATTTTAATCACTCTTGGTTAGATGGTGCCTGGTAATCATCCCATTCAAATAAAAATATCCCCAGAAGAACTGTTTGCTTATGCAGTTATAGAGGGTTTTAATGGTCTGAAAATGTGACCATGGATCATATATTTATACCCCTTCAGTCTGCCTGTTAGAATGGATAGTAGGGAGAAATATTATCAATATTTACTTCCTCTGTTGAAATAACAAAATCCACTGTCTGCATAAAATATTTATTAATTCAGAAATGTCTATTTGATGTAAACAATATACTAAGTTATTGTAATTAGATACATTTTTATTATAAATAACATCTAATGTAGATATCTATAATGCCCATCATAAATGCCATTTATGATATAAATAGCACCTAATATGGGTGCATAAAATGGCCATTATAAATATCATTTTTGTTTTAAATAGTGCTCAACCCAAATGCCTGAAATATCCATTATAAATGTCAGTTGTTTTTTTTTTTTTATAAATAGCATTCAATGTGGCCAATATAATATAATTATTGTTATAAATTGTGTCTGACATGATTGCCTAATGTTTCCATCATAAATATTACTGCAACATGGGGGCCTTTAAATTTAATTATAAATGTTTACTAATGTAAGTACATGAATTAACAAGGTGAGTTGTGCAATGTATTCCATTTTTGACATTGAATGTAAAGTTACATGCAAGTAATTAGTTAACTACCATTATTAAGTGACATCTATCAGAATAAAATAAAATAATCGTAATAAAATAAAAGTTAAAATTGGTGAAAGATGTGAGAGGGGATATAGTCACCAAAATTAAAATGTTATTTGTTAAGCAAATATTATAAATAAATATATACTAAGTAAAAACAGCAGATAATATCAATATTAAAATATGGTTAGATATATAAAAATAGATATATAAAACAGCAATGACAGGAATCATAAGTAATCAGGTAAATGAGTTTAGAAGTGCATGTTATGGGAAATAAATAGTGAACACACCTATCAAATAAGAAAATTAATTAGAAAATAATTAACTATATTAATATTAATATTCAAAAGGAATAATTAAATTAAATAAAGTAAATTCATACTAGTGCACAATTGAAAATGGAATCTCAAGACAAAAAATTAGAAAATTTTCTGACCAAAGAACAATATCAAATCAAAAAAGAGAACTGTCAAATAGGTTAGAACTCAGTGATATTGTGATGGTGGTAACTAAAATGTTTAAAACATAAACTGAAGAACTGAATAACGAAAGAAAATGAATGTCTGAAGAAAGTAAAATCAAACTGAAGAACTTGTAAATCAACAAATTGAAGCAGCTGAAAAAAAATTAAAAAAAAAACAAAAAACAATATAATGACACAAATAAAAAATTAGGAAGTCAAGCTGAAATGCTTGAAAAATTACAGCAGCAAATTAAGTCAGGCTACATGAAATTAAAAAGAAATATATGATAAAAATCAATGGAAATCTAAAGCAGTTTGAAAGCCAAATTGAAACAACTTACCATGAATTAGAGAGATTTAAATTAGTATATTATGAAGGAATAGAGCTGCTACTGTAGGCAGTAACAGATAATAAACTGGAGAATAATAGGGTAGTATAAATTATAAGAATTGAAACAAATAATTTAGATAAGAGGATACATAAAATCCAAGTTAATCAGTAGACAAAATGATACACATAAGGCAAATGAAAAATTTAATATTAGTAATTGTGCACAGTAGAGAGTGTGAATATAAGCACATGGATACAAAATGATAATCCAGTATCATAATGATTTTAAAATCATAATCCAATTTCTGAACTTACATGGAGGCCACTAAAAACATATTAGTAGCTTGAAACAATACTTGATATAAAACAACTTAGTGAGAAAGTCATGATGGATTTCAGCTGCAGACATTTGCAGAACACTTCACTGGCTTGACTGGATTCAATGTTTAATAAACCAACAACTTCTTACAAGTACAAAAAATCCCTATGGGCTAGCATCCAGAGCAAAGAGTGTCAGTAAAATATTAGAGACCCAATATCACAGGATAAATGTTGATCTGGTAAGCCTTTCACTTCTTTCTTATAATGACAAATATCCAAATTATGTTCTTTAACAGGTATCTGAACAAGAGATTATTAGGACAGTGTGGCACAATTTCCCTTATAATTTATAACAATTGCTTATCAAGACAGAAAAAAAGACAGTTGAGAAGCTTGCTGAATTATAGAGTGCTTTTGATAGCATTCAACTTATCTTAAGACCAAAAATCAGGGACTTAATCCCCAACCAAAAAGCCAACAATAAAAGCTATGAAATTTTGTTATCAGACCAATTTTTGGAGGGAATCTAGAAAAAGTGATATTCCAGTAGCCCTCATAGAATGAAAAGATTCAGGTGAACTTGAAGTGACTTGGATTTTGCTTATGTGACACAGTATTACAACCCTAGGGGTGATTTATACTACCTCTCTCTGAGTGGGTATTCCAGAAAATATTGTGAAAAGAACAATCTGATGAAAGCTAAATTATCAATCATATAGTCCCACAGGATTGATTTAGAAATTATAACCTTAATTACATAATATTAAAATGAGTTAAAAAAAACAAAACATTAAAATAATTTAAAAATAAAAATATTTTCTAATGAAAAAAAGTGTTTGTATTTGCATAAAAATAAGCTTTTTAAAAAGAAAGTGCATTTAATTAGTTATTATTATAATCATAATCAGATTAAACCACTAAACATCACATGATAACTATTTCTTATGTTATCATATTAATGTTATTAAAATAGGCAAGACTTTCCATACAGTAGTGCCACTCAGTGCCAACCAGAATAATCAATGGATGCCAGAAGGATTGTGCATAAAGTTCCTATCTAGTCCTATTCATCGAATATCCCCAGATTAGTTTCTGGATTGTGGCATTTGTCAGTGAGGAGCTTTGGATCTGATGTGCAGTGCTCTGAGATCCAATGCTCCTCACTAACAAAGGCCACAAGCCAGAAACTAGTCTGGGGATATTGGATGAGTAGGCATTAGATAAGGATTTTATACACAAGCCTTTTGGCATCCATTGATTACTGCAGTTGGAACTGAGTGGCACTACTATATGGAGAGTTTTGCCTGTTTTAATTACAATCAGATTAATAACATACATGAGTTTGTGACTCTGTGATTTAAACACAGCAAAATATGTCAAAATAAATAGAAAAAAAATCATATTCAAAATAAAAGAAAACTAATAATAATAAATATTAGTTACTAATGGAAGTAATCCAAATTATGTAATTTATTTAGACATGTTGAGCAATGTGTAAAAATATTATAGATTTAGGTATGTGTGCATATATTGATGTATGTAAGAATTCCCAATTGAATTTTGTCTTTGGTTATGCTATTCATTCATGAGACATTGATCTGCAGATGAGTATGTGCATAAAGTTTGTTTATAATGATGATGCATCAGTAAAAAAGTCTTGGAATCATTAATAGTGCAAAATTATCAGCAAGGTAATAAGAAAAAAATATTGTATTCTGAATATGCAGTAGAGATAGACCTGCTATCATAGATTAAAAATCCCTGGTTTTCAACTGCATTGTACTAAATTTGGTGCATGCTGTAGTCATTATTTCTACAAGAAAAAAAATATGATTCAATCAGCACAGAATCAATATGTGTGTTCATTTAAATTCTTATGATGTATACCTCTCTGTGGACATGCTCATCAAAAATCTCACTCATTATGTTTTATGTGTGCATAGAATAACTTACAAAAAATAAAAGTTAGAATGAAAAAAATTCAAATATACATTTTTAAAAAATAAAAAAGACATTTAATTTATTAGATAAAAATGGAAATATATTTTTAGTTTTATAAAATCAAAATGCATGGATTACACATATTAAAATGTAGGAATTTATTTCAAATATATTTAAGAGAACATTTATCTGCTCTCTTTTAAAGAAAGAAAATTAAATAGATTATTTAAAAATAAATAAATTATAAATGTAACTGTCAAAAAAACTATAAAGTTACTTTTAAAAGAAATTAGGTTTATAAACAATAAATAAATCTATGTAATGAGAAATATAATTAAAGATCTCTACTTTGTATAATTATCTAGTCAGATGAAAATTATGAAAATGTGGATATTTCCAACTAATTAGATAATAAATTGATCAAAATTGAAATTAAAAATTTTTGGAGAGAAAATTAAATAATTAAAAAAAGTGAAAGATTAATTAGTAATGCAATTATGCAGACAATGGGTGACAAAGGTATATAAGCTACCAATTTTTTTATGATTGATGCTGACTCTCATTTTCATTCTCATTCTGATTATTATTCTTCTGCCAAGTTTTACTATGAAAGATATATATAATTTGCTGAGTTTTGTTGTCAGTTAAGTCAGAAGTGCATGATAAATTAATTGTTCTGCTGCCGATTGCTAAACTAACTTCACAAATTTCAATCTGAAATGTATAACAATATTCTTGGACATTTAAAAATTACCATGCACTGTTAAACATTGGTAATATTTTCACCTACAATCCATACCAACAGTCAGATTGAAGTGGTATAAATATATGATCTACAGTCACATTTCCAGATCATTGAACATTTCTATAACTGTAGAAAGCAAACAGTTCTTCTGGTGATATTTTGATTTGAATGGGATCTTTCTTCAGGTGCAAAATAAAAGTTTAAAATGATTCCAGAAATTGATTTTACTAAGCTAGTTCAAATAGTAAAAAAAACTGGTTTCAATCAGATTATCAGAGCAAATGTAATTAACTTGAAATTTATTTAATAGTATTAAATGTTAATTAAAATATTATATGGTGTTATATGAAGGAAAAAATTAGGCCATATTGACAAATTAAAATAACATGTTTATTTTCACACACATAAACAAAATAACATTAACATACTAATCAAATAAAAATAGAATAAATTATACAAGAATTAGTGTATTTCTAGAATAAGTGTAAACAACCCAATTGCACTTAATTTCAAAATTTCAATATATATATATTGAAACAGACAGATCGAAGAATCGATCTTAGTTTCATGGTTGTCATTTAAGAACGGTAATTCTAAACCACTATTTACCCGCAATGAGACTTTTTCTATTCCAAGCCACATAAATTTTAAGTTATTTATTTTGTGTTTGTTTAAAAAGAATTTAATGTAAAGAGTATGAGTATAAATGTCACAAATCATGATAAATAATATTCGTGTGTGTGTGGTTTGTGGATTTATATTAGCTCAATTTAAAAGTTTCAATTGCGGGTATATTTTCTTTAAATTTTAATTTTGCAAATTATACAAAGTCATTTAAAAATGCTGATCAAAAGTCACATTCCTTTGATCAGTATTTTTAATCAAAATCTTACTTGTACAAAATGTATAGGATAATTAATTTGTACTTTGATGAATTAACATAATGAATGTATATTTTTGTATTCACGAATTCCGATGTAATTGTTTTGTCAATTTAGAATCATGTATTAAATTTAAAAATAAATGAAAACCGAACAATGGAAATGAGAAACGTAGAAATCTTATCAAGAAAGGCAAATGCTATTGTATAGTCAAAATTAGATATTGCTGGAGGCCAGGAAATCAAAGGAGGCGGAGTCATGAACAAAAACTAGGCAGAAAGGTCAACCGTGGCCATCTTGAAAATATAGGATAGACACTCTAACTTTTGACTTGGCTGTGCTTAGATCGTCTCAAGCTACAGCAAAGTAGTTGTTCCAGAGAAATCACTTCAACCGTTATTAAGAAGTTGCCCGGTAAACTGCAATCATGATGGGCTAAGTCCAAGAAGCTGATCCCTGTTCTGCCAATTTAAATCTTTCATACCGCTGATCTGTAATGTTTTCCGTGCTTCCAGTCTTCCAAATTCCAACATTTAAATTAACCATGCCTTTCTAAGAAATTCAAAATGCGCGCCTACGTTCTTCATACATATCACCGCAAGAAGAAAAGCCGGACGAAGAAAGAATGGTAACTTTTGTTACATGAACTTTTTAACTTTCCTCTCAGTAATAATTTTATATTTAATCTGTTAATCAAAGTAATTGCATGTAAATTTCTTGCTTTCCATTTGAAAATGTTACACTAAAACCTGTCAGTAAATTTCTTCTCTAATATTTCTGTGCTCCCGTCTTTAGATGATAATTCTTAATATTTGTGCCTACTAATAACCCATTTGTGAATACATTTATATTTTACTATTACTTATTTTACAAACAAAACGATGCCAATAATAATATTTCTCAACTCTAATTAAAGTCAGTAAAGTTTATCTCATAATATTTATTATACTCAGTTTAAAAGTAATTTTCTTTTATCGAACTAAAAATTGTTTCATTTATGTTGAGTTGAGAAATATTCAAATATTTTGTTGTTTCTTTTACTTCGTTATAATATTTTAATCTATACTCCAAATCTCAATACTTAAAATAGTCTAAAATTTTATTATAACTTTTTTATATATTATTACGGAGTAAGAATAATAAGTGAATATTTTTGCTATTATTACCTTCCGAACAATCTGGGGAGTTATGGGTTTCAGAGTGAAATTAATTAATTATTACTTTTGCGATCGTTTGATTTCGCCATGTTTTATTGAATAGTTATATCGGACTGTTGCGTAGAAAATGTTACGGAGAGAAAAGGTTTTATATAATTTCGTTTTAAAATCCACTTCCGATCACTCTTCCTCGATGTTACTGTGGCAACGCCTTTACCTTCGCCTAAGTTGGCGTCTCGTTTTACTACCACATGGAGAGAAAGAAATTCTTCTCCAGGTAATCTCTTGGATCACCGGGGTTCGAAAATGAGCCCGGCTGGTTGTAGTGTCCCGGATCTACTTGGGGGCATTAAGACTTGTCAAAGTACAAGCCGCCCGGTATTCCGTCAATGCACCGCAAGTTATTATTTGTAGTATACCTTAATCCCTGCAACCATCAGTACATCAATATTATATATTATATTTTTATATAAAACCGCCTCCCATTTATCCGTATACGCAATGGTTTGAATCTATTAAAATAAAACAACTTAATATAAACTAGTAGTTAAATACTTTAAGTGCTCCAATTACTCTGATTCTCATATCAACCTGTACAACCATTTAAACATATAAATATTGGCATGAGTTTGTTAATCAGTACAAACCGATTATTGATGACTAGCAGCAATTTATTATAAATACATATGAGAGTTTTACCGTACCTGTAAATAATATTATTCAATGCTTTCAATAATTTATTAAAAATTTATCTAACCTAATTTTGTCTCTCTTGCATTATTACTCTCGAAACCTAGTCAACCACCTGCTGTCTGTATCGACAACTTAAATATATACATTAAATTATTAGCCGTACCAATATCCCGACTATAAGATATCTATGAACTAGCTGATTGTAGGTAATTTAGTCTGTGTTTTTCGATGAGCTAGTAAAGGGAAAACCCCGTACCGTTGTAATGTTGTCATCGGTGGGTCATGCCAGGGTTTTGGGTTTGAATTTAGTTTGCATTTGGGAATTTGTTCCTAGACGTGGACTGGGTTTGAATTTGGATTACTGTGTGTGATTAGGCATGGTGATTTTTACCGGTACAATATATATATATGTCTGGTTGTATTTTAGATTTATATTTACCTACATTTTTATAGTTGTAACTTCATTTTTGGAGTGATCACAGCTCTCTTTCTTGAATTAAATGGAGTTCCCTAGTAGTGCTTCTATGTTTTTTTTGTGTCTGGATGCTCCTCTAGGCTGGGGTGACATATATCTGGGTGTTTTTTGCTAATACATTTCTATTAACAGGCATGACTTACAAAAATTGTAGACAAATGTCTTTACTATATATCAGGCATCAAATGTTAAAGAAACTGGATAGTGACACCCAAATGAATTCCCATTAGTGGAATTATCATTTTGTATTTAAAAGTTGAAAAATTTAATTGGAAAATTGTGTAAAAATCTGAGTAACATTATTCACCAATTACATTTTTAGTATCTTTCTATTCATAAAATATTAATCTAAAACAAACAGAATTGTTTCAATTTAGCTTTTAAAATTGAATAATTTTAGATTCAAATTGGGTAAATGTAATGTAAAATTAAAAATAGTGTTAATAGCTGAAGCAAAATATAAGGAAAACATTTGAAAAATAGCCTGTACTAAAACAAAAGAATTAAATTTCAAACAATCATTACATGAATGCCAGTGATTTTTGTGTGTCTTAGAAATTATAATCTCAGATTATTCATTACTGTTGTCTTTTCTTCATCTAAAAGTGAATACTTTAAATAGAAATCTAAATCTAGACACATTATCAGTTAATATAATGTAAAATGTAATCATAAATCCATAAATATTTATGAAGTATAATTGTGTTTGCTTCTTAACACTGAATGTCATTGATATGCAAATAGTGGTTAATGTTATAAATTTGTCTTGAATAGCAATCAAGCACTATTTACTTACCTGTGATTATTTTTCTTTTAAAAATTACAATTTTTCACATAAAAGTTTATAATAACTGAAAGATAGGCTTATAATATACGTCTCTCTCTCTCTCTCTCTCTCTCTCTATATATATATATATATATATATATATATATATATATATATATATATATATATATATATATATATATATATATATATATATATATATATATATATATATATAGGGTATATGAGCACAGACTTTCAGACACCCCAACACTCTCCATTCTCTCTAATAACACTGATACACTTAAACACATATATGTTGAAAAGATAAATAATAAACCAATATACATATTTCATTCTAAATCAGCAATCATCAGTTGGTCCAGATTATCATCTCTACACATATATACTATAACCGCTCAGATATATATTAGGATAGACATTCCTCATACTTTAATGGACGGGCTTCAATCTACTCCACACTCCAACTCTTCAACCATCCATCCAATTGAAAATCTGATGATGGAATGCTCAAAGGCCACCCTGAGGCCTAGATTTTTGTCACAACCATGTTGCCCTAAGGTCAATCTGAATCCCACATGTACAGGACATAATCCACTTAATACATATGCAAGGATGGGCAGACATCTCTACTATGTAATAACTGAAACATAGGCTTATGATATATATATAGGGTATATGAGCACAGACTTTTGCACAAACCACCATTCCCCACTCCATCTAATAACACTGATACGCTTAAACACATATATGTTGAAAAGATAAATAATTACCAATATGCATATTTCATGCTAAACCAGCAAACATAAGTTGGTCCAGATTATCATCTATACACATATATACTAAAAGTGCTCAGATATATATATATATATATATATATGTATATACAATATATATCATATATATATATATATATACATATATATATATATATATATATATATAAAATAAACCCATTATATATATATCATTATCAACCATTATCAATCCACTGCAGGATGAAGGTCTCTCCAAGTTTAATCCAACTTCTCCGATCTTCAGCTTTGCTTCTCCACATCACCCCTGCACACTTTCTTATTTCATCCATCCATCTCACATGTGGTCTCTTTCTGGGTATTTTTACAATCTCTTGGAATCCAGTTTAAAATTTGAATTGTCCATCTATTATCATTTCTTCTAGAAATATGTCCAACCCAACACCACTTCAATCTTTTAATTTTTTCAATGAGGTCAGTAACACCTGTTTGTTCTCTTACCCATACATTGCATTTTCGATCTCTTCTTGTTACTCCCAACATACATCTCTCCATACTTCTTTGAGTGGTCTGAAGTCTCTGTATTGATCTTCTATTAAGTGTCCACGTCTCAGATCCATAAGGAAGAACTGGTAAAACACATTTGTTAAAAACCTTTCTTTTCAAACACATAGGCATATTTCTTTTTAATATCAAGTTATTTCTATCAAAAGTACTCCAACCAAGTTTAATTCTATGATTAATTTCTTCTATTATGTTTCCATCTGTATTAATAATCTGACCAAGGTATTTGTAACTCTTAACTTCTTCTAATTCAACATAATCAATCTTTATTTTCATATTTTGAGCAAATCAATTAAACATTACTTTAGTCTTTTTAACATTTATCTTTAGTCCTACTTTCCTACTTTCATCTGATAACTCCTGCAACATTTCCTGCAGCTCAGAAGCATTATTTGCAAAAACAACTACTTCATCTGCGAAATCTAAATGACTTAAATAATCTCCATTTACTTTCACTCCTTTAGTTTCCCATTTTAATCCACAAAATACTTCTTGCAGCACTGCTGTAAAAAGTTTTGGAGATATGGAGTCACCTTGACTTATACCTTTCTCAATGGTGACTTTCCCAGTATCATTATGTAATCTAATTGTTGCTGTTGCATGTTTATAAATATTCTTCAAAATATGACAATATCCTGGATCTATACTTTGATGATACAATGCTTTAATCACTGAAGAAATTTTTATAGAATCAAATGCCTTTTTATAATCTACAAATCCAAAACATAATGACAACTCTTATTCATTTGTCCTTTCTATAACTTCTCTCAACACCTGGATATGATGTACTGTACTAAAACCACTTTTAAATCCAGCTTGTTCTTTTGGTTGGTGGAAATCCAGTGTTCTCTGTAGATGAGTTGTAATTATCTTCGTAAAAATTTTATATAAAACTGATAAAAGGCCGATAGGTCTGTAATTTCTAATATCTTCTTTATCATCTTTTTTAAATATTAATATTATTACTGCATTCTTCCAATCATCCTGTACATCTTTATCATTTAGACATTTGGTATATAACTTTGCTAAAATTTTATCTATTTCTTCACCTGCTTCTTTTAATATATCAATTATAATTCCATCATTACCTAGAGCCTTTCCCTTCTTCATACATTTAATTGCATGTCTCACTTCTTCATTTAAAATTCTGGGCAATTCAGAAGATGTAATAGATATAGGAGGTACTTGTTCTTTATTACTATATAATTCTTGATAAAAAATTTCTACCAATTTCCTGATTTCATCTCTTTTTTAGTAACAATTCCATCTTTTTTTCTTGTTGCAGATATAAATTTCATACCAATACCAAAATGTTTACATTCTTAAGACTTTTATTTTCTTCCTTGCTAGTTCACAATTATACTTTCTTATATCATTTTCAACTCTTTTCCACATCATTTTACAAAATTCGAGATATTCAATACTTTTTAATGCATCATTTTTGTTTATCTTCATTTTCCTTCTTTTCTTCATAAATTCTCTAGTCTCAGTAGAAATTTTATTGGTCAATTGCTGATTTTTTTCTACCAGCTATCTTTGTTGCAGTTTTTAAAAGTGTATCAGTTATTTTCATATTAATATCATTCAAATATGAATCATGTTCAAAATCTACAAATACTTGAAATCCATTTCTAAGTTCTAATTTAAATTCATTAGAATGTTTCTGAAGATTAGGAATATTAACTGTAAATATTGTTTTTCTTAATAATTTTTGTCTCTCTAGTTTCACATTAACATGTATCTTACACCTTACTAATCGATGATCACTTCCTGTGTTAAATTTATTAAGAACATTACAATTTTAAAATATGTATTTCCTATTAGTCAAAATATAATCCAATCTGCTGTAACTTCATTTGGATGCTTCCATGTTCATTTTCTTTTAACATTTTTCTCAAAAAAAGAATTCATAATATAAAGTTTTTATTTTTCTGCAAACTCCACAAGTCTATGTCCTCTCTCATTTTTATTACCATAACCAAAATTACCTATAGCACTTTCATCTTTCATTTGTTTACCAATTCTAGCATTAAAGTCTCCCATAATGATTTTAAAATGTTGTTTACTCTGATCAAAAGCCTTTTGTACATCCATATAAAAATCATCTACTACTTCATCACTATGAGAAATTGTTGGGGCAAAAACCTGAATTATCTGCATTTGGTATCTGCTATTAAGTTGTATAACTAATCTTGCCTCTCTGTCTGATAAACCATCAATCTCCAAAATATTGTTCTTCCACTTTATATATATATATATATATGTATATATATATATATATATATATATATATATATATATATATATATATATATATATATATATATATATATATATATATATATATATATATATATATATATATATATTGTAAAATAATAAATGGTCCCTCAAATAATTATAGATGATTACAATATAACTGTTACCATATAAGTGAAGGAGTTCAAATATCAATAATTATTAATAAGTATTATAACAAGTATTATAACTCAGGTATATGGAAATCATGTGAAGTGAGTACACTAGTAATTTCAATAAAATATAACTCAGGTATACAGACTGTAGGTTTTATCCACTTTCATTTCTTGGTTTGATGTTAAGTGCCTGTTTAAACAAATACTAAGTGAATATGGTCTAGCAGTGCGCTACTAGATTATCTGAATCTAGACATGGTTATATCTGCTAACCTTTCACATGTACCGGGTTTGAATCCCTTCTTAGTACTTTATTTATAATAAAATGGAAGATTTTGCTTTTTGAGCCATATCACTATAAGCACTAATATTTAGGTAAAAGTAAAACATCTTTAAACCAAAGTGGAGTATATTAGACATAAATCATTTCTCAGATCTTAACATAACAAATGTGTTTCAATATTTTTATAAGTTCACTAGCTCAGATTATATATAACTAATTTAGGATGGCAATTCACTCATCCTTGCATGAAATAGATGATGGGATGTGGTTATAATAATACTAAGAGATCACTAAATATTATAAAATCAATATTTATTTATGGCCTTTAAACAGTGAAACAGCTCATTAATTAAAACGTTGATGGCGATGATGATGATGATGATAATAACAATAATGACAAGGCTTTCAACTACAGCTCTAGAACTAAGCCTAAACATAAAACTAAATTTTATAAAGAAATGCATAATTATTGCTTAATTTTAGCATACTTACTTATATCTTAAATAACTAATATTCAACCATTGATGATGAATAATCACACTTAACAAAGACTACACTTAATGAAATATATACGCCTCGTTTAATAAAAAAAACTAATATTTATTACTACATTTCTAACATATACATAAAAATTTCTAGATAAATATGAAAATTGACATGAATAAAAATAATAATAATTGATTATATTACAATCCTCACATTAATTTCACGTTCTTCCCCCTTTCCCTTCAAATGTATTTTGTATTAAGTTGGACGTCACATTGACCATGATTTTCACTCCATGAGAAAAGTATTTCAAGACAAAAAATATTATCTGCTCATTAGCACACATACTTTAAAAATCCAACATGAAAATAGAATGTAAAAAAAAAATGTTAGTAAAATTGAAAGAGCAAGTTTTAGAAAAGAGTTTTAAATCATTATCTCCTCCCCCATTCTTCTACCTCTGAAATGCTATACTTAACTTGAAACAAAATAATCTAATATTCTAATACTACTCATTATTTCATTCACTCGCAATTACACACATATAAAAACATCATTATGTATGTGCGTGTATTATCCCATGATAACAAAATATTATTTAAAACCAAAATAATAATATATTAGTTAAAAAAAAAAAATCATAATACCATAAAAAAAAAAAATTGTTTTACACATTAATATTTTTCATAACTGTAAAATTAATGAACAAATAATTTTCATACATTCAAGATAATTTATGAAGCTCAAAGTTATTTTAGTAAGACATTCTTGTTTTAATCGATCTGAATAGTCTTTAAAAGGTTCTTTAAATAAAATATACCACTTTATTGCTAAAATGTTTCTTAAGACTGATATCATAAAGAAAATAGATATAAAAAGTCATATTACCGATCTTTTGTTTGTGGCGAATTTCCAAGGGTTCAAACTTGTCTTGTATATTGTCTATATTTCTGCAGCTACTATTTCCGGTTTAAATATGAAAACAATCTCTTTCTTGAGGTGTATAACTATTTGATGATGATGACTCTATTGAGGTTATTTGCTTTAGTGGACAATTTGGAAATCATTATCTTAAATTTTCTTCTCTTCCTGTCAAGCATGTGGATGAAATACAGCAGTTGTTTTCCCATTTGTAAATTTTCTTGAGTTTAAAATCAGTTGTTGTAACAATTAATTGGACTTGATGATGAATATTTATCAGTAGATTAATTCATCTTCTTTGAATGCAGGTGAATGCTTTCTATTGAGGTTATTTGCTTTAGTGGATAATTTGGAAATCATTATATTAATTTTTCTTCTCTTCCTGTCAAGCATGTGGATGAAATACAGCAGTTGTTTTCACATTTGTAAATTTTCTTGAGTTTAAAATCAGTTGTTGTAACAATTAATTGGACTTGATGATTAATATTTATCAGTAGATTAATTCATCTTCTTTGAATGCAGGTGAATGCTTTCTTCCTTCTATTAAAAACATCTTATTTATCTGGTCAGTTGAAAGGTGTAGAATATTATTTTAGACACAACATCTTTTCTTTCCTATGTGATGTGCAGCTTCCCCAGATGGTCAGCAAATGGGACATACATATAATTTTTCTAGCCCGCCATTTCTTATATTTTTAACATTCAATTTGATAGTTTAATAATCTGAATCATTAACAATCATCCGAATAATAATTCAAGACAGCTTTTTATATCCAATTTTTAGCTACCTTAAGCAATCAGAGATAGCATCACTTGCTATTTTTGGACAACTTTGTTTTAATTAGATCTCTAATTTATTTTCAACTAAATTATTTTTCAACTGAAAAGTTTAATCCTTTTTCCAGACACTTTTGTTTAAAAAAAATAGATTCAATCCTTATTTCCTTTCTTTTCTTTTTCTTTTTTTTTTCTAACATCCAGGTAACACTTCAAATCTTTGAGCATCCTTCTTTAGATCTTGAGATAAGACAATTTCAAAATTTAGAGCTCTGACCCATTATAAGCTTCCAAAGGGAAACAATCATTTACAAAAAAAATTGCTACAAAGATCGATATCTGATTAAACAGATTTCCTCTTTTAACAAAAAATTGTACAAAAAAAAATAATTTGACAGATTTAATACTTCCTTTTCTTTCAATATTTAGGAAATGTAAAATTTTGTATGTAATGTACACACATCCTTCATTCTTTCAAATCATTCATAAACTAACCTTAAATAATATGATTGCTAGCTTAGTAATTATAACCCAATTATTTAATTAAGTCTGTAACTTTTAAATCCCAATTATAATTA
Organism: Epiperipatus broadwayi; assembly: GCA_028023455.1. NCBI lineage: Eukaryota > Metazoa > Onychophora > Udeonychophora > Euonychophora > Peripatidae > Epiperipatus > Epiperipatus broadwayi. Next base: position 1,243,203 of record JAQFVV010000279.1, read on the forward strand.
AAGAAAAGCAAAATAAAAGCATAGAATAAAATATTAGAATTGATCAAGCATAGGTTAGTTTTAAAGAAAGTTAAAATGTTTAATATTTGAAATATAGAACAATTAAATAATTTACACATACATTGCCTATATGTATGCATTATAACTTTGCTTTTTAAAAAAAATTAAATATTAAATAGTTTAAATGTGTGTATTACCTTTCTATCAACACACAAACAAGTAAAGCATGTAAATGTTGACCCATTCTCTGTCTAAAGTGTTTAAGATTTTGATCTGGTAGGGTTTGAACTTGGATTCCCTACAGCTTCTTTTATGGTTATATAAAATTGTGATGATGATTTTTGGTTTACCTTTTCTACATGCACATTACTATAAATTTAGCTAGTGACTAAATTGTAATGGCACAACTTTCTCCCCCTTTGGATAAAATCATCAGCACTTTTGTTTTAACTGTATTAAAAAAAAAAATCCTAACTAATAAATACACTAATAATAATAATCACAGTAATATATATAAAAAAAATAACTACTGGTAAATATATTTTTCATTCGAAAACCTAAAAGTAATTTATTTGGAGATCTTTGCCAGGCTATTCTGCTGAAGTATAAGGGATCAAACTCCTAGCATTATAGGTTCCCTTGTTCCCCTCAAGAGCAGCAAGCATAAAGGCATTATCCCCTATTTTTTTTTGTAATTTGGAATGGCTTTTTCTTTTCAAATCATATTGTGGTCTGCATAAAAATGCACCTGTACATCCAGTCTCTTTTTCATATTTCCATTTTTCGTCTTGACTGGATATTTATAAAACATATCTGGAGGATTTATTTTATATAACCTCCTCTTACAAACTCCATTTAGAAATATGGACTCTTGGTACCTTATGTAATATGCCTAGAAGTTTTTCAGAGAGATTGACTCTCTATACCATACATACTTTATTTTTAAACTTTCTAGAAAGATCGACTCTCTGTACCATATATAATTCATCCTTAAATCTTCCAGAGAGATTGACTCTCTGTGCCATATATAATTCCTCCTTAAATCTTCCAGAGAGATTGATTCTCTGTGCCATATATAATTCATCCTTAAATCTTCCAGAGAGATTGATTCTCTGGGCCATGTATAATTTATTTTTAAATTTTCTATTTTTAAATTTTCTAGAAAGGTTGACTCTTTGTACCATATATAAGGCACATTTAAATTTTTCAGAGCATTTACATTTTTCAGAGAGATAGATTCTCTGTCTGATACACACTGGACAAATTCATTGTACCATATATAATGGACATTAAAACTCTTCAGAGAGATTGCCTCTCTGTACCAGAGATAATTCATTACGTCTTCCAGAGAGGTTGATTCTCTGTGCCATGTATAATTTATTTTTAAACTCTCTAAAAAGGTTGACTCTTTGTACCAAATATAAGGCACACTTAAATTTTCCATAGCATTTAAATTTTTGAGAGAGATAGATTCTTTGTATCATATATAATGGAAATTAAAACTCTTCAGAGAGATTGACTCTCTGTACTAGATATAATTCATTACATCTTCCAGAGCAGTTGAATTTTTCAGAGAGATTTGGACATTTACATTTTTTCAGAGAGATTGTCTCTCTATACTATATATAAGGTATCTCCAATCTATTTGAGAAGACAGATTTTTGAAACCACACATGCTGGTTAGTTACTAGATTGAGAACTACAGACTGTTGAAACTTTTGCTCTCTTTCTAAAATAACTGGTTTCATCTCCCTTATTGCCTCTCTTAAATCAATCATCTTATCGGATGCATGAAGTTTTTCCTCCAACTCTCTTTTCCTTCTTTTCACTTCATGATCTATCCCAATCTGCTCTTTGGTCATCATCTCATTTAGTTTCTTTACTGGGAGATTTGGTATTATGGCTAATATCGGCCTTTCTACCTCTTTTTCACCTTGTGGATTGTTAACTAAAGTAGGCATCCTTTTCTCTGACTGACTCTGTTCTGAGCTATCCCTACAGTCATCTGGACTGGTGCTACCATCGCTCTTCCCTGAATTTAGGTTTGACTGATCCTGCAGCTTTACATTAATACGATCTTTTAATTCCCCTATTTTCTGGTAGAGATCATCCATCTTGGGGTTGATGTATTCCACAACATAGGCCTTCTTGTTCTCCTCAACCTTTTCCAACATAACACCCAATTCATGTTGATTCATTCTGGATCCCTCTTCTAAAGAACTTGACTTGTCCCTTTTTACTATCTCCTCCCTAAAGCTATCCATTTGTTTCCCCAATTCTTTCCTAAGATTTTGGTCAATTTGTACACACTCATTGGCCATGCTTCCCTTAACTTCTCGTATTTCCTTTTCTAAGCCACTAAACTTATTTTTCATAGTGAGGGTTTGATCTACACAGCCCAAAGTGGACTCATATAAGGAAGCCACTTTGGGCTACCACCTCCTCTAATCTAATATGAATTCCTGCAGAAGTTATTTCGGCATTCTTTTCTATGCATTCTGATATGGATTGGGAGACCAAACCATGGACCTCATTCCTAACTAACTCAATTTCTCTCTTATTTTCTTCGATAGACTGCTCCACTTGAGCCTTTAATGACTGTAGTCCCTGACAACCCTCTTGTTTGGTGACTTCCATAGATCTACACACTCCTTCTATCCTCTCCTCTAAGGATGCAAATCTATTTTTACACTCTATATTGGACCCTTCTATCCTAGTTTCCAAAGCTATGATCATTTGGTTGTTATTGTCAATAGAGTTCTCCAGATTTACCCTTAAACCTTCTATACTTTTCTCCATAGATTGACCTATCTTTTGTTCTAGATTTTCCATCCTTTGCTTACTATCTTCTCTTAGACTCTCTATGCTTATTATACTGTGCTTACTATCTTCTCTTAGACTCTCTATACTTATTATACTGTGCTTACTATCTTCTCTTAGACTCTCTATACTTTTTATACTGTGCTTACTATCTTCTCTTAGATTTTCTATACTTTTAAGTAACTGCCTCATCATTAATTTCATGTCTGAGAGTTCTTTATTTTCTATCTGAATCTGGCCAACTTCTGGCTCCTCATCTACTTCCACACTTGAGGCCGTATTATTGCTACTAACATTACAGGCATCTTCCTCTACTTCCTCTCTTTCCTCTTGTGTTTTTAAGAAAACCTCCCCATCCTCTTCTTCAGTATGAAAACGATCACTGATTCCTGGTATTGGGGCACCTTCCTCTTCCATAACCTCTTCCATACTATAATTTAGTTCACTCATGTTATAAAACTATATATATCCCATCTGTACTTCCCTGACCATCAAAAATCCACACATCTTCTCCCTGTCTGACACCTATTCTGACCAACTGACTGATTTGATTTTCACCTTATTATGCATTTACAAATACAACAACAACAAAAAAAAAAATTTTAATATCCTTATTTAATGAACTACACAACAATAATCTATATAGTGCATGTCTGTCTGTAATAGCCCAAATTATACATTCATCCATTCTCCCAGAAATCTGACAGATATTGACAGTCCACAGAATGACTAGCAGTTCACAATCTTGAGATAAATAAAAGAATTCAGTCACAACACTATAATCACACAATGCATCACGAGCACTCAGAAGATCATCCCAATTCGATCACTATTAACTACCACAACCCTTGATTGAATGAAGCAAACTCTGTTGCAATAAAAGATGTATTTTAAGTCTTAGGGGCTAAAGTAGATAAACAATGCCTTGCTCTCTCTCTTGGAGTCTTATGTGGCAAGTATCAAGGAATGCCCTGCTTATTATAGACTACAAAAACGAAACCTTGCTCTCTCTCTTGGAGACTTATAGGCTGATATCATGGCAGGACTGCTGTTAACTGCTTCATGATAAAATAAAGATAACATATAAATTGGGTTGGAGCAGTGAATGGGTTTGATCATTCATAAGTTACACGAAATACATAGCATTCTCAAGGCAATGACAAAACTCTCCACCCATCATCAAAACTGCAATCTAACCAACCAAACTCCAACGATCAACCATCCAATCAAACCTCTAAAATCATAGACTTTTTACAAAATGAACTCCCCAAACACACATGAGACTACTATTCCATAATTCATCACTATTACTATGCCTATCCTATCTGGCAATAAATCATTTTAATGTTCCACAAAAAAAAAATTCTATTATTTATTTCACCTTTGTCTTAAGTTGTGATATTCATCTCTATTTTCAAAATTGATAAAAAAAAACTAAGCTGTTTTATGGCTGTACCCATTTTATCATCATCAATGAAAAATTAAATCATATTAAACATCATCATCTAAAATAAGACTGTTTGGCCAAGAAAATTTTTGTAAGACAAAAAAAAAATTTTTACTGAAAAAAAAAAATTTACTAAAAAAATTTCTCTATTTTTAACCACACATCTCCCATCATTCTATAGACTCTCTTTTTCAGGTATATGGCAAAATATCAGGCCCCAGTTGGGTGTCCATTGTAACATAATTAAAGTTCATTCAAAAAAAAAGATATTACCATACCTGAGTAGTCCAATAGCAATGATCTTATAAGTAAAGGATTAGCAAAAGTATTATACTGAAATCACGTGAGGTAAGCACATTAGTAATAGCAATGTATTATAACTCAGGTATACAGGCAGTAGGTCTTATCCCCTTTCATTTCTTGGTTTGATGTTAAGTGCATGTTTAAACAAATACTAAGTGAATATGGTCTAGCAGGGCGCCACTAGATTATCTGAATCTAGACACGGTTATATCTGATAACCTTTCACATGTACCGGGTTTGAATCCCTTCTTGGTACTTTATTTATAATAAAATGGAAGATTTTGCTTTTTGAGCCATATCACTATAAGCACTAATATTTAGGTAAAAGTAAAACATCTTTAAACCACAGTGGAGTTCATTGAACATAAATCATTTCTCAGATCTTAACATAACAAATGTGTTTCAATATTTTTATAAGTTCACTAGCTCAGATTATATATAACTAATTTAGGATGGCAATTCACTCATCCTTGCATGAAATAGATGACGGGATGTGGTTATAATAATACTAAGAGATCACTAAATATTATAAAATCAATATTTATTTATGGCCTTTAAACAGTTAAACAGCTCATTAATTAAAATGTTGATGACGATGATGATGATGATAATAATAACAATAATGACAAGGGTTTCAACTACAGCTCTAGGACTAAGCCTAAACATAAAACTAATTTTTATAAAGTAATTCATAATTATTGCTTAATTTTAGCATATTTACTTATATCTTAAATAACTAATGTTCAACCATTGATGATGATGAATAATCACACTTAACCAAGACTACACTTAATGAAATATATATGCCTCGTTTAATAAAACAAACTAATATTTATTACTACATTTCTAACATATACATAAAAATTTCTAGATAAATATGAAAATTGACATGAATAATAATAATAATAATTGATTATATAACAATCCTCAGATTATTTTTAAGTTCTTCCCCCTTTCCCTTCAAATGTATTTTGTATTAAGTTGGACGTCACATTGACCATGATTTTAACTCCATGAGAAAAGTATTTTAAGAAAAAAAAAATATTATCTGCTCATTAGCACACATATTTTAAAAATCCAACATGTAAATAGAATGTAAAAAAAAAATGTTAGTAGAATTGAAAGAGCAAGTTTTAGAAAATAGTTTTAAATCATTATCTCCCCCCTCTCTTCTACCTCTGAAATGCTATACTTAATGAAACAAACTAATCTAATATTCTAACACTACTTGTTACTCCACATTCAATCGCAATTATACACATATAAAATATCATTATGTATGTGCGTGTTTTATCCCATGATAACAAAATATTATTTAAAACCAAAATAATAATATATTAGTTAAAACTAAAATCATAATACCATAAAAAAAATTGTTTTATACATTAATATTTTTCATAACTGTAAAATTAATAAACAAATAATTTTCATACATTCAAGACAATTTATGAAGCTCAAAGTTATTATTAGTAAGACATTCTTGTTTTAATCGATCTGAATAGTCTTTAAAAGTTCTTTAAATAAAAATATACCACTTTATTGCTAAAATGTTTATTAAGACTGATATCATAAAGAAAATAGATATAAAAGGTCATATTACCGATCTTTTGTTTGTGGCGAATTTCCAAGGGTTCAAACTTGTCTTGTATAATGTCTATATTTCTGCAGCTACTATTTCCGTTTTATGTGGGAACAATCTCTTTCTTGAGGTGTATAACTATTTGATGATGATGACTCTATTGAGGTTATTTGCTTTAGTGGACAATTTGGAAATCATTATATTAATTTTTCTTCTCTTCCTGTCAAGCATGTGGATGAAATACAGCAGTTGTTTTCACATTTATAAATTTTCTTGAGTTTAAAATCAGTTGTTGTAACAATTAATTGGACTTGATGATTAATATTTATCAGTAGATTAATTCATCTTCTTTGAATGCAGGTGAATGCTTTCTATTGAGGTTATTTGCTTTAGTGGATAATTTGGAAATCATTATATTAATTTTTCTTCTCTTCCTGTCAAGCATGTGGATGAAATACAGCAGTTGTTTTCACATTTGTAAATTTTCTTGAGTTTAAAATCAGTTGTTGTAACAATTAATTGGACTTGATGATTAATATTTATCAGTAGATTAATTCATCTTCTTTGAATGCAGGTGAATGCTTTCTTCCTTCTATTAAAAAAAATCTTATTTCTCTGGTCAGTTGAAAGGTGTAGAATATTATTTTAGACACATCTTTTCTTTCCTGTGTGATGTGCAGCTTCCCCAGATGGCCCAGAACCGATAGGACATACATATAATTTTTCTAGCCAGACATTTCTTATATTTTCAGCATACAATTGGATAGTTTAATAATCTGAATCATAAACAATAATCCTAATAATAATTCAAGACAGCTTTTTATATCCAATTTTTAGCTAACTTAACCAATCAGAGATAGCATCACTTGCTATTTTTGGACAAATTTGTTTTAATTAGATCTCTAATTTATTTTCAACTAAATTATTTTTCAACTGAAAAGTTTAATCCTTTTTCCAGACACTTTTGTTTAAAAAAAAAATAGACTCAATCCTTATTTCCTTTCTTTTCTCTTTCTCTTTTTAACATCCAGGTAACACTTCAAATCTTTGAGCTTCCTTCTTTAGATCTTGAGATAAGACAATTTCAAAATTAGAGCTCTGACTCATTATAAACTTCCAAAGTGAAAAACAATTATTTACAAAAAAAAAATTGCTACAAAGATTGATATCTGATTAAACAGATTTCCTCTTTTAACAAACAATTGTACAAAAAAAAATAATTTGACAGATTTAATACTTCCTTTTCTTTCAATATTTAGGAAATGTAAATTTTTGTATGTAATGTACATACATCCTTCATTCTTTCAAATCATTCATAAACTAACCTTAAATAATATGATTGCTAGCTTAGTAATTATAACCCAATTATTTAATTAAGTCTGTAACTTTTAAATCCCAATTATAATTAAAGAAAAGCAAAATAAAAGTATAGAATAAGACATTAAAATTGATCAAGCATAGGTTAGTTTTAAAGAAAGTGAAAATGTTGAATATTTGAAATATAAAACAATTAAATAGTTTACACATACATTGCCTATACGTATGCATTATAACTTTGCTTTTTTAACAGAAAAACTAAATATTAAATAGTTTAAATGTGTGTATTACCTTTCTATCAACACACAAACAAGTAAAGCATGTAATTGTTGACCCATTCTTTCTCTGTTTAAAGCTTTTAGAATTTTGATCTGGTAGGGTTTGAACTTGGATGCCCTACAGCTTCTTTTATGGTTATATAAAATTGTGATGATGATTTTTGGTTTACCTTTTCTACATGCACATTACTATAAATTTATCTAGTGACTAAATTGTAATGGCACAATATATATATATATTCATAAATAAATTGCATATTAGATATGTGTGGATATATATTATACATAAGTGAAACTTCATCTGGCTCCAACAGGTGCCAGAGTTTATCATAGCTTAACTATTTATTTGCAGTTAACTGTTTTTTTTTAAAAAAATAATGATAAAAATAGAAGAAAATAGTTAGTTAGTGAATAATATATGATAATAATGTATAATACTGTAATATTTAATAAATTTTGTATGATTATGTGTAAAAAGTCAGTAGCATGTGGTAATTAGTTTGATAGGAGATATAAGATAGTAAGTTTATTTAAAGGAAATATTAGGGATAGTTTTTTAAATTAATAAATAATATTAAATATATTATAAAGTAACTATTGTTGTGTTCATTTTTAGTTTAAATAAAGTAAATATTATTAAATTGGTTTAAAAGTAATCTTTAAATTTTATTAAAGCTGTCTAATGATATTTAAATGTTTAATCTAAATTAGCAATAACCTGTTAAGTTATTTCTAATTTAATATTCCTTAATATTTTTTATTTGTAGTTTTTAAACAAATTATAATTAACTAGTAGAGATCAGGTTAAAAGGTCATCCCTGTGTGTGTAGGTGCATGCATGGAGATGTATGAAGCAAATGAATAACTAATAATGTGACTACAATATTAATTAAAAATAAGAAAACAAATGAATAAAATCAGTAATTAAATATTTAAAGGGTCTATTGTTAAATAAAACTAGTTTGATTTTATATTTGTTTCTATTTTATTTTATGTAATATATATATATTTTAAAAAATGTTACATAAAAAAATTGATAATTAACTTGTAATTTAGAAACCATTAAATCACGTGAATTTCAAATAATTAGATCAATTGCGCTAGTAATCAGTTTCTCAGCTGATCTAAAAAAATGTTAAAGTTAAATATAAAATAACTTGTATTGATTGGTTATTTTAAAAAAAGAAATTGACATGAAAATTGAGGGAGGGGTAGAAATTATCAGGTTATAAATAGAAGATTTTTATTCATGTGGTTGTGGTGTTGTGTGCGTGCTCCTGAAAACTTTTATTTTCCTTAATAAAAAAAAGTTATTTTTTTAAAAAAGTTTATTTTTATTAAAAGCAAAAGTATGGCTAAAAGTATATCTAATTGTTTTAAAGTTGTGATGAAAAACTGCTAAACTAGAAGGTAACTATTTCTTGATATCAACTTTCAGTTAACTTTAAAGCTATAGTAACAAAATGTTTAAAGGAAATTTTATCTTATCTATTAATTGCATGACTGATATCTACTGGAAAATAGAATTAGGATACCAACCATTAGTATCTCAATGGCTAAATGTCTTTATTGTACTGAACTTTTATAGTTGGAGAATACTTAGTAATTATCTAAATAAGTTAAAACTTAAACGAGAAAAATTAAAAGACATTTGTAATGAACTTTATTATAGTTAAAAATGCATTAATATTCTTGTTATTAAAACTGATTTGAAGTCCAAGATTTTATTAGTGATGCCTGATATTAATTTCAAGATATTCCTGTTATAATAATGTTTGTTTCTAAAAATAGTTATAAAAGAGAAAAATATTCTGCATTAAATAAGGAAGGATGAATTTTATCTGTCAAGCATTTAGTATAGTTTTAGTATTAACTTTACCTAGTGTTCAATTAAAAATGTATTGAATATGAGATTAATTATCTACTCCAGAAACAGTTGGACAAAATATTGTAAACTACAATTGATTAAGGATGAATTTTCAAATGATAATGAACTAAAGTATTTGCTTATACCTTGACCGAAAATTGGAAGTTTGTTTTAGCTAATTGAAAACAGATGGAAATATGTACTTTAAAAAAATGATTTCCATCTTATGCTAAGCAGAGGGAAGAGAAAGTTATTTGGAAACAAAATTTCAAAATACTGTATGAGAAATTAATTTTTAAAAAAAAAAACTGTCTTAAAAAAAAAAGTGTTCTTTTAAATGAGAAAAATGGAATTAAAAAAAAATAAAACTATATTATTGTACATGTAAACCCGGGATTCTATAATATTCTCAGTTGAAGAATTTATTTTACGTATCATTCTAGTGCTGGCCTATTCTTATTATTTCAATGTTTTAATATTTAGTATATCTTTAAAGGAAGACATTAAAATATCTTTAAAGAACTATTAAACATGTTTCATTTTTAGAAATCATTGCCATGCTTATGAATGTTTTGACCAGAAGCTTTGAATACCATCAGATAAATTGTCCTCAATAAATTATATACATGTCTAGAATGGAAAAACCAGTACGGAGCTGAAATTATGAACTTAAGGTACTGTATTATTATTATTTTTTTATTGTCTGTTTTATTGTTTTTTTTTTTAAAAAAGAAACCAGAAAAGTATTTATGCTATATATTTTGTATTTAAAATATGTTTAATACTATTAGCATAAATATCCCAGATAAACTAATGTCACAATCTCAATGTCAATGGGTTTATTAGAATGAGTAAATATTTTACCATTCTCAAGTAATTTATATTATTATATTTGTTAAGCATTTTACAAGTTAACTTATATTCATAATTTTATTCATAGAGATTTAAATATCTCAGTTGTAGTTTATTTATATGGATGGTATTTCACTCAGTCTTATTTTAAATCAGCCAAAGAGGTTTATCAGAGGGTTTCTATTCATTTGTTTTATAAATGCTACATCAATAACAACTGCAAATATTTTTTATGTGCATTGAGAATTAATATTCTCACATTTAATTTGCAACCTTTTAATGTCCACTAGTCACCATATTTTAGTATTTAATATTTTATTATGTGTGTATTGTGCCTTTACCTAGAATTTGTATATGTATTTATTTATTTTTAAGTATTTCTTATATTAGTCGATTGACACAGTTTTGCTTTGTTGGGTCTCACATTGAGTATACATGTTGTATTTTTAAAATTCTTAGTGAAAACTTAGTTAGTTCATGTGAAGTCTATATCTTGTCATTAGTTTAGTATTTGTTAGCCTCATAGAGTTAGGTTTTGTTAATTATTAGGAGTATGCTTAATGGAGTAGACAAGGTCCTCCATCCTTATTATATTGCTTTTCTATGAGTTGATAGTACTTGTTCCCATTGAGAGTTATTGTATACCAGATATTTATATTCCTAGTGATTGTAATCACATTTTGAAGTACTGGAATCCCATGAGAGAGGATCGAACTTTCCTGGTGCATTTTTCCTGTTCCTGGTGCACTGTACACAAGATCCAGGCATCCTATTTTCTGCCTCAAAGTTAGGTATTTTGGAAACCACCACATTCTTATTCAGCTCTGTGGAGCACAAATGTGCTTATTTTTTTTCTATCACTCATGATGAATTAATGCTAGTTCCACCACAATAGGTGATGTTGCATTTGTTTTAGATATGTGATGACAAGATATGTTTGTTTGAGGAACTTTGCTTCTTCAGGTTGTGTTAGCTATTTTAATGCTTATAGGTACACCTGGGTCTCATTTTATGTGGTAGATAGGTTCCTCAGAAAATGTGCACAAAAGAAATCACACAAAAATAGACTTAACTTACATTGAAAAATGGGGGATAGGTTACTGTAATTTTCAAAATCGCATAAAAGCAAACAACGTAAAATTACTTTAAAATTTGCATAAAAAAAAATAAGAAAATAAAATATGACTAATAAAAAATTTCAAATTTGAAAAAAATTGATACAAAACACACTTTTTTTTCTTTTTTTATTAACTATAGTATTTAATTCTATTCAAAACAATATATTTTTATGCGTCATTTACATCTTTTTCATACATGTATGGTATTTTAATTATTATCGCTATTTGAGACATCAGATTCATCATGATGTTATGTGATATGAGGTACTGTAGCTTCTCCTTAAACAAAGTCAAGAGGAAATACAACTAAAACATTTTCCAATCACTGTTGATCCTTCCCATTTTGCTAAGTGATCTAAAATTGAAATTTTTGTTTCCAAAGAAATTCATTTTCTTGGGTATTTTTCCTCTCCATTAGGGTAAACTAAAAGTTTAAAATAAAAATAAAAACTTAGAATTACGATAATAAAAAGACACCAACTCACCACTGTTGGGCAAAATTGAATTAAAACTAACAATTAAAAATTAAATTCTTATTTTTGTCTTTAATTTTTTAATTTTCAATTCCATTTAAAAATCAAATTTCATCATTTCACATCAATTTCAGATCACGTTATGTAATTTTTAAATTGTTAATTACAATTAAAAATCAGATTTTAATTGTCAAATTTAATTATGCCCACCACTGTTACCTTTTAAAAATAAACTTACGGACACTAAATGATTAATTGATTATGTACTCTTTTTATAAAAATCAAAAATAGAACGTGATTTAAAATGCAAAAATAACAACATACATAGTATTTTTCATCTATAACGTTTGAACAGATTTACATTATAGTCTTGTAAAATTTATTACTTGTGGACACTAAATCATTAATTGATTCCGTATTCTTTTTTTAAAAAGCAAAAATAGAATGTGATTTAAAATGCAAAAACAGCAACATATATAGTATAGTCATCTATAACATTTGAACAGATTTACATTATAATCTTGTAAAATTTAATATGTGTGTATAAAATGGGGAAAATCCTGATTTTAAGTGAATTATGAACTTCTTTATTGCATAAAATCTATTACAGCACTATTATAAAAAGCTGAAAATATTGAAATTATTAGATGGAACTTGAATTCCGATAATGCGCTATTACTTTAAATATAATGCGAGTGCACAAAATTTATATTTTAAGTAATAGTGCATTATCAGAGCTCGACTTCTGATTTAATAATTTTTTATCGCATAAAAGAAAACCACATACAAAGATATTAAGAAATATGAATCGCATAACTTCAAAATCGCATTAAATAAATCCGCATAAAATGAGACCCGGGTGTATATCAATGTCTGAATTGTGTTATTATGATAGTTTTACCATCCACAAACCAACCAACAATAATTAATCTTTATTTTTAAGTATGTAAATTATGCATGTGATATAAGTGGCAATTCACACATACTAATTTTAATATGTTCATCCAGAGTTTTTCGCACTGGATTTGTAAGTCTTTTAAATCTTTATTTTTTTAAAAAAAAACATTTAGTGTAATAATTTTATGTGGACAGAATTTATTTTAAAAGAAAGTGTATAAATGATCTCTGATGAATGAATGGCCCATACATCTAATTTAGTTTTAAAATTAGCTTAGTCTTATTTAAATATATCACTAGCTATAATATTAGGAATGTCAGTGTAACTAGTGGTAATTTTTAAAATATATGCTGAATATGCTTATTCCAGCTTAGCGTTTGTTAAGCTTAGGGTAATGAATATAAACCTATTAGTGTGTTATTCTGATTGATAGATGACACCACTGTATTATTAAATATGCCAATAAAAATAGAATTACGCTTATTAAACTTAGACTATTGTAATTGAAGTTTAAAGATTTGAAATCTCTAATTATTAAAAGAGATTAGGATTTAATATTAAATAGCCTCTGCTTGCTCTTGTATGTATTTATTTATTTCATTATTTTGTTTGTCAAGATAAACAATTTTAAAAGAGTTTAAGAGGAATACTCGGTAACTATAGCCAGGGAAATTGTTATATTTTTGTAAACCAAAAATCAAGTTTGAGAGTCAAAATATATGTAAAAAGATTCCAGCGCTATTTCGGCAATGTTTATAATAAATTTTGTTTGTAAATATTTTCTTTATATTGTTCTTAATAAACCATATTATTATTATTTTTAAAAAAACTTTGTTTCCGTTTGTTTTACTTTTATATGAAAAATATTATTGTTTTGAGTTCCAAAGTTCATCAAATTTTGAGTTTCAAAGTTCATAAAATAAGTTCATAAAAATATCATAAAGTATATAAAATATATTTTTACATTGGTTTCAATTATATCAAGCCATGCTAATCTAAGTGATTCTCAGATTGAATCACAGTAACAGATAATTACATTATATCAGATGCTTAATTAAATGCTCATTTAAAAGTTGATTTTTAAGTTATCATTGTATCTTCTCAGACTGAAGATTATGCGTATGAGATAAATATTAATGCTTCAGAAGAATATTTATTATTTACTATTTTAAAAGCTGCACATTATCTTACATTAGCTGCATATTATCTATTATCATCTTATATGTTTAAAGAATTATAATCCATCTGCACTTAAAGTTCTTAGTAGATTGTCTGAGAGTATGGGGAAAGGCATAAAAAGTACCCTTGCCTTTTTCCTTGTTTGAGTGATGTTTTGGGTAATAGGCCATTATTAATTTAAATTTAGATTGATTCATTAAATCTTTGGATTGATATTTGTTTTGCTTATCACTCCATGATTGAACATAAGATGATTATTTATGGTCGGCCAAGATATCATTCACTTGTTTATTCATCCTAGCAATTATTTATTAGGCAACTTAAACTTTTATTTTGCACATGTTTTAAAATCCGAGATTGTTTACTCTTGTTGCCTTGTTAGTTATAATTTAATGAGATAATCCTTCCAAACAAAGTATCATTTATTCTTATTCAGAGTGTGTGATCTGATGGTAGGCTGATTCTAATAACTATTAACTAATGTTTTAAATTATCTTTTGTATTGTTTAGTGGTAAATTATTAATATGCTATAATAATTATATTTGCATTGATATTGGATTTGGTCTCTATCTGATTATACATCTCTGGATTATCATTCTTTCTTAATTTATTATAGCACCACTGAGTCAAGTCATTAGAAGTCTCTAATAGTATAATCATCTTCCAACTTTTCCTTTCAAATAATCTTTTCCTCCATTATTTTCATTCCATCTTTATTTCTTTTCTCTTCCATTTCTCTTAGCTTCTTTCTTCATCCTTTATTTCATCTTTCTTCATCATTTCTCCATCTTAATATCATTTCCATTTTTCTTTCATCATCATCATATCTCATTTATCTCATCATCATTTCCATTCTTTCTTTACATCATCATTTCTTGTATCATCATCATCATTCTCATTTCATCCTGGTTCCATCTCCTTCTTCCATCTTATTTCTGTTTCTCATCTCTTATAAATTAGTTCACTCTCATCTCATTTTACCTTCATCTTCCTTTGTCTCTTCTTTTATCTTCACCATTTCATCTTCTCTCTCTTTCAGCATCTTAGTTTCATCTACCATTTCATCTGCTCTCTTTCCTTCATCTTTTCTTCACCTACCCTCCCCCATCATCTCTCTCTTTCTCTCTCTCAGCATATTATTTCATCTCTAATAGATTTCATCTCTAATAGTTTATCTTTATCTCCATTTCTTTCTCTCTTTTCGTTCATCTTTTCTGTCACCTACCCCCATCTCTCTTTTTATTTAAGGTTACAATATATAAAATATATAGTATTATTATTAACCATGATTAAAGCTATCCATAAGAAGGCTTGGAACCAAATGATCATGAATACAGGGAGGTAAACTGTCATCATCATCATCACTTTCAGCTCATTGCAAGATAAAGGTTTTTATGTTTAATTTAGTTTCTTTGTTCCACACCCTTTCTTCTCCATATCATACCAACAAACTTCCTTATTTCATATATCCATCTTATATGTAGTATTCTTCTAGGTCTTTTACAATCTTCAACTGTCTATTATTTTGTACTAACATGTTCAGCCTAGCCCCATTTCAGTCTCTTTATTCTTCCAATGCTGCTAACTAAGTCTGCTTTTTCTCCCATCCACATATTTCACTTTCGAGCCCTATTTCTTTATATTTCATTGAGTGATTTGAAGTCTCGTCATTGCTTATGTGTATATATTCATTTTCTCTTCTTTCATTTTGGCAATCCCATTATTAAAATTTTACTAACATATAATTATATACTTAAACTTTTCATATATATATAATAATATTATAAATTGATATCTGTATTTCTTCAAAGCAATACATGAAATCTTATAATTAAATATTAGTATTATAAATTGATATCTGTATTTCTTCAAAGCAATACATGAAATCTTATAATTAAATATTAGTAAATACAGTAATCCAAAATTTTGAAAAGTACAAAAAGCACTTTTGACTATCCTCGTAGTCTTTGTCAACTAATACTTTGATAGGTTAACCTTCCCATAATTCCATGATCTTTTGCTGCCTGCCTATTGATTAAGTTCTGATTGTATTTATATATTAGCATGACTTCCTTTATTTTCCTTTTATTATTATCTCTTTCAATTTGCAATATTTTTACACTATTATAATTGAAATTAAAACCATATATACTTGATTTATTATGGTCATAAAAATGGAAGATGATACATTATTATTACCTTTACAATTTTGCTTGTATTTTGAACTCTTTTTAATAAAAGCAAATACTCTTTAGTTCTTTTCTCCAATGTACATCTCAATTCCCCTATATATCCACTACCACACCTACACATCCATTCATAAATGATGCAATTTTTATTTATAAGTGAGGTTTTATCTTTAGAGTTATTTATTAATTTATTTAATGTAGGAAATGCATAAAATGCACTGCCACATATACCTTTATAAATTTTCCTTATGAAATTTGCTTGTTGATTCGAAAGATATGGTATTGATATCCAAATTTTATTAGAAGAATCAACATTAAGCATCACATGATCACATTTCCTATACTAGCACATTAATTGTTGATAAACAGAGCAAAACTCTCCATACAGTATTGCCACCTGTGCTAAACAGAGTAATCAATGGATGCCAGAAGGCTTGTGCATAAAATCCCTATCTAATGCCTACTCATCCAATATCCCCAGACTAGTTTCTGGCTTGTGGTCTTCATCAGTGAGGAGCTTTGGATCTGAGAGCACTGCATCTAGATCTTAGGATCTAATGCAACCCTCTAGCAACCATCTTTTATCTCTACTTAACTACAAAACTATGAGAATGAAATTGAAAACACAAAAAATATTTTCAATCTAAGCTCAATAGCTTATATTATCATATGGGTCTGAACTCAGTTCAGCACCCATACATTTTGGTGTCTTTGGCTCTTTTACAACCATAGCCACCACTATCCTATTAGGCAGGAATGGTGTTAAACCATTAAGCATCACATGATCACATTTCCTATACTAGCACATTAATTGTTGATAAACAGAGCAAAACTCTCCATACAGTATTGCCACCTGTGCTAAACAGAGTAATCAATGGATGCCAGAAGGCTTGTTTATCAACAATTAATGTGCTAGTATAGGAAATGTGATCATGTGATGCTTAATGGTTTAACACCAATCCTGCCTAATAGGATAGTGGTGGCTATGGTTGTAAAAGAGCCAAAGACACCAAAATGTATGGGTGCTGAACTGAGTTCAGACCCATATGACTATATAAGCTATTGAGCTTAGATTGAAAATATTTTTTGTGTTTTCAATTTCATTCTCATAGTTTTGTAGTTAAATAGAGATAAAAGGTGGTTGCTAGAGGGTTGCATTAGATCCTAATATCTAGATGCAGTGCTTTCAGATCCAAAGCTCCTCACTGACGAAGGCCACAAGCCAGAAACTAGTCTGGGGATATTGGATGAGTAGGCATTAGATAGGGATTTTATGCACAAGCCTTCTGGCATCCATTGATTACTCTGTTTAGCACAGGTGGCAATACTGTATGGAGGGTTTTGCTGTTTAATCAACCTTATTAATAATATTTTTATATTTTGTATTAATCATATTTAGAATACTATTAAAAATAATAATAAGGTTGATTCTTTTACTAATAAAAAAATTTGGATATCAATACAATATATTTCAAATCAACAAGTAAATTTCATAAGGAAAATTTATAAAGGTATATGTAACATTGCATTTTATGCACCTGCTATATTAAATAAATTAATAAATTACTAAAGATAAAACCTCACTTATAAATAAAAATTGCATCATTTATGAATGGATATGTAGGGTGTGGTAGCATATATATAGGGGAATCGAGGTATGCATTGGAGAAAAGAACTAAAGAGCACTTGCTTTTATTAAAAAGAGTTCAAAATACAAACACAATTGTAAAGGTAATAATGTATCATCTTCCATTTTTATGACCATAATAAATCATGTATATATGGTTTTAATTTCAATTATAATAGTGTAAAAATATTGCAAATTGAAAGAGATAATAATAAAATGAAAATAAAGGAAGCTATGCTAATATATAAATACAAACAGGACTTAATCAATAAACAGGCAGCAAACGTTAAGATCACGGAATTATGGGAAGGTTAACCTTTCAAAGTATTAGATTCCTAACTGATGATTATATTTTTTGTACTTTTCAAAATTTTTGATTACTGTATTTACTAATATTTAATTATAAGATTTCATATATATATATATTGTGGGTATGAATGTAGCATAAGAAAAATAAAAAAAAGTAATTTATATGTGCAGTTCATCTTTTATGGATAATAAACTAGAAAAAAATGAGTTATCATTACAATATTCTTAGATTAGTTTTCTTTATACTAAAGTGTTTTCGCATTATTGATCGCACTCTTCAAACAAAGGTTTATTAAGAAATTGGTAGCTTCTATAGTATTCGATTCCTTATTCAGTGAAGGAGAAAAACGTTAATTAAAACAGTAAATCTTTTGCAATCTTAATTAAAAAGAAAATTTTTATTCCTTCATATCGGAAATGTTTTTAATATAACGATTGGAAATTAAAAGATTATGTTTTGGATTCTTCATGTATTAATTTTATTTTTGATTTAATGGATCTTAGAAAGTTTCTTAGAATTTTTGATAAATAATATTTATTTATATAAGGAACATTGATGACTTAACCATTTGTGTATGTTGTTAAAGTGCTCTTTTTGATAAAGCATAATGGTTCTAAGATGTAATATGTTGGACTATTTCCATCATTTATGAGTGAATATTGAATGTATAGAAAATTTTAAACTTTATTTAAACTTTTCAAATACAAACAACTTGTTAGTAATAACACACAAATAGACAATACAGGTTAGTAATTACACAACGTTTCGAGTAGTATTATTCTCCACTCTTCTTTGACAGAATAGCTCAGTTGGTAGAGCGTTTGCCTTAAATTCAATATACAAGAATCTAAAGGTGCGAGTTCAACTTCTAAGCGAATATTGTCACTGTGCATATAGGCCGGCAACACCTGAAGAAGAGTGGAGAATAATACTACTCGAAACGTTGTGTAATTACTAACCTGTATTGTCTATTTGTGTGTTATTACTAACAAGTTGTTTGTATTTGAAAAGTTTAAATAAAGTTTAAAATTTTCTATACATTCAATATTCACTCATAAATGATGGAAATAGTCCAACATATTACATCTTATAATATACCATCATTACAAACCTTCAGACAAATACATAATGGTTCTGTATGGTTGTCTGGATAGTATTTAGAACGAAGATCAAGCAAAAAAAAATGCTTGATCATTATCATCATCAGTGACTCTTTCCCATTGCTTTCCATTTATGATTTGTATGAAAGTTTAAGTAGTCTAGAAAACAGAATTTCGAGCTTTTGCAGAAATAATCAATTACCATCATTTTAGTTTACTATTGTTTTCTATTTGACTTTTGTATAAACATTGCGATTTTTTCTTGGAAGTAAATTTACTGATTCATAAGAACATTTTGAGAAGAGGCAAACAAATCATTTGATTGTCACTTAGCTTTTATAAAATTTGTTATAACATCAAGTAAGAGACTCTTTGAGTCAGTAGTTAAGATATATGATAAATCTTATGTTGACTTAGATAGAATATGATAATAACTATGATGCTACAAAAACCAAAATAATACCTAGGTTTTTCAAAGAACACTTGTCCTTATCTTACTGCAGAGATATCTATTGTAAGTTTAAATAAGTAGATAGATTATATATA